>OZ010799.1:338426127-339026127 GCA_963932465.1 Maratus speciosus
TGTTTACTCGCGTAATAGTCGCACTTTTTTTTGCCAATTTTTCATTGTGAAAGTATAGGTGCGACTATTATGCGGGGAAATCTACTACACAATATTGTACACTCTGATGCTAAAACATTACTGGTATATATATATATATATAAAAAAAAACCACATAATAAAGTTTTACTTTCTAAAGGTTTCCAGATTATGTGCTGTTTATTTAATACCATTTTCCTTTTTATAGACATAAAATTTACGAATAATCTTTATGAAAATTTTGACAAAAAACTCATACTAAATCACTTTCACTGAAGATTTTAGTATCACTAATATAACGTGAATCGGTATCTGAAGAATGGAGTGACCATCGGGTATGTCAATGGAAGTAACAGAACAGATGAATCCATTATGAGTACTAGTTCTGGGAAGAGAACAGCTGATGATTTTCTATTTTCTAAATAAAAGTCAAATACGCGACTGCGACTTTTATGCGAAGAAAATATTTTGACGATTTTTCTGCTTCAAAACAGGGGTGCGACTATTATGCGAGGGCGACTATTACGCGAGTAAACACGGTAATCCATATTTTAACCTTTGTGACTCAACAACTCCGATTTGAAAAATACTTTAGACCGGGGTTCCCAAACTTTTAGACCGACGTACCACTCAATAGAAGTTCATACTTCTCCGTACCACCAGGTTACAAATTCGAAGTTGGTAGAGAAAAACCTGTGTAAACGGAATATGTCTAAAACGAAATATTTTTCCAGTCTTTTGTGCTTCCGCCTGAGCAGATTTTACTGTATTTAATGGCATGATTACAATTACATTATTAAATTGGTACTTAGATTGACTGCTTTATATTAACATTCAAATAAAATGTAGTATCATCTTTACATTTTAATAATATATATATATTGATTTTTAAAAAAAGCAACAATACTTAATGGCATAATTGGCGTAAATTGATACATATATATACACAGTAGGGTGACTCTATTAATTCTCTTGTATTGCTAAGATAAGGGTGTGCTTGCAATATCGAATACAGCTTCCTTATGTCTGATTCAATCTTAGTTTTAGACGTAAGTCGGATTCGATGTTGTTTAGTTTATTCCTGCAATTGTTTTTCATGTAAAGAAGATAAGAGAAGAGATAACACTTAAAACAAAAATATGTTTGCGAAAAACAAGCATGAATTTTAGAGCTTTTGCGGATATCAGAAGGTATTCTTCTCTTCTCACCAACTAAAATTCTGTTACATTCATCGTTTTGAATGTGTTCCAGCAACTCATCATTATAGCTGTATTTATTTTATTTCACGTACCAGTTTCGGACTTTCGCGTACCAGTAAACAGAGCTTCACGAACCAGTACTGGTACGCAGTAGCGCCAACTTTTGAAAAATATTGGGTGGGCTCAAAAATATGAGAGTAAAATAACACATACATATACCCCACCTCATCTGTGTGTGTGGGGGGGGGGGGGATAGGGACGGGGGAAGAGCAGATGACTAAAGTTCGAAAGTCAAATTATGGATTATCTAAGTAAAAATATAAAAATATTATAATTTAATAAATGATTATATTAGTCTCATAAATTATTTCTTAGAAATGCATTAATATTGATTATAAATACAATAAAAATTGCTAACTATTGAACGTGCAAAAAATTAAATCTCAAGAAAAACATACATTTTAGTCGCTTAAGGGGTCTCAGGACTCTTAAAATTGGAAAAAATAAAAATAAAAAAAGACCATTTTCAACATTTAACACCTTAAAATGTATTTAATTTTAAGACTCTATTTTTATTGGAATTGAAAGATATAAGTATGTTCTTTCATTTCATGTATTTAAAAAATTGTAAGATGCCGATGTTGCATTTACAGGGGGCTCCAAACTGTCAGACATTTGTCGAGCAGAAAATGGGCATAACAGATTACGCACTGGATTACAAAATAAATTTTGTAACTAGAATGAAAATTTTGGTGTCTACGTATACGTCAGATTGTATTAATTACCCTAAACCTAAATAAAGTTATATTTAAAGCATTTTTATATTTTTAATACAAAGTTGTATTTAGCTAATGCAAAATTTAGAAAATTTCAACAGTGTAATTACCTAAAACATATTCTTTTGAACGATAAAAAGAAAATTTTAGGTTCAGTTTATACAGAGTAAGGTGAAACATATGTTTCGAGAATTTCATGAACAAATATTCAGAAGTTTTTAAGGTATCGTGTTCGTTATGCCCAAAAATGTCATTTGGAGAAAAATGACTTCAAAGTTTCGGAAACGCCGCTTCAGGTATTGAGCTAGTACAATTCTAAATGCTATAACGTCTGTTCTAATAGGAATTTCAAGGAAACAATTATATCAAAATGTTCAAAAAAGATTAGAGTTTAACATCTAAAAAAATTCTGTAAATCTAGTCTGCTAAAGGATGTCTTTACTATTTTTCAAACAAAATTATTTTGAGAACGTCAATAAAACCAAATTTTATTTCAGTGATTAAATAAATAAATAAATAACGAATAAAATCATGGAAAATTGGGTGGGCTTGTGCCCCACGGGACCATATAAGTTGGCGCCACTGCTGGTACGCGTACCATAGTTTGAGAACCTCTGGTCTATGCGAAATTTCAACATTTCCCAGCTCGTACAGAATTCTAAGGGACGCGGGTTTTAATCTAAAAAGTAATTCTACATAATTATTGTAATGTAAGTCAGAACAGGTCCCCTGCGAAATGAAAAATTCAAAATTAAACAATGATTATAAATATTTTCCCCCTGAACAGAATTCAAAGAGACACGGTTTAAAATTAGCAAAGTAACAATTCATAGTAAATGTAATGCAAGCCACATCAGATCGTCTGCTATCTACGAACTTTTGATTTTATTCCATGTGAACGTGAAATTTGAAAACTAACCAACAATTTAAAAAAAGAAACAAAAATTCCTCCTGATATGAAGAATCCGATAGATAAGATTTTGAATTTAAAAAGTATCAACTAAACATAAGTTGTAAATCACATTACATCGTATAGAAAAATAAAAATTAAAGAAACGTTTTTACAGCCAGATAAATTTGAAACATAATAATAAATCGGAAATCGGTAAGTTTTAGTCGTAAAAGAATGGAATTTTTTAATGTTCTTAGTCACAGGGTAATATTTTTTCTAAATATATAGTTATAGAAAAAGGCGGCCGTATATATAGAGTACACATAAATAATAAAATAAATTTCTTATTTTAATTTATAAACTGCCCCCCACCCTTTTTTTTTGGGGGGGGGGGGGGGGTTAAACGCCATTTCTAAACACTACACTTGATTTGTACATTTTATAATTTGATGTTTCTATCATTAGCGTTTTAAGCTGGGAACACTTGCGCAAGATTTGACATAACCAGGGTGCGTACGGTTCACTTGTAGCCACTATTTTTTGAAAAGTAATCTTCAGCTTATTTTATCGCAGCATTTGTAACAATTGTCTGCGATTAAATAAAGTGGCGATTATTATCCGGATTAATTGGTGACAAACTAAAAAATGTACATACCGCGGTTATGCGCAAATATTCCCAGGTTCAGAGATAATCGGCATTAACTGTAATTTTTAAACTCATTAGGGGCTGTGCATATATAACGTTATCATTTTAGGGGGGCGGCGGGGTGTCTGGCACATGATATCGTAAGATATCTCTAGGGGGAGGGGTGTATTGTCTTATGATATCGTTATCATTTTTGATCAAACCAATATTTCTTCTTTTTATTTGTAACTTTGTCTTTACATCAAAATAATATGTTTTTAGTCTTATATATTTTTATGAAAATGCAAAGATATTATTAAAATCATTAAATGATTATAAAATTATTTAATTTCAAAATTTTATTGGCCACTCCAACGTTTGTCATTCCTATTCGTCTGTCATATGTGTACGCATATATAATAAGCTTTTCGAGAAAACGTATGCGAAGTATGCTTGAAATAATACTTGTGTTTACTAGTACAGAACAGAGGAAGAATGTTGTACATCTGTTTTGTTGATAAGAAGCTCTGTCTACCGCACGCTCCCCCCGTGCAGCTGCAAGTGCAAAAAGACATTATTACTGTTGTATGCATAATAATGTAACAAAAAAATATTATTAAATTCTTTTAAATAGTAACTATTTCTTTTAAGTGTTATTTGATATAAAACTATTTCATATATAAAGTGAAATTTTATTGACATCACTTGAAGCAATAAATATAATCATATTTATATATCACTCAAAACAAAAGGAAAAAAAAAAAAAAAAGAAGAAGAATTTTTAGACATTGATAACGATAACATTACGGGGGGGGGGGGGGGTCCAAAAAGTTGATAACGTATATAAGTATAGCCCCTTACCTATATTTTTTTACTTTGAATTATCCAGTCTAATAAACATAAAATAGCGATCAATTCTGACTATCTCTGCTATAAACGAAATAACATTGTCATCAGAAGGAACAATAGAAAAATTAATATTAAAATCTACATTAGGAAATATTTGTTTATAAACGATAGGAAATAATCGTTTATAAACGATGTAAGCCTATTTCGGTGCTATAATTAATTATATATATATATATGCTTTTTTTCTCACAGAAAACAACCGATTTGCTTATATCATTGAATTCTGTACTCTTGAAAACGTAATTCAATATACAAGTTTTTCAATTATTTTTTTCGGTATCCATAGTCTTCTTTTTTTCTCCCATATTAATTCTTGTAATTAAGTATAAGGCACTTTATTTTATACATACAGTTGTATATTATAGGTTTGTGGTATCCATTTTTATTATAAAAATTATATATATAACCATTAATTAAACATTACCGACCATCATCAAAAACCGCAATATTGTGAATGAAATGACAATAAAAATGGATACCACAAACCTATGTATATATATATATATATATATATATATATATATATATATCAACTATGGGTATTTTACAAAAAAATGGATTATTAAATTATTTTGAATAAAAATCAGGTTACTACAACCGGCTGTTTTAAATTGCAGCGATGTCTCTTTTCCTTCTTTGAGAACAAACTGAAAACAACATTGACAAATAATTTGCATCAGCATGAGAAATTTTACATTTTTAACACGTCTAAAAACAAATTGGGCTTCTTCATATCATTTCTAAAGAAATTTGTAGTAGAAGCAAATCAAGTACTGCTGACTTAAACAAATTAATTCCTCACAGCAATTCGCATTCATCCCGCACCGCCAGAGTAGATAGCTCGGTTGTCATGGCAACTAAAAGGGATTTAAGAATGTTGTTATTAACTGAGCTTAAATTGTTCATTTTATAAGCAAAAGAACCCGCGAAATAATCGTTTTATGTCGCATAATAATGAAAGGTGAATATTTTTATGAATACCATTTGTGAACTAATAAAAGATGATGAATATTCTGTTTTTGGGGCGATATTTTGAATGATAAAGCTAATAACTCGCCATTTTCAATTAATAAAAGGGAAAGAAAACGAATAAATCGTGAAATAAAAAAACTTGCAGTTTAAAAATAAGAAGGATGAAATAATGATACCATTCTAAAATTTTCAAAGCTTTCGATACATACTTTTGTTTTTTTCTTTATTTCGAGATAATTCTTAATACAAACTTTTTATTTGTTGGGGGGTGAAAAAACCGTGTTCTTCAAATCAGATTTCAAAAAATCAATTTGAAAATATTTATTTTCGTTTTGAACATAAATAAAACAACAATACTGTTTCAATAATTTTGTAACATAAAACCGAAATTTTTTTTTCATTTTTTTTTCTTAAAATGTATATATTTTTATATATTTCTTCTAAAATGCAATTTTTAATTACTTTTAAATTTATTTGTTAAAAATTTAGAAAAAAAATGCATATCTCCTAAAAGAATAACTTAATTTGCTCTCCCCCCTCTCCCACATTTTTGAGTAGAGAACAGTATAGATATTAATTTGTTTTGGGATTCAAAAAAACATATTTTTTAAAATAATTTTTAAAAGAAGAAAAAAAAAATTCCACGAGAGTCACATTTTCAAAAGTTTCACTATTTCAATTTCAGAACCAACTAATTGATTGTGTTCCGAAATTGAAAGTGTACTCAGAAAAAAACTGCAACAAAATTCGAAAAAAAAGCACAAAGATATCACAAAAATGTGAATTAATGAAAGAAAGCATGCTTTCAAAAAAGGCACAGACATTTGAAATTGTAGTCGGAAATTAGTAATGGAGTTCACGGGATAATAATAATAATAGAAACTAGACGGCAATCCCAAAACTTTCTTCTACCGCATAAATGTTAATACTTCAAGATTCACTATCTCAGTGCCAAAATTAAATGGCAATCTAAGCCCATCGTGAGGATTGTAAAGGTATGAAATTCCGTGCATTAGTTCTTGAGATATGGCTATCGTTAAAATCGTGTAAATTCTTCAAAATGCATCATAACAACGTCACTTGTTGGGTAACAAAACCTAATTAGCAACAACTTTTGTCAACGTCCAACTGAATCTTACGTTAGATGAAAATTCGTGCATTAGTTCTTGAGATAAAGCTATTGCTGAAAAATGCAGCATAGCAGTGCAACCTGTTGGGCGATTTACACCAAAAAGTAAACAGTACCAATTCACATCAAGGATTAACTGAATCTGAAGTTTGATGAAAATCCGTGCATTAATTCTTGAGATAGAGCTATTGCAGAAATCGTGAAAAATGCAGCATAGCAGCGCCACCTGTGGGACGATTCACACCAAAATGCAAAAATCATCAATTCATGTCAAAGACTAACCTAATTTGAAGTTTGATAGAAATCCGTGCATTAGTTCTTGAGATATATAATCCATTTGCGATACATAAACCATTATGAACCAATATAAATTCTCAACTAATGTGAATGTATAAATAATAAAGGTATTTATTCAATTTAACCCTTTGCACTCGAAGTTTTTTTCATTCGTATTACCAGCAACTCGAAGCGATTTTAGTTATATCTTATTATTTTTTTAAAATTTTTATGAATACAAATGTTATGATATACTAAAAAAAAAAAAACTAAAAATTATAAAATTATTACATTTTGTAATCGTCCAAAGTGTGATACCTCTCGAAGCAATTGCCAATATGTAATCTTAGCTTTTCTAGGCAGGTATCACAAAATTATTTGCATTGTCTCCGTAGCGGAGCCCTCGAGTTTGAAGACAAATTTTAAATGGCTCCGCTCCGGAGCCCTCGAGTGCAAAGGGTTAAAATTGATGTACAAACCATCATAAAAATCTTTGAAACAGATGCTTATAAAAAGTGCGACAAGCAATTTAAAATACAGTAAACATTGGGAAAATGGAAATATTTGTGAAACCAAGGCAGAATCATCAGGCCCAAATTACCTGAAAAAAAAAGAAAAAGCTTTCTTTTATTACAATAATGTGTGTGTGTGTGTAGTACTTATTTCAACGAGCTTCTATCTCGTATTAATATGTCATTTATTTTCAGAAGATATGTGAATGTCTTATGTAGGTTATTCATTTATTGAATTTTCTTAAGTATATTTTAGTGTTGATATAAAAATTGTGTTCATATAACAAAAATTGACGAACAATGCGACTTTAAATGCGTTTTTTTAAGTTTAACAAAGTTATGTAGTATTTATGTTCTCTATTTAAATAGATTTATATTTGCCATCCAAAAATGATACGCTTTATAATGACAAATACACCCTTCTCATTAGCAATACACGGGAATTAATAGAGTCACCTTACTGAGTATGTATCAATTTACGCACAATGTATTTTGATAATGTACTTATTATTAAAATGTAACGATGGTAATACCTTTTATTTCAATGTTAAAATAAAGCAGTAAATCTAAGTACTAATTTAATAATGTAATCATGCAATTAAATACAGGAAAATCTGATCAGACAGAAGCACAAAATACTGGAAAAATATTTCGTTTTAGACATAGTTTATACGGGTTTTTCTGTATTAGCTTTGAATTTGTCACCTGGTGGTACGCGGAAGTATGAACTTCTATTTAGTGGTACGTCGGTCGAAAAGTTTGGGAACCCCGTGCTAGAATACATCATTTTAAGCACGTAAACAAGAAAAAAAAAAATCTATTTAACAAATTACAACGACCATTTGGAAAATGATTTTTTCAAAGACTAAAATTTAAGATATTAAAAATCGCACGGAGTTGATCATACATTACGTACGCCATGGATTAAACATTAACATTCCTGGACCCATCATGTACAAATTTTAAAAGAAATTTCGGTACTGTAAATTTTTAAACTTCTACGGAGCTGGTCATGCATTACGTACGCCATGGATTAAACATTAATATTCCTGGACCCATTTTAAATGAAATTTCATTCTTAAACTTCTAAACATCCCACAATATTATTTTTTACACCGTCGTATAGAGAAAAAAAATGCATTTTTAATTGCAATTTGTTTGAAAGCTGTATCTCAATTTGTTTCTGAGTTATTAATTTTTTTGTAGTTTTTATTACTTTTTTGTCATAGTGGCAACAGAAGTATCCATGTCTGTTGAAAGTAAAGGGAAAATACAGATTACTGTATCGACCAATCAGAAAACGAATAAAATGCGGGATTCAACTAATGAAACGCTTCAGATATGTTTTTGATTTCCTACCCTGACCGAGGACAATAACCATTTTTCCAAATGGTTAAAAAATATTGACTAAAAGGTACTTTTTAATAACTGCAATAAACAGAAAATTACACACTTCTCATAAGTAGTCCCCTTTTTTATACGAAATTGCAAAGTATACGACCTTACCTTTGTAAAAAAATAATAATAATTAGACTACCCAGTAGAGGTCTGCACGGGCCGACATTTCCAGGCCCGGACCGTAGAAAAAATAATACTGGCCCGGCCCGATAAAAAAATTTAAAGTTCGGCCCGAGCTTTTAACTGACCTTTAAATGGACCAGGCCACGCTGAGACAATGATTTTCATACGGGCTGGCCCAAAACCAGGACTGAAAATTTTGGGCCATAAAGACTAGGAAGAAACCAGGCCCGGCTCTGTACAGAAAAATTAAGTTAGGCCCGGCCCGAGTGCCGTGAATGAAAATCGGCCGTGCAGATCTCTACTACACAGCCTTTACGAAGTTCATTATAGCAATAACAATGCAAAGCTGCTCAACAAATAAAACTTTGACATAAAAAATTAACCCAGTATCACCGTCTGTTAAGAATTCTATGAACAAATCATGCTGTGTTGGAAAATAGTAACAATCAGACGGTGGGCTGATGGGGCTCCAGCCCCATCCGAAATTTGTAGAAAATATCAAACGAAAGTTTTGCAAAATGTAATGAAACATGCTAAGATAAAATTCAAAAGTGAGCAGAAAAATATTCAGTTTTAGAGAGGTTTTCATCTTAGAAAGTGTGGTATTTCGCAGAGACTACGAAATAGCTATTTCAGCCAAGCTTCCGTTATACACGGGCTCTCTTTACACGCGTTTTATTATGTAAAACGTGAGAGGTGGTGATTAAAAGTGCATTATTAATTTTAATTAGATTAAAAACATTAATAAAAGGCTCACTCTTGCTATTTATCAGTTGGAAATTTGCGATTTAAAGTAATGCACAGATTGAGACATCGCAGTATGAACTGCAAAGCCTTGAACATTTTTGAAAATTTTATTTATGTTTAAATCCTTGTTACGTTATAGTCTTATTATTATTCAACTCGTTACAGCGCTGTGATGTGCTATTTTATTTTCATAAGATTACAAAATATTGACAAAAAAGTTTTTTCTATGGTTGTGTAACTTTTTGACTAGAAATAAGCGTTATTTCCATTTAAAACGTACATCATAAATCTAATTGAGAGATTCTGAATCTCTAATACACAAAGAGCTTCCTATCAACCACAATTTATGATTAAAAAGAATTCAGAAAGTACTGTCAAATTTGGCAGTATAAGCCTATTTTCGAGCCGTGGCAATCTAGGAAAAATTATCATCGGGGAGCTGCTATTCCAAATGTATCCCATTTATGAGATAATGGAAAACACTATTCAATATTCAAGTTTTACAAATGCCATGCATGTATGCTTCAAAATGAGGCTTAGAAAGTGTTAAAGGAGGTAGGGGGGATAGAGTGAGAACGCTATTAAATAGTTTTAAATTTTATTTTTACTTCGGTTTTATTTACTATTTATTGAGATATCTTTTAATAGATAATTCTCAGTATTCGTTTCAAAAAATGTGGTATAACCATTGAATTATACACTGGTGTCCAAAATTAAGGACCAGTCACAAAGTGCTAATCTTTAAGTAAGCGAATACTCAAAAGGAAATAATATAATTCAAATAATTACTATCCCTACAGCACAGCTAGTCCATATAGCATCTCATTCATGTCACACATGGTCACAAGTGTCACAGGCACTACGGTGAAACAAAAAATAAGAAATTCCACACGTCTCATTATGAGTCTCAAATGATCACTCTATGTGACTCCACTGAGACATCAATGTGATTGCTGCTTTGTGATTACTCACCAGGTGACTTTACAATGTAGTTACATTGTGACTCTCATGTGACTGTCATTTTTATACTCAATTTCAAAGTCATCATGAACGTTGCATTGTGATAAGTTACCAAATAATATCACATTATAGCACATGGGGACTTTTCACCAGAGATCACTTCACAGTAGTCTCTCTGTCACCTGAAAGTTATCATGTGACTTTAATGCAACATTATTTGGTAACTTATCACAATGTAGCGTTCACGATGACTTTGAAATTTAGTCTACAGATGACAGTCACATGAGAGTCACAAAGTAACTACGCCGTAAAGTCACGTGGTGACTCGTCCCAAAGCAGCAGTCACAGTGACGTCTCAGTGGAGTCACACATAGTGATCATTTGAGACTCATAATGAGATGTATGGAATTTTCTATTTTTTTTGCTTCACCGTAGTGACTGTGACACTTGTGACCATGTGAGACATGAATGAGATTTTATATGGACTAGCTGTGCTGTAGAGATAGTAATTATTCGAATTATATTATTTCCTTTTGAGTATTCGCGTACTTGAAAATTAGCATTTTGTGATTGGTCCTTAATTTTGGACACCAGTGTACTTCTAAAGACGAAAACCTGCCCTTCATACTCCTATGCGATTTCATCTTAGAAGGTTTAATTGTATGATAGATGCGTTACGTGCTATGATAAAAACCTGTTTAAAGCGGAATTTTCTCCGCTTCTTGTGATTTCCTCTTAGAATATTTTATTAAATCTCAGCCCCCTCCGAAATGATAAGGCTAGATACGCCACGGGTAGCAATAAATAAAATAGTTTTTCAAAGACTGCTATACAAGTAATATTGAATTTGGGTATGTTGCAGATATGCAACGCGGTGATACAAAGGTACAATTATGGAAAAGTAGTCTGCAATTATATCTCAAACATGCATTTTATCTTTTTTATTTAAAAATAAACTCATTAATATTCAAATATATACCCCCCACACACACACGATTGAGAAATATTTAGGGCTTTCTTTTGAAAAATCGGGTCAAACCGACCCGAGCCATGGGCCGGGTCGAGTTTGGGTAAAATCGGATGTAGTTGTGATCTCTTTTATTGCTCTCCAAAGGTGTCGAAGAAAACACGCACAAAATCACAAAAGAAATTCTCTGCAGGGGATGTGATAAAGATCGCCAACAACTGTCCTTTCCAGTTTGTCACGCGACAACTGAATGACCCACACCGAACAAGCCGGAAAAGATGCCGTAACCCATCGCGCTGGTTTGACTCAAGGTAGTGATTTTTAATTTGTAACCGATCCCCATGTGTTTCCCGACTGGCGTCTGAAGTGCGCTCCCTTCAACTTGCGCAGTCATTCACCAAAACAACTCGCACACAAAAACACACAACCGATCGGCCAAAGTGCGTGTTCCAAAACTCGCACCGCTTGGGTATATCCCCAGCATCTTTCCTTTCACTTTTTCTTATTTTTTGTTATACATACTTGCGCGTTCTGCCAAGACGTGACGTCGCGCCTTCTCACCCCAATTTTAGCAGCATTATTTCGGCTCGGATATCCCCGCAGGGTTTAATGAGTCCGCGGCTGCAATGGCAAGTTTAGTTTCTTCAAAAAAGCTACTTGGAAAAAAATAAAACTTTGTAATATTTCAACTCCACACGCTATAAATAAATAAATGAAAAGGGGTGGGAGATGACAGGGCTGGTTGGAGCAACAGGCAGGGTCGGACTCAGGCATAGGCCATGCCAGCAAGTTAAGGGGGCTGGTCACTCAGCTTCCGATTTTCCTTCACTAATGTAAAATCTATGGACATTGGATGCATTCGTCTATTTAAAATATCTCCTCAGGAAATGAATATTTTTAACCTCTATTTTTTGTGTACACTTCCTAAAAGATATCTCTTTTTTTCTTAGTTCTCAAAATACAGGGTGTTTATAAAGTCCCGGACACATTTTGATGTTTAATAACTCATAAAATAATGAAGATATAAACAAACTTATGGCATTTATTGATGGAATAACTCATATTTTCCTTCGTATATTACGTATTTCCACAACTAGTAAGAGCTTCAGTCACATGTCATTTTGCAACAAGATGGTGCACCACCTCATTGGGATAGCATCGTTCGTACTTCTTTGAATGACCATTTTCCAGGAAGATGGATTGGGCGAGGAGGTCCAATTCCTTGGCCACCCAGATCGCCTGATATAACGCCGCTAGACTTTTCCTTTGGGAATTTGTAAAGGACAATGTTTACAGGAGGAGAGTGTCGAACATTGATGACTTAAGGCTGTTCTTAACTGCTTTGCTCAACAATCTCAAAACGTTTTGACACATTTACAAATTCATTTTTTAACGGAAAAGTGGAAAGCCTTGTCGAAGAGCCGAGCTAAGTTTTTTTTCTAGGGCTCAAAATATACATGATAAGGAATTTTTGAAAGAGAGGAAAAGAAAAAGGAATAGAAGGAATAATAGTTACAAAGGTAGTATCGGTGAGGTGGTAGGCACACACTCCTTGAAATTCCACGCTTTCAGAAATGTACAACGCGACACCTGCGTGCTTTAGAGAAATCACAGGAAAGTCACAGAAAGAGATGCATTTCTATAAGATATAAGTAACGAACGGGCGTTATAGTAGTCCAAATTTATAGGAATAAGATAAAAGGGAGAGAACGGGAAAAGCAGAATACGCACGCAATAAATTGCAACTGTTCTGACATCTATATAGCGGTCAGCAGAGATGTTAACGTTTTTAGAAAAGAAAATGGGCATAATGCATATGGATATGCCCAGATGTGTATGGGTTAGTCTTCGGGAATTTAGGCGGGAAAAGAAAATTCACAGGTGCGTAAATGTATGCGCCCCTCTCAAGGCGGAGAAAATAATTAAATGAAGAAATTTAGGAATAGAAAGGAAAGGGGAGCTTAGGCGAATAGAAAAAAATATATTGTACGAGAACATCCAATAAAATCCAGAGCTACACAGGATTGGATTGAAAAAGGGGAAACAGATTAAAATTAAGAGGGGGGCGAGAGAAAAAAAAAGAGGCGAGCAGGAGAGAAGAGAAAAATTTGGAAAAAAGTGATGCTCTTGGAGAGGGGCAGAAATTGGAGAGTTCGAAAGAAGTTTTGAGGCAGAGCGCGAAATTTGGTGAGTGTGGACAATATTGGATGAGGTACTAGTCCCCAGCGCTGAGCATGGATTTAAAAGGTGAGTGGGCTATATATGTCTTACTTTTACAGTATTCCTAACGAGGCATTCCTTTTAAAAGAGATAATTACTTAATGTAATATTTTACGTGACAGGTTATAAATTGTCTTATTTAGTGAATGATTAATAATTTAATGTAGGCGAAATTTCTAAATGTCACAACTACTTAATGTTGATCAAAGTATAATATTTAATAAATGTTTTAACTTTCACAACATAGTGATTATTTCACATTCTTTGCACTAACTTAGATTCAGTGAGTTCCGACTCACCTGGGCCATAATCGCAATGTGTTCTCAAAGGGGGAAATTAATACTTTCACGCCAAACATCAATTAATAACCATCAAGAATAAAGAGTTGTCAGTTAGTTGTCGGACAGCCTGGACATGGAAGCGATTTGGAATTCAACTGTTTTTTCCATTTTTTGATCCATCCATTGCCTATTGAGTTATAAGAGTTTTTGATCACGTGACAAACCCGTTTTTCGCCCGCTCTTGAGTGCTCTTTCTCCCTTCGCGCGGAAATTCGGTTCAAAAAGCCCACTTTGATGCTATTTTCTGAAAGATCTATTGCGTTTGCAAAAATATGTAAAAAACAGCTCAATTACATAGTTTCTGAACAACACCACCAGCTAGTTTCATGAATTTTCGAACAAAAATAAATTAAAACTTATGTCAGAAAGTTGCCCTTTTGGATTTGAGAACACCCTTAAAAGCCAGAATTACAACCGCAATAGCCTCTGTGGATGCCGACATGTTTGTCGCTACCTGGCGTGAAATTGACTATCGACTTTATATTCTCCGTGCGACGAAGTGGGCACCCGTGGAAGTTCATTGACAAGGGTCATGAAACTTTTTGAGTCTATCTAACCATTTATGTTATTAATTTTAATCTATCTTTATTATTTTATGAGTTATTAAACATCAAAATGGATCCGGGACTTTATAAACACCCTGCATTTCTAAAGTATAGACTTAATTTTGCAGGAAGTGTTAAAATCTTACTCACAGCACATAAAATATTAAATTAAGCATAGATTTTAGAAATATTTAAAAAACTAAGAAACATCCTTTAAGAAGAGTACACAGGAAAAAAATACGTTAAAAATATGAATTTCCCGAGAAGATATTTTAAATAGACCAATGCATCAAAAGTCCATAGACTTAACATTACGGAGGAGATTTATGAAGCTGAGTGACCAGCCCCCTTAAGTTTAAAAAATACGATTTTTAAAAGTAATCAATAAATTAATTCAATACAGAATAAGCTCTTGCTATCTGACAGATAAGCCTAGTTACAAAGTCAATTTTACACATTGTCAAGGATAAGAAAGCGTTAACCCCTTGGGTGATGAGCATCACATACACATCAGGATTGCAAAAAAAAGCCGGCTAAAATTAAAAAAAGCCTGTCTTTAAATCTCTTATATATGACATGATGTAGAACTAGAAAAAAATTCAACGCCTTTCATTCATATCTATAGAAAAGACTTGAAAACACGGAAAATCTGAAAAAACAGAAACTGAGATAAATGGGTTTAAAAGTTTTTTTAAAGAGTGATATGATATTAGATGTTCGTGAAATAAGCTCTAGCTGTGGTTCTACTACATGTAGTAGCAGTCTGAAATTGACACTTCACAAAGCATTTAGTCTTAAAACAGGACATTTCACAAAATTTTCATGATAAAACAGGACCCTTCACAAAACGTTTAGTCTTAAAACAGGACATTTCACAAAATTTTCAATATAAAACAGGACCCTTCATAAAACATTTCGTCTTAAAAGAGGCCATTTCACAAAATTTTCACCATAAAACAGGACATTTCACAAAATATTTAGTCTTAAAACAGGACTTTTCACCATAAAACAAGACCTTTCACAAAACATTTAGTCTTAAAAGAGGACATTTCACTAAATTTTCACCATAAAAGAGGACGCCTCGCAAAACATTTAGTCACACATTACACAAACATTAAACACAAAGGACATTTCACAAAATTTTCATCATAAAACAAGACTCTTCACAAAACATTGTCTTAAAACAGGACAATTCACAAAATTTTCAACATAAAACAGGACACTTCATAAAACATTTAGTCTTAAAAGAAGACATTTCACAAAATTTTCACCTTAAAACAGGGCCCTTCACAAAACTCTGTCTTAAGGCGGTTGGTTCTCAAGTCCACTGTTCAACAAGCGCGAAACTTCCTGACACACTTACTGACTCACTTTTAAACGTAAAGGCACAAAATTGGCAGGGCTGATTATGGAAGCGATTTGGAATCAAAAGACGTTTTCCATTTTTTGATAAATAAATTATTTATCGAGTTGTAAGCGATTTTGGGTCACGTGACAACCAGTTTTTCTCCCCCTTTTCTCCCCAACTGTTTTTCTCCTTTCGTCCGGGAATTCGATTCAAAACGCCAATTTTGACAGTAGTAGTTTCTGAAAATTTTTTTGCGTTTACCAAAAAATGGAAAACATCTTTCGATCACATAGTTTCTGAATAATAACACCTGCCAATTTCACGCGTTTTCGAGCAAAAAATGAATTAAAACTTAAGTCATAAACTTGACCTTTTTGGATTTGAGAACAGCCTTTAAATACAGACTTTTCATAAAACTATTACCGAACTGAACTTTTTCAAATTTAATAAATATAAATAAAATCTAATCTTCACACAACAGCTGAAGTTGCCGAATAACCCACTGTCTAGAGATTTTTTTACTCACAAGATCTTGTTAAAAATAGATAAATAGAAACCTACATTACAACGATAATTTCAAATTTACAAAATTATGACTTAGGCTTTTTACAAATATAAAAATATTTTTTTCACAATTTCACAAAAACAGGACCCTGTGAGAAAAATCTGGATAGTTAAATGTCCTGTAAATATTTGGTAAAATCAGAAATTTGCTCGCCAATGATAAATCATTTTAGTAAGACCATACCATTTCACAATAATAAATCATCAGCAAACCGAACTTCCTTGTTTTCTCATTTAAACTATTACTTCAGTTATTTGCCATTAACATAACTCCCAGGAAAACCTGATTTGTTTTCATTTTCGTCTTTGCCTACTTCTGGTTCTTCAAGAAGAAATGACCTTGGTTAAATCTGTAACAATCTCTGCTGCGCAATTTTCAGCAACTAAGTTATTCCTCATTAATTAAAGTCTACGCGAGTTCGTCGTCCTGTTTTTTTCTCCTTAATCTTAATAGGAGACTGTCGATATGATTTAATAAATATGACGCAAGATAGTCAAAATCATATTTTATGTTTGACGTAGATGGCAATTTTTTTTCTAATATATTTGACACTTGGTGTTTGGCATATTGGATTTCTAAAAAATCATATACCTTGCCAAATCTTCAGATTTTTGAGCACCACTATTTTTGTATAGAAATACAGTGAACTCTCGTTAATGAGTCTTCGTTATGAGTCTCTTTAATGAGTCGGATTACCGGAATTTCGGATAAGCGGGGTTCTACTGTACTGAAGACGCGCCGCTGTGAAATTCGGTGCAAATTAAGTACCGTGTTAAGCTAAAAAGTTGATCAAAAAGAATATAAAAAAAAACGAAAACAAACGCCAGCTAGTAAAAATGGTAGATACAGTTGCGATTAATTCTGGCATTCCTCATCGACGTTCGGAAACCATTGAGTCTATACTTGGGAGATATAAGTATGCTCCTATTTCTGCGACATACTACGTCACATACGTAGCGCTTTGGTTGAAATGAACGTGTATGACTGGGAATGGGAGGAGAGGAGAATATAATTTAGAAAACGGGTTTTCGGATACGTTGCTCCGCTGGGCTCTGGAGCGCAGTATTTATGAGCTTTAGTGAACTCCGACCAATATTTAAATATTTACTAAAATCAAAGGAGCACTGAAGCTGAGCTCCGGCGTAAATTAAGCACTGGTCTAAGTAGGACCTGACTTAAGATTTTTATGCCCTTATAAATTTGTCAGTCAATTGTCTTCGGGGTATGACAATCTCCCCCTTTCTTCTGAATAGATCCAAACATCAAAATGAATATTAAAAAGTATCATAGCAGCAGATAGTGGGTTTCTATAAAATCTATATTTTCCGTATTAGAGTTCGAAGAATTGTAATTTTACTGCATTAAGAAAAAAAAGAAAAAACTAATCAGGCACAAGAAAATATAAAATGTTCTTAATTTAGAGATGGATATTAAAACAAAAATGAAAGGGTGAGAAAAAGAAGAGGAAGAAGAAAAAGAAAATCTGACACTTCACTCAACACCAAATGCAATTCAAAACTCGCTTCAATCGATATTTCAGCAGCTACATGTGAGACAGATAAAATTATTATCAGTCAATATCAGCAATATTTACGATGATGCTCTTCCTTGCCGCAACGAGCGAGAAAAAAATACATACAAAATATTTATTAATACGTATTTTAGAAATTTTTTGACAATAAAAAAAAAGAAGAAGAAAGAGACATCCTTTAAGAGGAGCACACAAAGAAAAAAGAAGTTAAAATGAGGAGACATTTTAAATATACGAATACATCCTACGTCCATAGATTGAACATTAGCGAAGGGAATTGGGGAGTTGACTGAGAAAAATTTTCAGAGAGGGAAATTTTTTTGAAGCAAAGGTACAGTGTTTTTTATATGCTGAACCATTAATTCAGATTTTTTTAATAGATATATTTTATTTCATTTTTATATGTTGAACCATTCTTTAAGAATTTTTTTATAGATATATCTTATATTTCTAAGCATCACAACCCTTTATGACTGAATGACTTTGTCACAAAATTCAATGAAAACGAAGCCCCACGTGTATTCGATGTTAAAGGGTTAATAGGAATGTTCTTAAGAGGCTGCTTCACTCATTTCGATATTGACAGCTGATGTTGTTCTCTAAAAAGAGGTCATCCATATATGATGTCACACTTTTTTTCAATATTTTTGACCCCCTCCCCCCCCCCCTTTGTCGCAAAGTGTCACACTTCACCATACCCCCTTCCCCCCTCTTGTCACATGTCACGCTATACTACATAAACATATACTTGCAGTTCAAAATCAAAGTACTATGTTATAGATCATATTTCAAATTTTATTTTGAAACTTTTAACTGTGTGTTTTAATGACATTTGTGAGCATAATAATAAAAATGATTCGTGTACTTATTTTGTATGAAATAAGATTAAGATTTACAACAAAAAACATAATTAATATACAATAGTAATAAAATATTAATATGAAAGAACAATTAAAAACAGTAGTATTTTGAATTTGAAATGGAATTTAATACATTTGGCTTTAAATGTTATCTTTACTGTATAAACACAAAATACTTTAATTTCAAAATAACTTTAGAATTTAATCTGCTGATCTTTAATGCTTTTATTTTAACCAAAATGTGTGATGTCACACTTCGTATTACCCCCTCCCATCCCCTTGTCACAAACTGTCACAAATGACCCCCCCCCCCCTCCAAGCGTGATATCATTTGTGGATGGCCCCAAAGGCCGTTTTTCACTTTTTCGATTTTATTTGAATGTTTTATAGAGATATTTTCAGTGTTCACTTTTTCGAAAGTGATTAAAAAAAAAAACCCTGCAATCGTTTAAAAAAAGGGGGGGGGGAGAAAAGTAAAACCTTTGTACAGATCGACCTCAGCTATCCAATGCAAAATAATAATAATAATGATTTAAAAATACGCAAATGCAAACGAGATTTTTTTTTTCATTTCTACCTTGGCAAGCGGGTGTTTTCCCGTGAGTGAAATAGCCCTTTTACCCTTAACATCCTGAATTTTGAATTCAAAAAAAATTGCTTCACCTGAATAATTATTTTTATTTACGTTAATGTCTAAGATATCCAGAACAACATGTATATTTTTAAATAATTTTCTTAATTAAAACAGATAATCAGTAGTTAGGGCTTCTTTTTCTTTTCAAAATATTTACAAGATTAATTAAGAAAGAATACCGTTATGGACAGGTGTGGGGAAATACATCCTCTTACTCACCACTGGCGAGTGAATTTTCTGACAGGGCGACTGAATTTTTAGGTAGTCTTCGAAAACTGCAAACTATAGAGATATGACGAAAACTTTCTTTTTTTTACTAGTTAGCTATAGATGTAAAATTCGAACTGGGCGAAAAAAAATGTCCGGACCAGGATTCGAAACAGGGATCTCCTGGCTCAAGCCGCCAGTGCTCTACCATCTGAGCTATCCCGGACGAATCTGGTGGAACTTTTTCACCCAGCTAACCTTAAGAGGCTACTTCAGTCAAATGGAAAGACCCGTTCGCTAATGTTAATCCTATGGAAGAAATTTATAAAGATTTCTCGGTCGCATTTCAATATTTTTAAATGATTTCTGTTGCATTGAATAGTTGAGATCGATCTGTATGCAGGCCGTTTTTTACTTTTTTGATTTTGTTTACAGGTATTTCTTATGAGGACACTTTCCTTTTCGGAACCGGTTTTGAAAGTAAAAGCATCCTCATAAAAAATATCTACAATCAAAATCGAAAAAAAAGTAAACAACGGCCTGCATACAGATCGATCTCTACTATTCAATGCAAAAGAAATCATTTAAAAATATTGAAATGCGACCGAGATATCTTTATAAATTTCTTCCATAGGAATAGCATTAGCGAACGGGTCTTTTCGCGTGACTGAAGTAGGGCCTTAATGATTATAGCATCTGGTCTGAAACCTGGTTCAGCTCAACAGAATAAATCACAGGTAATGGAACTCCAGAAATTTTTCTCGCCCAGTTGGAAATTTACATTTATTTTGATTTATTTACCAATTAGAATAATTGTGTTAAAATTAATCTAGTGTAGTTAGCTATGTTTTGCAACTTTCCAAATTACTACGATGTAAACATGGTACAAAGTTTTATTCTCTATTAAACTTTCCTCTCTTGTATATATTTCTTAATTTTACAGAAAAAAAATTATGAAAATGCATTGTAGTAATAGTAATCAACTATTTTTGCAGTTGCGTAAATTTTGTCACAATAATTTTGAACTATGCATTGCATTTTGCTGTTGGCTGGTAAAATAAATCCTTGAATGGCTGGTAAGATTTTCTAGAAATTCCTCACCCCTGGTTATGGAAATCTCCCAATTCTTATAACAACAGTGTCAATAATTATATTGTTATCCTATCTGTAACAGAAAAGTGTTTTGTAGTTGCAAATTTTTCATATAACATTTTTAATAAGGATGCTACACCTAAGTAAATGGTTGAGAAAATAACCACATTAAAAAATATTTAGCTTCGACTGTGTCACTGTGCTTACTGAAAGTGATCCAGAGCAGTATTTTGTGTGAAAAGAATGATCTACTTTTATTAGTAGACGAATTAAATACATTTTATATTGAATTTTCTTTAAGGAGACCAGGTAAGCGAAATTTGGGAAAAAAATCCGATTTTTACTTTTTTATATCATTCAATAGTTTAAACTTTTATCTTTCGATGTGTCACCCATGTTTATATATATAAACAAGTAAGAAAAAATCATGTGTCAAGCATAGATTATGAAACACTTTCCAACACATTCAGAATAATGTAACAAAACTGCACTGTTTAAAAAATTAAAATATTACGTCTAATTCAACCATATGGAAACACATAATACATTTCAGAACCCAATTTCAGCTGTTCCCATCCACAATCGGTAAATTATACGAATTGCAGCCTTGTATATGATTTATAGATTTGAATCTATTAGCTAAATGCAAGCCAAAATTTAGTTCTCTTAAGAGCTATATATACTTCAGCTGAAAATTTACCTTCAGCAATTTCCTCTAATAAGGAGAACGGTACGTGAATACTTTTGTGCAGCCCTGTATTTGAGATATAGAATTTATATATAACGGGTAAGATGCAAAAAATTAATGAAATTTAAAAGCGCATACCGAATTTTAAAACGTGCACTCCAGAAATTATTACTCAAAGACAGTACTGTACTGTAACCGATTTCTTTTGTGTGTCCCTGTAAATGAATAAAAAATGCTATGAATGTCCTGTTCTAACGTGATCGTAGTGAAATTCAGTGATTTATATCAGTTTCAATACATTTGAAATAGCATAATGTCATTAAAATACTCTGCAAACGATTTTTCCCCATATACCATAATGTAATGGACTACTTTTGAGTGCCCCTGTAAATGAACGATTAATCCTACATACTTCATATACAATACCAAACATGCTTTGGTGACCCTAAATAACCTTTATGAATTTCATGAAAATCCGAGTATATTTACGGGAGTTATTCCCCATATACCATAATGTAATGGACTACTTTTGAGTGCCCCTGTAAATGAACTATGAATCCTACATACTTCATATACAATACCAAACATGCTTTGGTGACCCTAAATAACCTTTATGAATTTCATGAAAATCAGAGTCTATTTACGGGAGTTAGAACGTGGACAGACGGACTGACGGCCAGACAAACAGAACGCATAAACACTTTCAAACATGTTAAAAAAGAAGAGTTGAAATTATTCATTCTTTCTAAGAATACTTCGCAGCTTAGTGGCCATTTAAATCTTTAATTGAATTTTTCTCAAAACTTTGATTTTTCATGTTTGTGTTCCTTTTATTCAATATCTATTAACTTGAGAACTCAGAATTTTTTTTTAATACTTATAGTACGTTATATTGTACACTTTAACACAGGGATTTAATGATTTGTTGAGAATTATTTATTTTAGGCAGTGAAATCTTACCAAAAATGCTAATTTAAAAATGACTTTCAATGAATAATTAATAATTAATTTTGAGTTTCACTTAGAAAGAAAATGGACTGTTAAAATACGTAAATCATGTTATTCTAACTACTCTAAAAAATCTAGACCTCGATCTTTCACCATTTCTGAGCAAAAGGTACATAAAGTTGGTGAATTCAACATGGCGGAGATAAGTGCCATTAAGGAGACCGGGAAAGCCCTAACGCATTTGTGTCTGAATTTTTGTTTTCTCAAATGTGTTGGTAAAATCCCTTTAAAATGTTGCTAAATGAACTGGAAAAATAATAATAAAAGAAATCGCTAAAAATGTTTTTTATTTATTTGACAAAATGTAAACGTATTAAATATGGGGATATGTGCAATATTTGTAATAATATAATATGCATAATTATATGTTTTTGTGTAAATTTATATAAAATAAGCTTTTAAATTGTATATTATATATCATAATTAGTATTTTTATGAACTACTAAAATAATATTAAAATATCAATTAAAGACTTTGTGCAGGAATATTAAAAAGCAGAAAACCAATGTTGAAAAATGCACAAATAATACGTGAAAAGCAGTAAACAGCTGTTTCGAATCTACTAGCGAGATTATTCTTCAGTGCAAGATACAGCAAGACACAGCGTGCTAGAAAATGCTCGGCATTGCTTTTTCTAGCACGCTGTGTCTTGCTCTATCTTGACCTGAAGAAGAATCTCGCTAGTAGATTCAAAACAGCTGTTTACTGCCTTTCACATATTATTTGTGCATTTTTAAACGTTGGTTTTCTGCTTTTTACTAAAATAATATATTTATTTCTTTACAGAGACTAATAACATTATAAGTATTAGTAATAATAAATTAAGAATAATCGTACTTGAGGCTTAAAAGCAATTCGTTTCATAATCATCTTGAAAAGGCGTTTACATAAATAACTGTCCCTTAAATGGCTAATAAAAATATGTATCCATTCGTGCCCAGTGTCCTATATTTTGTACGCTACAAAAAGGCATAAAAAATAGGCTTGAGCATATAATTTCACAATTTAAAAAAATACGTATTTCAAAGAAGTATACAAGCTAAGATTATGACTTATTTATTTGGATGCTTGGTAGAAAAAAAAACACAAGAAAACTTATTTTTTACAATTCGCCATCTTGAAAAATGAAAAATCTATAAACTCCGAAAAAAGCCTTCATTTAAACAAATAAATATCCATCTTATGATGTCATCTCTCGGTAACAGATAAATAGATTTATAGATAATTATTTCATACAATTTTCATGTTATAAAGAAGAAGAAAATAATACAAATTAGAGATGCAACGAATATTCGGCCGAAGCCGAATATTCGGCCCATTCGGCCTGTCTGCCGAATATTCGGCTTCGGCCGAATATCAAGTCCATTATTCGGCCTTGGCCGAATAATACTGTAATAAATGTTTTTATTTTTACACAGTATAACTTTTTAATTTGACAATTTATATTCATCATATATAATGAAAATTTTATTTGAAATTAACTAACACTTTTTTTTCCCATTAACTTTCATACTCCGAATGGGTTTTATCTACCCATTTTTATATAAGAGGCTAATTTAGGAATCATCTTAAAAAAATTTTATGCTGTATCAGTAAGTACAAAAAGTATCTGTAATAAGCTAACATAATCTGTTAAATTTAAAATTAATCTATTCAAAATTGTTTTAATACAGCTGTACAAGCTAATTCAATTTTTTTTGCTGTACAAGCTAATTCAATTTTTTATCATAATGGGAAGTTTAACATTTAACCCTTGTTACATAAAAAAAACATTTCTTTCAATAATATTTTGATTTATACCTATAAAGAACATAAATATATGATTAATTAGATATAGATGTCTTATATGTATAAGATATTTAAGTCGTATATGTTGCAATGCTTAAAGGCTTTTTTTTTTTTTTTTTTTTTTTTTTTAAGTAAAATACGCTTAAAAGTTAAATATAATTTAAGTGATTTTTTTAAGTCTGTTACTATTTCTTATTAAATAATGAAAGAAATCTAAATACTAAATTCTTTTAATTAGTATGCATTTACGTTTTAGATATTTTTTTCAAGAATAGCATTGTAATGCCTTAAAAAACAGTTAAAATGTTTTCAATAAACGTAGATTATGATGCAGAAATAATAATTCAGCATTCTCAGGTGATAGTCTATTTCTTTTCTTTCTTTCTTTTTTTTTTTTTTTTTTTTTTCGTAAACGTTACTTGTTTCTGAAAATAATCTCTCACTATATACGGTACTTCCTGGTGCAGAAAGGTACTTTTAGGCTAATTGTGAAAGGTTTGGAAAGTTTTCCGAACTTTTCGCCCACCACTCCAAAGGACACTGTTGTTTTTATAGTAGTAGCTGGGAAAGAAAATTACTAATTTCTTTTACTTCTTCACATTGAGGGGCACTTTCTATAGAGGTTTCACTGCTGACAGCAAAGAAAAAAAAATAATAATAAAGATAAACAAAAATTTTGTTAATTGTGAACTTTATAAAGTCTACAATGATTTCTTTTCACCCTTTTAGAGGATATTCCTTTCACCTTTTCTATCAGTGGTTTTTCTTAAGATATTAAGATTTCTTATTTGATCTGAAAGTTGAAACTTATGTTTCCTAGTACTTTTAAAATTTTGTCATTATTTTAAAATGTAACAACAACACACATAATATCTATTAAAATGTAACTAGACAGTACCTGATGAGGAACTTTTGCTAAGAATTTTTTGGGGGGTCTGAATTATATTATTGAGGCAATTTTTAGGCCGAACATAGCCGAATATTTTTTCAGAGTAAAATAATGCTTTAAAAAATTAAAAATTTGTATATAAATAATTTTTTAAAAGAAAACAATACATTTTAATTGTGAAATATACAAGAATTGTGCATATTATATTTTGTTTTTAGGCAAAAATAAGTTCATTATTCGGCTGTAACTTGGCCGAATATTCGGTATTCGGTTATTCGGCCAAAACACTATTCGTTGCATCACTAATACAAATTCACTAAAATTCGAAGCAATGGGTTAAAAGTACCGTCCGGATATAAAGGGTAAAGATGTTGTACAAAACAGATGAAATGAAAAAGAAAATCTGATACTTCACTGAATATAAAATGCAATTAAAACTCGCTCCAATCCAGATTTCAACAGCTACGTGCGAAGATAAGATTTATTATCAGTCAGTATCTCAAGAGCTTATGATGATGCTCATAGTAGTAAACAGAGAATAAAGGAAAGAAAAAAAAAACAGTCATAAAACTACTAAAGGGGCGTGTTTTTTTTTTAGAGCAAAATATTTACAAATAAGTTAAATTTCAAAATAAGCACAAAATTAAAAATAGTTTATTTAAAAATACCCTTTCACAAAAGCATTCAATGTTCTTAAAAATTACGCCTCATTTCTTGGCTACAATTCATGTTATTATTATTTTTAATTCAGTTAGACTTCATTAATTTGCGGTGGGCAACAAACACGATTATGAAAATTTGACAGTAAACGCAAGCGAGTGAATTTATTAAAAAATATATAAATTTTGCTCTGTTTCTTTTCAAAAAAGAACAAAAAAAAAAAAAAAAAAAAAAAAAAAAAGGAAAAAATTATTTAAACAAGGTCAGCTTTTCTTTTAAATTATTTTTAAATAAATTCAAGATGCTTAAATGTAATTTAGTTTTATATAATACACACAATCAAACAGCTTTTAGGAAAGTAAAGCTTAATCTTTACGAAAAAGTAAAGTACAATGTAAAGTTAAGAAAAAAAAATGCTTTTAAATTTTATTTGAACTAAATTATAAAATAATCTTGCAACAATAATTTAAGGTCAGTTAATACTTAACATTAACTGAAATAATAGTTAACAGTTAATACTTAAGGTTAAATCAATTTTTGACATCTGATTTGTAGTTCTCATGCATTTTGTGTTAATAAAGATTTTTTCCATAGCCTAAAATGTTAACTTTTAATCATTTATGTAAATTGTGTAATATTATTAATATATAGTGGTAATACTTATAACATGCATGTGTGTGTGTTTGTATAACTTATTTTACAAATTAAAAGAAAAGTCATATAAAACAGTAACATTGTGTAAGATTTAAAAAAAAAAAGCTCTGCTTTAAATAAAAACAAGTTGGAAATTGCTCGTCAAACGTGGCAAATGAGGTGCGTTCGTACTATAACTAGTTTTATAAATATGTTTTGCACCCCATATTGCACTGAATGTATATTTTTTTGCCCTTCATAAGTGCATAGTCTGTAACATCATTGAAATGCACTTGCAATAATTTTTTCCCATTGACCGTCATGTAACGGAAAACTTTTGACTGTCCCTGTCATGATTAAACTATACATCCGATTTTCATAAAATTTGAAATGACTCGAGAAAATTTTGCAACAATTATATATCTAAAATTTCAAACCATTCGGTTGGGTAGTTTTTGCTCTGTTACATGCGGACGGACAGACAGGCGGACTGAACGACGACTATAGGTGCTACGTATTTATATAATTACGAACGTACCTAAAAATCCGATTTAAATAATTAAAAAAAAAATCTATTGTTTTTATTTTTATTAAAAAAATTTTAAAAAAATCACAAACGCTGCTAGGAGTTTTTAAACAAAAATCCATTCTAAAAGACGCTTTTTAGGTGTGTTCGTAATTATATAAATACGTAGCACCTACAGTCGTCGTTCAGTCCGTCCGTCAGTCCGCATATAACAGAGCAAAAACTACCCAAACGAATGGTCTGACATTTTAAATATATGATTGTTACAAAATTTTGTCGAGTCATTTCAAATTTTATGAAAATCGGATGTATAGTTTAATGACAGGGACAGTCAAAAGTTTTCCGTTACATTACGGCCAATGGGAATAAATTATTGCAAGTGCATTTTAATGATGTTACAGCCTTTCGAACAGAATGAAATGGATATGCACTTATGAAGTGCACCCCAGAAGCAGAATTTCCTGCGTCAGTCTGCAGCAAACTAAAATTTATCTGCGACCTAGCAATGCTAGACTAAGCCTACTATCATAAGAAACAGCAGAAACCCATAAAATAAGCAAAATTTGCATTTATAATGAGAATATAATTATAAGGATACAACAAATACCATAAATCTAGAGACTTAAAGTAAATTTCCGTTATTTTTTAAACCCAGCATTTTTTTTTAAGCTGGTGGATCAATCTGCAAGGTCTAAAACAATCTGCAGCGCCCGCTGCCGTGCTGCACAGTTTCTGTTACTGGGAAGTGCACTAAAATATACATTCAGTACACTATGCGGTGCAAAAAATATTTATAAAACTAATTATAGCACGAACGCACCTCATTTTCCCCGTTTGACGAGCGATTTCCAACTTGTTTTAAAATACTGTTTACATTCATCACTGTTCTATACGATTTTGTCATCTTCATTCCTTACAAAATACTTTAATAGGCCTCTCTCTCAGGAAAATGTAATTCTAAATTTACTATGACATGCTTTTTATTTCAATTATTCTTCACATCGAACTCTGCATAGGAGGGGGGCTTACGGCTCACATTGTATAAGGTGTCTTGGCATTTTTTAATAAGTCTGCATATCGTGACCTCCTACCAGGGTTGCCAGTATGACCCCTTTTTTGTTCAGAATACCCAAATTCATACCAGAAATTCGGAATAGCAATTCTTACTGTATTTAATGAGAGGCATTTTATGATTACTTAAGGCTGTTCTCAAATGCAAAAAGGCAACTTTATGACATAAGTTTTAATTCATTTTTGTTCGGAAATGCATGAAACTAGCAGGGTGTTGTTGTTCAGAAATTATGTAAACGAACTGTTTTTTTAGTTTTGTTTTTGAAAAAGCAATAGATCTTTCAGAAAAGAGTGTCAAAGTGGGCGTTTTGAACAGAATTTCCGCGCGAAAGAATAATAACCACCCAAAAAAGGGGTGCAAAAGTCTTTGTCACGTGATCAAAATAGCTTATAACCCAATAGGTAATTTATTGATCGAAAAATGGAAAACACAGTTCGATTCCAAATCGCTCCCATAGTGAGGCTTTCCGATTTTATATCTTTCCGTAAAAAAATGAATTTGTAAATATGTCAAAACGTTTTGCGCTTGTTGTGCAGAGCAGTTGAAAACAGCCTTAAAATAAAAATTCTTTTAGGAAATTCTGGTATAAAGTTGCAATTTCTGAATGGCTTTTTCCAAGTGGTTAATAGGAAGAAAGGTGGAAATTTTTTTTCCATATCTGATCTATATAATGCCGCCAAACTCCTATAATTTAGACGCATTTCAACTGTTATTTATATAATAAAATGAAATACAATAAAATGAAACTGTACATTTGTTATTTTCATTTAGTATCTTATAAACTATTTAATATATAAAACATATCTAAACTAACAACACAAGTATAGGTTCAATGAATCAAAAAAGAAAATTGAAGACAGTTTGCTAAAGCTGCAAATCAAAATATATCTGATGAACTTATGTGAAATACAGTGATTAATTTGCAAAACAACTGCATATGACATGGATAGGTTGGATATTTCACATTCTGCCCCTTTTTTTCAAGAGAAATAAATCTCCATGCTAAATGTATGCATGTCAAATTAATCTTTGCTCCAGAAAAAGATCTAAAAAAATGTATCACTGAAATTACTCAAAAGTGTAACATAAATAGGACGAATATTCTATTCCAAAAAGAACCTTCTTTTCTCTTTTAAAAGTCTAAAAAGGAAAAAAAAAAAAAAAAAACTCTAAAAAGGCGCTTTAAAAAGCAACTTCATTTATATGGTTTTCAGATGCTTTTCATAAAAGCTCACCTTTTATTTTGATGGTTCTTTTGCACAGCAATTCAGAAAAAAACTCCAAGTATTTGAGTAGGCAAAATGTCTGATAATTAAAATTTTTAGCCTCCCCCAACACCCCCCCCCCCTCTCCATATGCTTCCAATATTTTCTTTGCAATTTTGCATCCATTCAGAGAAAATCAAAAATTGCTTTAAAAAAGGTGGAATTCCTCCTTTAGGAACTCTTTCATGCCTGTTATTAAATGGTGAAAATTTGTTAAAATTTTTCTGGAAAGTGTGAAAAGTGTTTCATAACATACAGTGAGCAAAAAAAGTATTTGCACACCAGGTAAATTTGTTGTAGCATATGTATAAATAAATAAAAAGCAACTAAGAATTAAAAATACCAACACTTTTACAAAACAAATAAACATATTTAATATCTGACTTAATAATTATATTTAAAATATAAAAACATAAAAAAGTAGCATTTGTACTTCAAAAAAATATTTGCACACTAGCAATAAAAATAGAACTAGGGGAATTATTTATAAGTTAAAAACAGTGCTAATATTTAGTATGCATGCCCTTTGCTTCAATTACAGCTTGTAATCGTCTGGGCATTGATTCTGTTTATTTGTGACATGTTTCACTGCTGATTTGTAGCCATTCTTCCCTAAGAGCTTGCTTAAGCTCTGATTTGTTAAAAATTTTCTTTTTGCTTATTTTCACATCCAAAATATGCCATAAATTTTCAATCGGATTGAGGTCTGGTGAGTGTGGTGGCGTTTTCAATTGATTTTTTACATTATAAAGCAACCATAACCTCGTAATATATGCAGTGTGTTTCGGATCGTTATCCTGTTGGAAGTAATATGAATTAGGAATTCCTAATTTCAAAGCACTATTAGATAAATGATATAATAAATGCAATATATTAATATGTTGTTTAGCATTCATATTGCCTTCAATAAAGGTCATTTCGTCAATTCCGTTAAAAGACATGCATCCCCAAATCATTACATGACCACCGCCATGTTTTACAGTTGGTTTCAAGTTTTTAATTTGAAGAGAAGTATTTGGCTTTCGCCATACAGTTTTCTTACCATCTGAGCCAAAAATATTGTACTTGCTTTCATCGGAAAAAAATAACAGAAAAGAATACTGAAAAAAAAAAATAACTGAAAAAAATAACATTTGCAAATTCAAGTCTTTTCACCCTATTTGTTTCACTAATAAATGTTTTTTTTTTTTTTTTTTTTTTTTTCGAAGGGCTCTTCCTATTTGCATCATGAAGAATATTTCTAATTGATTGTGGTGTAACTATTGTTCCCGACGTTGAAGCGACATCAACAGCCAATTCTCGAGCACTTAGAAAGGGGTTTTTTGAAGATTCTTTTATGATGGCTCTCCTTTGCCTGGTATTTAGCTTTCTTGGACGCCCAGTTCGCGGCTTATTTATTGTCGAACCAGTTTCTTTTTTCTTCTTAAATTACATAACGAACACTAGAAAAGTTTAGATTTAATTTTTTACCTATTCCTCGGTAACTTAATCCAGAATTGTGAAGAAATATAATCTTCTCACGGGTAGCAACAGACAGTTCACACGTTTTCGGCGCCATTAGAACAAAAACTCCCCAGAATCCCTGCTCCAGTTAATATATTACGTGACTTTAAAGTGCGGGGCTAATGTACTGCGGGACTGATATGCTAAACATTTGCATAATGCTCACATTTAATGCCTTTTTTAGCAGTCAATGCTTCTTGTGCAAATACTTTTTAGGTATGAGAAAATATTAATTTATTTTTTAAAATGTGTAATATTACTGTTTAAGGAAAATGGGTAGTTATTTTTATTTTCTTCTTATTTAAATAAATGAATAATTAAGAGAATATCAAATTTGCTTTCTATGGTTACTTATGCAAAAAATCGTCTGCGTGCAAATACTTTTTTTGCTCACTGTATGCTTGACGCACGTTCGCTCTTTGCTTCTTCCAAGCATCGTTACATTCTGGATAAACATTCTACCACCCATCTCTTTTTTTAGAGAAAAAACATTAACGGCACGTGTATCAACAATACTTATAATCCACAACTTGAACTCAAACCAAGGCTACTTATAAAGCTGGTTACATAAAATACGCGTGATTTTAATATTCGACGATTTGAAAAAAAAAAAATCTAAATCCAGTTCAAAGAGACGAGTTCTTCTTCCTTCTCATTTTTCCTCAAGTCAGGGAGAAAAATTTATGATTCGTAAGTCATAATACCAGAATTATCACACCGGCAAACTCAGCTACCTGATCTACCTAGCCATTTGTTATTTTGTCTGATTTTTATCTCCAGGCTATGTACGTCAGAGAATCGGTGTTGCCACTCGAAGCATTGCAAAATGTATGAAGAATATCCGTGATTCATCAACGGCAGGAAGTGACGCTCAACGGCGTAAGTGAAATTATGAAACAGATTAACCAACAAAGTCAACTAAGAAAGAAAAAGCATGCATCAAGCCCAGATTATGAAACACATTCCAATACATTTAGAATACAGAGTTCGAAATCCTTGGTGGTCGGTCCGAGACCACCAAAATTTCAATCGGACCACTAATTTGAAAAAATTTAGTGGTCCGGCAAGGACCAGTAACTTTTTCCCCTCTCTCACAGGTAAACTTAAATTTTCCCATCCCTGAGAAAAATGCAACCAAACACAAATCACACAATTATATTTTATTTAAATAAATAATTAATGCATTAAACCTTAGTCCGTTGAAATAAATAATCAGAAATAAAATATCTAATTAATAATTTTATAGTTTTTCTTTATGCACTATTTAATTTTTAATAAATTATAATTTTACATTTTATTATGCTGAAAATTTTGGATAACTGCAAAGGAGGTTTTGTTTATATTCTACGAGGGGGGGGGGGGGGGGGTAATTCAAAGGGTTAAATAGACTTAATAGAATTTTATGTAGCGAGCCAGTGATGATGACTGCGGACCAGTAATTTCTCATGCATACTGGTCCTTGAGACCAGTGACTTTTTTTATCAATTCTACTGCTGAATGTAACAAAACTTCAACGTTAAAACCCTTAAATGCCTTTTGTTGCTTTTCGGCAACATACCCAATTTAGGCTCTAAAATACTATTAGAATAATATTGAAGCTATAATGCCTAATGTTGCCAATAAAATACATTCTGAAAATATTATTAAATCGATTTTTAACATGTAGATGGCAACACTTGTGCTGTTTAAGAATAAAGATAGATTTATTTTTTCAATTATTGCTACTTGTTCTTTTTGTTTTGTTTGGGAGCTTGCGAAATACCCTATTTTGTTCTGCAGTGAGCGAGTAAAATTTATTTCTTATTATAATTCCTAAAATTCTTGTGTGTTTAATATTATAGAATTTTAACAAGGAAAATTATTTTTTCAATTAAAAACCAGTATTGCCGATTAGTAACAAAATGTTTTTTAGTCTTAAACCATACTTAAAACAAAATATGATTTTTTTAAGTATTTTTCCCATGATTCTCTCTATTCTAAAAAAAAGTAACTACCGCTGTCACCGCCGCCGCCGGTTTTGAATTTTTTGTGACCGGAGGTCTTTCTTCGTTAATATTAAAAAAACTGTTGCATACAAAAATATGAAAATCGGTAGTATTATAGAAAAATGTTTGATAAATACGCTGATGCAGACAGTTTTCAAATCGAAGAATTATTTTAAGAGATATTTAATGCCAAAGTTGGACAAAATCGTTCCATTAAAAAAGTTTTATAGGAGCAAAAACTGTACATAGGAATTTAATCATTTTTAGATCATTTTATGCGTCAGAATTTCCCGGTGTGCAGATTGCAGTTAGTTTTTTAATTTGAATAATTTTTCGAGGTTTTATTTCTATTTTAAATTCAAATTTTCAGCATTTCGAGAGATATTTTTTACAAATTTTAGAAAATTGTATTAATTTAAACTGTTGCCAACTGTATAAAAAGCGCAAACAGTAATGTTTGCTTCAAATTAAAAATTTATTTTACACGTGACTATTATAAACAAAAAATATAAAAAGCAGGAACTCATTGAAAATTACGTCATAAAAACTATAGTTACACGTGAATTTTAAATGAGAAAGAATATTGTAAAATAATAAATTCAGTATCATGCGTTAGAAGTCCTAAATAGGAGAATTTACGTCATATTACACTTATTACGTAAAATGAACAAAAAATAATATTGCAAAACAGTTTTAATTTAAAAATTGCTTGATATTTTAAGATAATCCTAATATTTCATTTCTAACAAAAGTATTTTGACGTGAATATTAAAAAGAGAAAGAAAAGTTTGGTGAAAATTACGTCAGATTATAATTGTCAGATTCAAATTATAATTCAATCTTCCGAAATGTTTTTAAAGGCGGTCAAATTAGCGTGCTGTTAGAGTCTGCGGTGTCTGAACGGGGGTTGACGAGCGTAGCTCGTAGGGGGCAGAGCCCCCTAGTTATTTAAAAAATCAGAGCCGAAAAACATTATTACAATGATTTTTGAAAAATCAGGCATTTAAGGGTTAATAAGGAGAAAGATTATGTCTAAGTAAACAATTTTGAAAACACATAATACATTGGAAAATAATTTCAATAATTAACATTTTGAAAAATTACCCGAAACATTTTAGTAAGGCTTGTTCTCAAATCCAAAAGGGCAACTTTATGACATAAATTTTTAATTCATTTTTGTTCGGAAACGCATGAAACTGGCAGATGTTGTTACTCAGAAAATACGTAATCGAAAGAGTTTTTCCGGTTTTTTTGTAAAAGGAATAGATCTTACAGAAAATACTGTCAATCAGAGTTCTCGCTGCCGCTCGCCATTGCGCCAAATCGCAACAAAATGTTTCATTTGGCGAGTAAACTTAACAATCAGACTCGCCAAATCGCGAGTGCTCAATTTCCGCTCTGTTTATGCGTGTGCCCATACACTCGAGACTTATCCGCGTTTCTGAACGATTGATGTAGCTTTACATGTTCAATCGCACAGTGCCATTTACATTGCTCTATTTATAGAGCTACAGACTCAATATCAATTCAGTTTAGCAACAGCCAAAGACACAAAAAGGATTATGCGATAAGTTTTTGTCAGTTAATCACTGTCTATGTGCCTGCGTCACTCTGATAAAAACATAAACAAAATTACTTGCAACAAGTGCCAAATATTGAAAAGTTTTGCTGGAATGTGGTGTTGAAATTAACCATACTATTTATTAGTTGTACGTAAAGCATCATTGGCAATTTTTCTATCGGTCAAAATCTCATAGCAATTTTTAGTGTATGTTTCCACAACGGTAAATAAAAGGTAACTAGCTGTTTTAAACTTTTATTCAGACTGCTAAAAGAATGTCTGAATACACGTTTAGGATGCGTTTAGAATGTATTTATTTTTAATAGTTTCTGTAGCGGATAGATGAATTTCTATTTTCGGAGTAATTACAAAAAATTAGGTTATTTTAGAACATATTCAAAAAATGGATACAATAAGGGGTTAAAGATATATTTTTCAGTGTTTCATGCCGAATCTATTTTGCTAACATTTATTTTTATTTGGCTACTGTTTTTTATTCCTTATTCGCCAAATCGCTAATGTTGGTCAAAAGCAAGCGAGAACGCTGCTGTCAATGTTGGTGTTTTGAAGCGAATTTTCGTAGAAAAAGGGAGAAAAACGTGATCAATATCGCTTATAACTCGATAGGCAATTTATTTATCAAAAAATGGAAAAATCATTTCTATTCCAAATTGCTTCGATAGTGTCAGGTCTGCAATTTTATGCTTTTACGTTTAAAAATGTGTACGTCATTGTGTCAGAAAGTTTCGCGCTTGTTGAGCAGTGAACTTGAGAACCTTAGTTTCTATATACGATCTATAGATTTGTATATATATGACACAGTATGCAAGAACTCACTTAGGAAACATATAATAACACAGCCAAAAATTTAGCAATTTCCGACAATAAGCAAAAATGTACTCTAATTCTTTTGTGCGGCCATGCATACGATCTATGGAATTTATAAACATCGAGTTATTAACAAAAGCTCAGTTAATTTTAATAACGCACTTCCAGCATTTATTTACCTCTGAAAAACGCACTTTTGTGTGTCCATGTAAACGAACAATAAATGTTATGAAAACTCTATTCTATAGTAAGCATCGTATAGTGAACCTCAATGATGAATATCAACTTCAACGAACAATTAATGCTAAACACTTCATTTTCAATACTGAATATGGCATTGTAAACTACAATAACATATATAAATTACGTGGAAATCTAAGTGTATTTACGAAAAGTTAGAGCGCAGACAGACCGATGGCCATACAAATAGAATTCATAAACACTTTTCAACTTTGTTGGAAAGTGTGAATTTTTTTTTTTTTTTTTGGGGGGGGGGGGGGGGAGTCCGGGGTGGCGGCTGTGGTTTCGGTTTGTGTCCCCTTGAAGGGGGGCGTTGATGCCGCCATGGCATCACACAATTTTAATCCCTAATTGCCAGATTGGCACCCGAATTTTTTAATGAAAATTTCACTTTTATTAAGAACGCGAAAATATACTTTTACTTGTTTACAAATAAATTTTCTTGTAAATACTGGTGTCATTTAATTATGTCAACATTTTACGAATATAAGTACCTTGCCCCTGAAAGGGTAAATATTTTTGAAGGTAGATTTTAAATTGTAGACTAATTTTTTCAGGTTCCAGCTGGTTTCGGATTGGGTTTTGACTTTTTTGAGTCTGGTTTGGGTACACCTGCTTTTTTTTTTTTTTCGAAAAAGTAAAAGTACATAACATTGCTTCAAATAATAAATAAAATAATAGGAAACATCCGAATAAGTGCCTGTATATTCAATTTAATCAATAAAAGGTAAAATTTACTTTAAGATGTTATGCAGACTATTTTTTATAATGCATTAAAGAATGTATTTCATTCAGGCTCGGGTTTCGTGTTGAAGGTAGGGGGGGGGGGGCATAAACATCGGATTCGGGTTGACTTCAAAAGGATTTTCGGGTTCGAGTAGCCGCGCAGGACCAAGCTAACACTTTCCACACAAAGCTAGTTTCATTATTTAACCACAATCGCATTTTCACTTATTTGAAAATAATTTAAATCCAGTTGTAAAATGTAAAAGATAATCTTTACTTTCTCAATAGAAGAAAGTGTTGTAATCGAAATATTTTTCGACTTCAGGTTTTCGACGGATTTACACGTTTTAGGGGTCAGAGATCCCCAAAAACATGTTTATAGAAAATGTCTGTCTGTCGCCATTGTACCATCAAAAAGTATATGAAGTTATGCACAGAATTGAACCAAATTTTTATTTTAAGTTTTTGGCTATGGCAAGCAGATCCTCCCTGAATTTGGAAAAAAAATCGCCGGTAGGGGGCGCTGTAATAACGATTTTGAATATTGTACCATCCAAAAGTGTATGAAGTTATGCATAGAATTGAACCAAATTTTTATTTTAAGTTTTTGGCTATGGCAAGCAGGTCCTACCTGAATTTGGAAAATATTGCCGTTAGGGGGCGCTGTAATAGCGATTTTTGTGCCATTTTGAATATTGTACCATCGAAAAGTGTATGAAGTTATGCATAGAATAGCCAAATTTTGTATGTTTGTTTTTGGTCATGGCAAGCAAGTCCTCCCTGAATTTGGAAAAATTCCGCCGGAAGGGGGCGCTATAATTGCGATGTCTGTACCATTTTCATTATTGTACCATCGAAAATTGTATCAAGTTATGCATAGAATTGAACCAAATTTTTTGTGTACGTTTCTGGCTATGGCAAACAAGTCCTCCCTACATTTGAAAAAAATCTGCCGGAAGGGGGCGCTGTAATAGCGATGTTTGTGCCATTTTCTTTATTGTACCCTCGAAAAGCGGATAAAATTATGCATACAATTGAACCAAATTTTTTGTGTATGTTTTTGGCTTTGGCCAGCAGGTCCTCCTTGAATTTGGAAATACTGCGCGGTAAAGGGGCTCTGTGATAGCGATTTTTGTATACTTTTCTTGATTTTTCGTAGTTCTATTATCCATCGACGGCTCGTGCAGAGGCGGGAACTCGCTTCCTGCTAAGCCGGCTATTCGCAAACATCTGATAACAACAGAATAAGGAAAAACTATTAATTTTAACAAATATCATGATATAGATTAACTCGTTTTTAGTTCGTTTAATCGACTGAAGCAGAAATTTAAGATGAAAATCAAAGTTGGTATAGTATTGAACTACTAGTATTGCAGTATTAACATGTGTAGCTAGTTTTTGAAATATTAAGATGTATAAGATAGAAGAAAGTTTTGGGATTGGCACATCCATCCAACTAGTTTGTCTTTCTTCTCATTTTAACTCAAGTCGTAGAGGAAAATTTGTGATTTTTAAGTCATAATACCTGAATTATCACACCGACAAACTTAGCTACATGATCTTCACAGCCATGTTATTTTGTGTGATTTTTATCCTTTTTTTCCCCTTTCTCTCTAGGTTATGCACGTCAGAAAATCACTGTTGCCACTCTATCTATTGCAAAATATACGAAGAATACTCATGACTCAACAACGCCAGGAAATGACGATCAATGGCATAAGTGAAACACGTTAACGTCAATGTTAAAAAATAAAATTAAAAGTTTAAAGGAAACGAAAACAGACGTCAGAAAAATTATGCAAAAGCGTCTGTTTTAGAATTGTTTATGTTATTTATTGGTATATTTGAATGTTTACGGAAAATTTTGAATTTTTTCTTTTTCTCTAAATAGCAGGTTTTATTTTTCCTGTGTACAAAGTTTAACTTCAATCTGGGAGACGAATTTAATATTTTTGGTTAAAAAAAAAAAAAAAAAAAAAAAAAAACATTTTTAATGCATAGAGGGGTAGATGGAGGTTTTTTTTTTTTTTCTTTGATCCGATTTTGTGAAAAGTTAGTTTTATGATTTTTTTTTTTTTTTTTTTTTTTTTTTTTTTTTTTTTTTTTTTGTGTGTGTGTGTGGGGGGGGGGGGGGACATTTTGTAACGAAAGAGGAAATCCACTTACTCAAATATGGCTATTTTTTACTTTGTCGATTTCGGTTGCAGATTTTTTTTTTATATAAAAGTACAGTAGAACCTCTTTTATCCGAAACTCTTTTAACCGAAACTCTCGGTTAACCGAAATCCATTTTGAAAGTCTTTGTTTTTTCACTATCACATTCCTTGTGTGCAAAATCCATTTTGAAAGCTTTTTTTAGCTATCATATTCCTTGTGTGCAAGCGGTCCTTTCCGAACTACGAGTACATACCGTATTCCCCCGCATTAATTGGCATGCCGCAAAATTCGAGGGAGACCAGATTTTTTAATATTAGTCCCTGGTCTTTTCCCGCATGCCGGAAAAAGCGAGGGTCTTCGTAAACGGAAAGGAATGGGGTTCATTAGCTGTATTCAGTAGCAGCAATTGGTGTTGGGGAGGAGGGGTGCAATATACAGTTTTCCTCCACTTTTCTAATTATTTAGTTTACCTTTTTTACATATTAAAAAAAAATAATAATAAAAACGTGTTTCATGTGTCTCATATTATTTCACACAAAGCTCTCTCCTCAGAACCCATCCGATATTTACAATATAGAACTAGTAAATTATTACGTGAATTGAAATATTCTCACTATATATAAAATAAGAAAAATATAACAATTATCTAAATATATAAAGATAGAAATAATTGCTTACCTTATATGAAAAAAGTAATTTTATATGATAATTTAAAAAACTGAAATTCAGGGTTTTATTTAATAAGAAAGAATTAGAAATACAAAATTTACTCTATATTTTATCATTCATTACCACTCTATTCGCTCTCTTCGTCTGTTAGACCAGAAGTCTCGTCTTTGGTATCAGAATAATATTTTTTCCTTAAAATGAAAAATGTTGTTAGAAAAACCAACATAAATCAGTCACCCGTCCTCCAGTAGCGAAACCTCATATTTTCGGGCATGCCGGTAAATACGAGTTTTTCCGGCATGCTGGTATACCTCGATTTTTTCCGGCATGCCAGCTAATGCGGTGGAATACGGTATAAATATTTTCGATACCCTTTCTTAGAGTTCCTTTGAATTTAACTTGAACTCCCGTAAGCTGTGGAGCGGAACGAAGAAAACAAACAAATTAGGAATACTGAAGCTTTTGAACGTTTTGCAAAATGTTTTAGCATGGCTGGAGCAGCAGAAGGACTGTGATACTGGTGAACTAATAATATTAAAAAACTCCGTGATAGAGCTTCAAAGCAAAGGCAATCGAAACTGCGACAATCAAAACATTTTTTTCAAACCCTTGTGATATATGTAAAAGGTACTTAATTTCAAAATTAAAATTCAGGTAATTTAGTCTTTTTTATATTTTTCTATTGCTTTATTTTTATTAAGCACTTGTTACCATAATAAGAAATATTGCATATATTCCTCCTTAATTTTAAAATGGAAGCATTCTCGATTATCCGAAAATTTCGATTTTCCGAAAGAGGGTCGGACCCAATTACTTCGGATAATCGAGATTCTATTGTACTTTCTCTTTCGGAACCGATTTCGAAAGTAAAAGTACCTTTATTAAAAAAAATCTGCAACCAAAATCGAAAAGGTGCAATATTAAGAGATAGACCCCAGTTCTCCTTTTGAGAAAAAATCGTTTAAAAATATTCAAATTTAAAGGAGAAATTTGAAAACAACCTGTCCATAGGTTTAGCATTAGCGAGCGGGTATTTTCAAGTGAGCGAAGAGTCAGTCCTCTTAGGGCTAGTCACTCAGCTTCGGAATTCTCCTCACTAATGTTAAGTCTATGAGTGTTTGATGTATTCGTATTTTTAAAAGATCTCCTCGGGATATTAATATTTCTAACTCCTTTTTTCTGTGTACTCTTCTTAAAGAATGTCTCCTTTTTTTCTTACTTCTCAAAACATTTCTAAAATCTAGGATTCATTTAATATTTTGTGTGTTAAAAGCTGACGAACTGTGAGTAAGATTTTAACACTTCATATGAAATTAAGCTTATATCTTAGAAATATTTTGAATACTAAGAGAAAAATGAGAAATCTTTAAGAAGAGTACACAGAAAAAAGGAGTTAGAAATATTTATTTCCCGAGCAGATATTTTAAATATACGAATACATCAAACGCCCATAGACTTAACATTAGTGAGGGAAGTTCGAAAGCTGCGTGATTAGTAGCCCTAACAGGCCACACTAGTTACTCGGAAAAAGTCGAACGCTAATGGTAAGTCTACGGGAGCGTTAATTTCAAATTTCTCGCAACTTTTAATATTTTTGAATGATTTTTTTTTTTTTTTTTTTTTGCATAGGTTAGCTGAGGATAATCTACAACCAGGCTACTTTTTACTTTTTCAATTTTGGTTATAATTTTTTTTTAATAATAGGATAGTTTCAATTTGGAACTGATTTTAAACGGTTCCGAAAGCAATAGTAATTTTTAAACAAGTTGGAAATTGCTCGTCAAACGTGGCAAATGAGGTGCATTCGTACTATAACTAGTTTTATAATTATTTTTTGCACCCCATATTGTACTGAATGTACATTTTTTAGCACTTCATAAGTGCATAGTCTGTAACATCATTAAAATGCACTTGCAATAATTCTTTTCCTATTCCCCGTAATGTAGCCGAACACTTTTGACTGTTGTTGTTATTTAAAATAAAAATTATGTCAATTTGTATAATTTGGAGAACAGTTTGGCGATTTGCAAAATTTGGCGAAATGGGTCGACGGGATAATCAAGTAGTACCACTAATTCATATTCAATTAAAGATCTCCATTAAAATTAAAAAATAATTATACTGAAAAAACTTCACTAAATCGAGTTTTTCTTTCACCTGCTGAGATAAAGTCAATAGTAACGGCTAAAATTCTGATTAAGCCGGCATCTATGTAATAGATACGCCTTGCGTAAACGAATCGGGAAAGAGAACAAATTCGACAGCGGTCACAGTTAAACGCAAGGCATAAACAAACAAAAGACAGCTGCTACCATTTCTTCAAGGTTGAAGACCAGATACGACCTTTAGAATAAACGCTAAAATCGGTGGATGCTACAGCAGAAGCAGAAAAACAGACGAAATATATTTCAAGGTCTCGTCGCTGCAGGTTTTTAGATACCTTCATTGTGTAAGGTGAACCTCCCAAGAAAAGAGTAATATGTGGAAGAAGGAAAAGCCGGGATTCCACGATGTAATCAGGAGGTTAGAATAACGCAACTGCGTGACTAACGCGAAAATACGTCGTACCCGGGAACCTTCAGATTGCATCGATTTATTATCAACTGTCTCGGATGGTTTGCAGAAACAAATATATTAATAACTATAAATTGAATAACTATTCACTGAATTAGTTGCTAAGAAAAAAAGGTCGCAGCTACGGAATTTTTATTTTATTTATTGAAACGGTCAAACAGACAGAGAGAACTTGGTTGTAAGTTTTCTAAAGGTATAATTACATACGGCAGTTTTATTGTCGCTTTTTATTTATTTTTTAAATAATGGCACGAAATTTAATCTGGTGCTTCTTTGTAAATAGTGTTCTTTATTAAAAGTTCATGCGTATAATATGTATTATACGTGGTAGGGTACATTTTTTATACGTATAATATGGTCAAGACGGTTATGCGTATTATACGAAACAATCGATACGGTACATCGTAAAAAAGGAACTTACCCCAGTGCAGGGGTGCAGAATATGTCCGATCCGGCGATCTAGGATCGGGGGAAATTTTAACCAATTGGGGAAATTTTGCAGAAACATATACAATTGCTTTCGATTTTAACAACAAATTCCATAATTCCCTTAGATAGAAAAATTTTACTACAAATAAAAAGATCCGTATGATGACCTTCACAAAATCGATCTTAGAATAATATGTACCGTATATCAGGGGTGATTCTGTTCCGAATTTTCCGGAAAATTAAGGCATTCGGTTCCGAAAATTAAAAAAAAAAAAAAAAATCGTTCATCAATCTGAAAATTCTGACATAAAAATACCGCAAATTTTGTCCAAGAATTGAAGAAAAAACGCGAATTTTGTCACAAAATTGCAAAATAACCGCGAATTTCGTCAAAAGATCGCGAAATAGACTCAGATTTTGTCAAAAGATCGGGAAATAAACTCACATTTCGCCAAAAGATCGCGAAAATCCGTAAATTTCGTCAAAAGGTCGCGAAACAACCGCAAATTTTGACAAAAGATCGCGAAACAACCGCAATTTCGTCAAAAGATCGCGAAACACTGGCAAATTTCATCTAAAGGAATGAAATAACCACGATTTTAGTCAAAACATTCCGAAATAACAGCGAATTTCGTCAAAGGAACGCTAAAAGAACTCGCAAATTTCTTCAAAAGATCGCGAAATAAACGCGAATTTCGTCATAAGGAAGACGAAATAACCGCAAAACTCGTCAAAAGGAAGATGAAATAAACGTGCATTTCATCAAAAGATCGAGAAAAAACTGCAATTTCGTCAAAAGATCACGAAACAATTGCAAATTTCGTCAAACGATCGCAAAACAACCGTGAATTTCATCAAAAGAGAGCGAAATAAGCGCGAATTTCGTCAAAAGGAATGTGAAATAAACGCAAAACTCGTCAAAAGATTGCTACAAAACGCAAATTTCGCCAAAATATTGCGAAAAACGCGAATTTCGCCAAAGGACCGCGAAAAAAAAATAGGTAGTGCTGCGAGTGGAATCCCCCCCTCCGTTCCCCACTTTGCTGTAACCTTTCAGAAAATTTGCTGTGAATTTCAGAATTTTTTTTTTTTTCCACTCAGAATCACCCCTGCAATATATACTTGCGCATAAGTTGGGAAATATTGGAAAAATAAATTTTCCATACCTACAATAATACAGCATTTACCTATAACATACCGCAAAATTTTGGGGGAATTTTCATGTGGATTGGGGGAAATGTTGGGATAGAAACATTTTCTGCACACCTGCCCCAGTGGTTCAAACGGCTAAACGGCACAGAGTTCTAAGTAATAACAGAGATGCAGTATCCCGTAAAAACGGTTTGCAATATGAAGGGGTTATCGATCAAATTTAAATGCCCTCGTTCGGCCCAGCCGCACACAGACTCTGTGGAACCGCAAGTATATTTGGACTTAATTTTGACAGGTTTTTGTGTTGCAATTTCGGCATCACGCCTAGCCACCACCACCACACTTCATCTCCATCCATGGAGGAAAGAGATAGATGGAGATGCAGTAAGGTGTTTGGGGGTAACGCCAAAACAGAAACTCTAAAATCCGCTACAGTCGGCCCTAACACAAGCACGTTCTTTCACGAAAAAAAGAAGAAAACTTTTAGGAATATAATTTTTAATTCATAATAGAATGGAATGCTGCTTTAGAATGCTTAAAAATAAGCAGATCACTTTCATTTAGAAAGAAAAAAAAATGCACGGGTGATGTCAAAGAATTTGGTCCATGTTCCAGGTGCTTGTTTTGTTTGGGCCGAGTGAGAGCATTTAAATTTGAGCGATAACGCGCAACATATTGCAAACTGTTTTTACGGCATACTGCTTCTCCATCTATCTCCGTAGCTAAACGGTTTCCGTTCATTGCGTGAGAAAAGATGCATTTCTCCTGCTGATCTGTGGCTCAGAGACATTGAAAAACACCCGCCAGAGTCCAGAATTCATAATCACATATAACAACCATAAAAGCAAATTAAAAAAAATATAAAACAATCCAAACTGTTCCAGTAAATTTATATAACATTTTACCACTTAACTGAAAGAAAATTAGAAGTAATATAAATTAATTAAAATATTTATAGGAAAAATAACAAGATACTACGCATGAAATATATTATGCAGATTCCTACGGTAACACCACCGATTTCCACCTTATTCACCGTTCAGTGTCGCAAGACAGATGAGGTCCATTGGTATTAAACGTACATACATATACCTATGCTAGAATTATACGTTAACCAATATACACTTAAACGGCTCCGTATAAGTTTAAAAGTATCGTTTAAGTTTAAGGTTAAGTTTAAGGCTTAAACTGCTCTGCTCAACAAGCGCAAAACGTTTTGACACATTTACAAATTCATTTTTTAACAGAAAGGTATAAAATTGGAAAGCCTGGCCATGGAAACGATTTGGAATTGAACTGTTTTTTCCATTTTTCGATCAATCAATTACCTATTGAGTTATAAGCGTATTTGATCACGTGACAAACACGTTTTTCGCCCGCTCTCGAGTGCTTATTCTCCGTTCGCGCGGAAACTCGGTTCAAAACGTCTACTTTGAGACTATTTTCTGAAAGATCTATTGCGTATGCAAAAAAATGAAAAAAAACAGCTCGATGACATAGTTTTTGAACAACAATAGCAGCTAGTTTCAGGCATTTTCGAACAAAAATAAATTAAAACTTATTTCAGAAAGTTGCCCTTTTCGATTTGAGAACAGTCTTAAGGTATACGTATTTCATACAAATGTATTATACGTATATCGGTTAAATGTATAACGTATAACTGAAATACGTATCGCATCGAGAGCACTATTTGCAAGCACAGAGATTGGACTATAGGAAAGGGTTTCAGAACCATAAAATCTTACTTTTAACCCATTTATGCTTAGCATCCCAAAATTGGCACTAGGGACGTTGTGATTTATCGGAAGTAAATAAATATACTTTTTTAGACGTAGAATTCTTTTTCCATTTTTTTTACTATTATTTTACACAGTTTCCAAACAGAGTATTCAGGTTACTACAATGCAATAAGCATTGTGTTACATATATAGCAGAAATAATTAAACAACAAAATGAGAAGAGGGGGGAGGGGGGAATCAGGCACAAATGAGTTAAGGCGGCTTTCAAATTCCCTACTCAACAAAAGCGAAACTTTGACTCATTTTTAAACGTAAAGGCATAAAAAGGCCAGATCTCATTATTGAAGCGATTTGGAATACAATAGCGTATTCCTTTTAATTATTTAACGAGTTATAAGCAATTTTTGGTCACGTGGCGACAGACCCCCCCCCCCCCCCCCCCCACACACACACACACCCTTTCTCGCAGTGAAGCATCAGGAATTCGGTTCAAAACACCCGCTTTCTCAGCTTTTTGGAAGGTCTTCTGCCCTTACCAGAAAATGTAAAACGCCATACATAGTTTCTGAATAAGAGCACCTGCCAATTTCATGCATTTTCGAATAAAAATGAATTCAGAAATATGTCAGAAAGTAGCTCCTTTGGATTTGAGAACAGCCTTAATAGCACTACTGGAGGGGAAAGGGCGTTCAAAGTCCTTTCTCGGAGAACGTAATTTCTCCTAACTACATTTCACAGCTTTCGGATAAAAAATTCGCAATTGGACATATTATTATGAAATGCCTAATATGCAATAGTAACAAGCAATTAAACGTCTGATTATGAAAATATTTAAAAAATAAATTGAGTGCGTTGTTTTGACGGTTTCGTTTGATAAGAAAATTCATCAGAATGAATCTTAAGACCGGTTACAACCGGTTCGTACGAACTGACAGAGTCGACCTTCGCAACAAATTTTAACTCGTAACTCCCAAAGTCATCTACTGGTGAAATGGTATATTAGCCATATTTTAAGATTAATCGCGTCACAGTAGCTATACCATATCACAATAAATAGCGGAAAGAGTGTCAGGACAAGACCGAGGCCACGGACTGGAATAAACATTTTTGGGGGATTTACACTTTTTAACCCTAGAATACTAGACGCTCGTAATTATCACGACTATGGTATTTTAACGTTAAGAGGCTACTTCAGTCAAGTGAAAAGATCCGTTAGCTAATGCTAATCCTATGGAAGAAATTTATAAAGATATCTCGGTTGCATGTCAATATTTTTGAATGATTTTTTTTTTTTTTTTCTGCATTGGATAGCTGAGATCGATCTGTACAAAGGCCGTTTTTTACTGTTTCGATTTTGATTGCAGTTCTCCCCCCCCCCCCCCCCCCCAAAAAAAAAAAAAAAGTCTTTCGCTTTCGAAACCGGTTCCGAAAATTAAAGCATCCCCATAAACAAAAATCTGCAATCAAAATCGAAAAAGTTAAAAACGGTCTTTGTACAAAGTTCGATCTCAGCTATCCAATGCAAAAAAAATCATTCAAAAATATTGACATGCAACCGAGATATCTTTATAAATTTCTCCCAAAGGATTGGCATTAGAGAACAGGTCTTTTCACTTGACTGAAATAGCCTCTTAAGGGGGCTGGTCACTGAGCTTCGTAAATCTCCTCCGTAATGTTAAGTCTGTGGACTTTTGATGCATTCGTATATTTAAAGTATCTTCACGGGAAATTCATATTTTAACATCTTTTTTCTGTGTACTCTTCTTAAAAGAAGTCTCTTTTTTTTCTTATATTTCAAAATATTTCTAAAATCGATGCTGAATTTAATATTTTATGTGTTAAAAGCGGGCGAAGTGTGAGTAAGATTTTAACACTTCCTATAAAATTAAGTCTATACTTTAGAAATATTTTGAGAACTAAGGAAAAAAGAGACATCTTTTAGGAAGTGTACACAAAAAATAGAAGTTAAAAATATCAATTTCCCGAGGAGATATTTTAAACAGACGAATGCATCCAATGCCCATAGCCTTTACATGAGTGAGGGGAAATCGGAAGCTGATTGACCAGCCCCCTTAATGCTATACTATGTCTAATAGTCTAGAGTTAAAGAGTGAAAAGGGTCATTCGGAGTTTCTTCTATAAATGCGAGGACTAGCTGCAGTATAGAAATGTTTTTCGGATACTTTTTTTTTTTTTTTTTTTTTTTTTTTACATATCTGCCATCTATCTGTCCGTGCTATAACTTGCGTAAATATACTTAGATTGCCGTGCAATTGATACATGTTATTGAGGCTATGGCATGTTCGGTATTAAAAATGAAGTGTGTATAGCTTATATAGTTCATTTACAGGGGCACTCAAAAGAATTCCACTACATTGTGATCTATGAGGGAAAATCGATTACGGTGGGTTTTAATGATGTCACACTATTTCAAATATATTGAAATTTAAGCTTAAAAGAGCTTACTATGCTGTTATACTATTTCAAACACATTGAAATTTAAGCTTAAAAGAGCTAACTATACAATATGGTGTGCATAGCATTCATCTCATCATCTTTCACCTTATTAACCCTTAAATGCCTGATTTTTCAAAAATCATTGTAATAATGTTTTTCGGCTCTGATTTTTTAAATAAATCATGGGAAAAATACTTAAAAGAATCATATTTTGATTTAAGTATGGTTTAAGGCTAAAAAACAGTTTGTTACTAATCGGCAATACTAGTCTTTAATTGAAAAAATAATTTTCCTTGATAAAATTCTACAATATTAAACACACAAGAATTTTAGGAACTATAATAAGAAATAAATTTTACTCGCTCACTGCAGAACAAAATAGGGTATTTCGCAAGCTCCCAAACAAAACAAAAAGAACAAATAGCAATAATTGAAAAAATAAATCTATCTTTATTCTTAAACAGCACAAGTGTTGCCATCTACATGTTAAAAATCGATTTAATAATATTTTCAGAATGTATTTTATTGGCAACATTAGGCATTATAGCTTCAATATTATTCTAATAGTATTTTAGAGCCTAAATTGGGTATGTTGCCGAAAAGCAACACCCGTCATTTAAGGGTTAAACTGTGAAGTTTTGTTACAGGAATGTGACGGAAAATGTTTCGCAATCTATGCTTGTCGCATGATTTTTTGTTCTTGCATTTTTCCCACAAATAAATAAAGGGAAAAAGGTTCAGGTAAACTCTTTGGGGATTCGTTAAAAGTGCGATAGAAGCATTTGCCACCAATGCAAGCCGTTGTGGACAGTCCTGTAATATTTTACACTCCTCTTTAAAAAACAGGGCCTAGTTATAATATAAGCTGATGGGGTCCCTGAGCTCCTTGATTTTGATATTATTATTATTATTATTATTATTTTAACTCCAATTCTTTTTCTTTTGTTATGCAAGTGCAACTTCAGTATAACATTTGGTGATATGATGACAAATAACATACCAAGAGCAGCAAAATGCATTTGCATATTGCAGAAAGTTGCAATGTGCAATTGCATTTTTGAGTACGCCACAGACGATAATATTACAGCATTAAGGGGTCGTTGCAGGCAAAAATTGGGGCCCTTTTCCGGCAATTCAATTTAACAAGAAAGAAAAATCATACGTTAAGCAGATTATGAAACATTTTCCAATACTTTCTGAATGCTTTAACAGAACTTCGTTATTTAGGGAAACAAGGTATAAAAGAAAATTAAATAAACCTTTTAGAAAACGCATAAAACATTTGAAAAATTGATTTCAGCAGTTATCGTCCATAGCAAATATGTATTCCAATTCTTTTGAACAGACCTGTATTTGACTGTAGGTTGATATATATGCTATATAATGGGGAAATTTAGTTTAGCAAGAAAACGCGTAGCAGGTTGAAATTTCTCTTTCAGCAATTTATACTAATAGACGGAAACATACTTGTATACTTTTGTAGAATCCTGTAGTTAATCTAGTACCTTTATTACACGCTGCTATTTAGCTAAAGTTTAATTCAAAGTAAAACACTCTTAAAACTACTGAAATCACATTTCCAGAAATTATCATTTATAGACGGCCATGTACCCAATTCCTTGAGTGGTCCTGTATACCATTTTATTTATGTTCTACAAACATTTCTTAGTAAACTAAATGCAGTTTAGCGTAAAAATGCATAACTCATTTCATTTAAAAACCACCTTTATGCAATTTGCAGTCATACCCAGTAACCATTACGAATTCTTTTGTGTAGCCCTGTATATGAATTATAGCATTTATACACACCATATGCTATGCATAAATATAATGAAACATAAAAGCACTTAACATAATTAAAAAGGAATGTCCAGCAATCATCGCTACTGAACAGTACTTTGGATACAATATAGTATACCTGAAATCTTTTGCGTGTGTCTGTAAATGTTATGCACTTCGTATTATACATGAAATAAGAGTAAAGCTCCTTTTGTATGGCCCTGTAAATGAATAATAACTATTGTTTGCACTGCATATTTTACAGAATGCATATTTTAGTGCACTTGATAAATGCATATCAATTTTATTATGTTTGAAAGATGTAAAATCATTAAAAATCATTTGAAACGATTTTTTTCCCATAGGCCGTAATGTAACGGAAAACTTTTGACTGTCCCTGTAAAAGAACTAAACATGCTACAAACTTCATTTGAAATAGGGAACGTGCTATGGTAAGCCTTAATAACATCCAAAAATTTCAGGGCAATCGGAGTATATTTACGGGAGTTAGAGCGCGGCCAGACGGACAGACAAATCGAAGTCATAAGTGTGTTAATAAAAGAGCTAAAATTAATCTTTATAAAAGATGCCACAATATTCTATTCCACAAAAACGAACTCTTCACATTTTTTCAAAAAGTTGTTCGCATTTGACACGAGCGATTTTCAATAACAAATCATACAAAAATATTACAAATCACTTTACCTGAAATCAGCAAGTACAATTTCAAATACAACCAGATAAGGCACTTACCTAAATAACAAAAACAAAAAAAATGACAATCAATAACAGAGACACAACATACATTAAAAGAACGTTATAGTATAAAACAAATGAGTATAAAAAAAAAAAAAAAAAAACAGAAATCTACTAAAATTGAATATTAAAAAAAAAATTTAATTCTGTTAATATGATTACATATTATTACTTTTGAGTTATATTTATAGAGAAATTATATTAGAAAGGTTTATATGTAATGAATTTATGTATGTGTGAAGATTAAGATTATGAACTTCATTCGTTTATTATTCTGTCATTTTCAGCAGAAGAACGTGAATGTAATATTATGAGACATTTTACCTTATATGAAGAGTTAACAAGTGGGTACGTGTGATCACAGATCGCACAGAGGGTTTCGTTTAATATTCCTTTCAAAACACTTTATCATTTTGCAAAATCTGTTAGTTCCACATTTCGCAACCAGGGAGCGCACTCTATTCTGTACAAACCTGTATCCGAACGAAACTCCGTTTTACAACCTATCCGTAAATATATTAGTCGAGGGGATCGGGCCCATAGCACCCCCGAGATAGGTAGGCGCCACCTGGCGGTAAAAAGTGGAACTGAAATATGTAAGGCTATGTGCATAATATGAATGAGTGGTCAAAGGGGTGTCGGCAAAAGTTAGAAAAGTACCCACGGAGTGCAATGGGGGGAGGTTAGAAAAATTGCTTAAAATACACAAGTTAGAGCCCGGAGGGGTAAATAACATAAGACTTTTTATGATTTTCGTGTAATCGCAAGTGTTTTGTTTATAAGTATGCAACAGTTCAAGTCTTCAACTTAAATACGGGCTCAGTTAGAAAAAAAAAAGCTTAAAATACCCAAGTTAGAGCCCAGAAGAGTAAATATAAGACTTTTTCAAAATTTTATGATTTGTCGTTTGATGTGAGGTGTTCAGCTATAAGTATGCAAAATTTCAAGTCTCCAACATATATACTTTCTGAGAACGGGCTCTGTGACGGACAGATAGACAGACAGACAGAGGAGCGAGACGAATAGGGTTTCGTCAGATGAACGAAACCCTGAAAACCACAGAAGCCCAGTAGTTTAGTTGTCAGTGCATCGCGCTACTACGCTAAAGGTCCATTGTTCGAATCCGGACTCCAGACTAGCAAGGTTCACTCAATCTTTCATCCCTTTGGGGTCGATAAAATGAGTACCAAGCTTGCTTGGGGACTAAATAATGGGGTGTCCCGTGTTAGGTTGACCACCTGACTGGGGGTATATGCTGGCAGTACTCGCCCATGCTAAAAAAAAAAAAAAAAAAAGTTGGGTATGGGCAATGTATCCCAAAATAACTTAGCGGTTATAGAACCCTATTGTAGAGCAATAGAGTTTAGTTCAGTTGAAAACAGGGTTAGAAGTTTCTTCAAAAATGGATAAAACCATCGAAAAAACCGGAAGAAGTGGAAGAAACTGTTATTCTTTAGGAGTTTAAGAATATAAGTTGCAACTTTGTAAGATACAAAAAATGCATTTTTCTTATAGATAACGTAAAGTAAATTTAATTAGATCTATAAAAAAATAATTATATGCCAAATTAATAATTTGTTCAGTTGTTTAGCAAGATTACATCCCTGATTAAAGCACTTCAATCATTGGATACCGGGAAAAAAAATAACCTAAAATACACAAAATCCATTAAAAGTTAACCATTTCAATTTAAACAGCATATTTTTTTTAATTATTATTTAAATTTCTGGGGACTCTTAAAGCTTCGAAGTTTTCGCAATTATATATATATATATATATAATAAAGATGAAATCACAAATACATGAACAAATTGGTAAAATTCTAAAGATGAACAAGATATGAACACAGGAAACCAGAGTGTAAAATAAGAAATCATCGTCGACTAATCTACATCGAAGGAAAGGGGGAGTGAGAATGCTCAAAGTCATAGTTTAATCTTTAAAATCACGCGTAATTTCATGACTGCAATTCATGGAATTAATTAAAAAAAAAAAAATCGTTGCAATACATTAATTCATCATGGACCCTGATTAATGAAAATTCGTCGTCCTGGTTTAAGCTTGACAGAAAGCACAAAAATAGTGAATTTATTAAACAAAATTATAATTTTTTATGCTTCTTTTTTAAGATATGGCAAGAGGAAAGACAGAAAAAAAGACATTATTTAAACATCTATTGAGGATTTCTTAACTGTTTTATGAGCGTATTAACACAATTTAATTATATTAAACTATTAAATGATAAAGGATATTTTTTGTAAATATATTACACGGTTTATTTTATTTATATTTTCTGAATTTTACTGTTTATAATATTTCGTTGTTGCTGTTTCACAGTCAGTTGGCATATTCTGGCAAGCGAGGTTTAGCGCATCATTACCTCCATTGTTTTTTTAACTCACAGTTATAACTAGGGCTGCGGAGTCGGTGGGAAAAATGGACGACTCCGACTCCGGGAATTTTAACAGATCAGACTCCGACTCTTTCGCTCAAAAATGGGTCTGACTCAGACTCCTACTCCGCAGCCCTGCTTGTAAAATGGCCGACTCAGACTCCACGACTCCGGGAATTTTAACAGCTCCGACTCAGATTCTTTCGCTCAAAAATGGGCCTAACTCCGACTCCGCAGCCCTGATTACAACCAATAAAGAATATTGGGCGACTTATCTCTTGCGGCGATCGATTGCATAATTCAGTCTTTACACACAAAAACAAAGTTTAAGTTAAATAAAAAAGAAAAAAGCGCAAAGCCCCCCCCCCCCTTCCCCAAGAAAAAAATAAAATAAAAATAAAATAGAATGCAGAAGGCATTAGTTTGTCCTAGAAAATCACATAGATCATTATAACTGTAACTACAGCTCTTTTCCTTATCTTATTCTTAAAAAAATACACTGGTGTCCAAAATTAAGGACCAGTCACAAAATGCTAATTTTTAAGTAAGCGAATACTCAAAAGGAAATAATATAACTCAAATAATTACCATCCCTACAGCACAGCTAGTCCATATAGCATCTCATTCATGTCACACTTGGTCACAAGTGTCACAGTCACTACGGTAAAACAAAAATAGGAAATTTCACACATCTCATTATGAGTCTCAAATGATCACTATATGTGACTCCGCTGAGACATCAATGAGACTGCTGCTTTGTGACGAATTACCAGGCAACTTTACAATGTAGTTAGATTGTGACTCATGTGACTCATTTTTAGACTTGATTTCAAAATCATCGTGAACGTTGAATTATGATAAGTCACCAAATAATATCACATGATAGTCACATGGTGACTTTTCACACAAGAGCACAATGGTGACTTCACAGTAGTCTCTGTCACTTGAAGGTCATCATGTGACTTTAATGTGACATTATTTGGTAACTTATCACAATGCAGCGTTCACGATGACTTTGAAATTGAGTCTGCAGATGCCAGTCACATAAGAGTCACAATGTAACTACATTGTAAAATCACATGGTGACTTGTCACAAAGTAGCAGTCACAGTGGAGTCACGTATACTGATCATTTGAGACCCATAATGAGATATATGGAATTTCCTATTTTTTGCTTCACCGTAATGACTGCGTCACTTGTGATCATGCGTGATATGAATGAGATATTATATGGACTAGCTGTGCTGTAGAGATAGTAATTATTCGAATTATATTATTTCCTTTTGAGTATTCATGTACAACTTGAAAATTAGCATTTTGTGATTGGTCCTTAATTCTTGACACCAGTGTAGTTAGCGAAGAATTTTCTTAGATTGGTTTTCTAAAAGTACAGAGCTATAAAATAAATATAAGAATAAAATATATACAAAACAATACACAACTAGCATTAAATTGCTATGTAAGGTTCAAAGCCAGTTAATTCGCAATTATGAATTTAATACGAAACAACTGGTATCCTGCACTGATGACTAAATGCAATCGCAGGTCACGAATTCATCAGTCGATGACGCATCTAGCTAAACGATATCATCAAGATAACAAACATTACTCTATCACAATCATCCATATACAGGGATTAAACTGAATCTATAACATAATTGTGAAGATAAGAGGATGAATAGCATTAACATTCGCTCGAGGCGAGCACAACTTTAAGGCTGATGTCTTCAAATCCAAAGGATCTACACTTTCTGATACATTTTTGTCCAGAAATGCATGAAATTGGCAACTGTTCTTATTCAGAAACTATGGAATCGAATAGCGTTTTAAAATTTTTTGGAAAAAGCAAAATATCTTTCAGGAAATATACTGTCAAAATTGGCGTTTTGAACAGAATATCCCGACGCCGTTGAGCGTGAAAGGGGGAAAATTTACCGTCTCGTAACAAGAATCGCTTATAACTCAATAAGTAATTTATTCATCAAAAAATGGAAAACATTATTCAATTCCAAATCGTTTCAATAATCAGATCTGCCAATTTTATGCCTTTAAGTTTAAAAATGAGCCAGAAAATGCGTCAGAAAGTTCACGTTCTTGAGTAGGGAATTTGAGGTGTCAGTACAAACTTTATTTTCCAGTTCTAAGAAATACAGAAAGGGAGAACTACTTTTACAGGGGGTAGAGGGGAAGAATTTTTCTTCATAGATTTTCTAAAAGTTGAAAGCTATAATATGAATAAGAAAAAAATACATAAAAAAACAATTTGCATCGATTATAGTTTAATAATTATGCAGTAAACTATCCTAAGAGGGAATCGCTAGCAACAACGATTTTCTGCCACTAACGAAAGTTCATCAATTCTCAAGAGACAAAAAAATCAAAAGAATATGAGTTAACTATTTTAACCCATTTTTTTTTACTTGTACTTTTTTATAGCCAGAATTCGTAAGCTTTTTTTTTTTTTAATATAGCTAACTTTTTTGCAACCCTGAATGCAAATGATTATCAGATCAGATATGTGCCTATAGTTATAACAATATTAATGTTTTCATTATTAAGAAATAATGTTATTAAATTCTAACTCAATAAAATTCCTTTAAAATTAGTTAAAACACGTTATTTTTTATTTTAAAATCAGTACTTCACGGTATAAAAAACAATTTTGGCCGAAAATAAAGCCAGTTTTGGCCAATTAAAGACATAGACGTGGTTATTATTATTATTATTATTATTATTATAACCGTCTTTTTAGCTGTCCTAAAAAAATAAAAGTTACTAGCGCATAAATAAAATCTGCCAACGGCAGTTCTTACAGCTCATTTCATTTAATAGCTATTTAATTTATTTACTTTATTTATTAGGATGAGCGAAGCTAATCCTCTACTAGGCTACACAAATTACATTTTGTCGTACACTTTACAAAAAAACTATTCAGTATTTTGACTTGAAATTAAACATAAATTATGATCTGTAGATTTGCACAATTTCCTTTCTCACACCAGATGGCAGCACAGTTATGGGTTTCACTCAGATGCTCAACTGTAGATCACATGCTAAAATAGTCTTAACTTTGTTTTCCATGCTGATATGCAGTAGTTTTGACTCTTAGTATGTCATTCAGATATTGTGCTCTAATAATTTTTAATATCCTGTATGAGGTGTATCTTTCTTTGGATCTCTTAGCTTTTTATTATCTATTTTCTGTAATGTTTGCGTTATAAGGAGCTAAATTTTGTCATTTTAGGCTTACAAAATTGGGCCGACAAAATTGGGTGAAATAACGCATCTTCTATGAATGAACTCACAAGCTCCTCTGACGATTCTGAGAGTCATTCATAGTTTCTTATTTTACATACTGGTTTCCTATGTTCATTTCTAAATCATCTTTAGAACTTTATCAATTTCTTCATATATTTGTGGTTTCAAATTTATTATATATTTTTTACAGAATAACTTTAAAAAAATTATTATTTTAATTTATTTTACATGTTTTTCCATTACGGACGCATTTTTGCAAATAAAAAATGAAACACGTATATTTTCAGAAGGAAAAAAAAATCATGGAGTAAGTAATTATAAAAAGAATCCTGATTAATTAAATAGTTTCACGATTTCTTTTATGAAATTTTTAAAATACCTTTTTGAGAAAATTATAGCACATTTTTAATGAATTAAAATTTGTGAAAATTCAATTATTTACATTTAATTATAAAAGTATTATTCAGTGTTAGAATTCAAATACACAATTTATTCTTATTATGTGAAATCATTTACGCAGACGATACTTACGCATATTAAAAGAATTATATTATGATTTTTATTTATTTACTTTTTTTTTTTTTTTTTTTTTTTTTTTTTTTTTTTTTTTTTGTAAAGTGGCAACAAAAGAATTGTGAACAAATAAAATTAATTATTCGTTATATCATAAATAAAAAATTCCGACGAAATTTTAGTTATTTGGCTGAATTTACATTTCTAAAATAAAAATGCGCCAAACATAAAATAACGTTTTTGCTTAATAAAGATACAAAAATAATACAAAAATATATTGTTACATTCTAATATTTATCTTATTAAATAATGCTTCGTGAATCCAAACAAAGCATGGCTTTTGCTAGTTATACTACAAATAATTTCGGCAACTTTGAGTTTTAACAGTCACAAAACATTCTTTGTCATAATTATGGGTATACATCTAAAGATCCCAAGTAGGTTCATTATAAATTTATCATGAAATATAATATTATCGGCTTTTACGCGTTAAAGCTAAATCACGAATGCACCTCTAATTAAATGATTATGATGCAGTTAACAAATATTACTCCATCACAAATATCCATTTACATGGATTAAACTCCATCTGAATTATAATTAGACGATGACGGGAGGGGGGAGGGGGATTGCATGAGGGAAGCTTTAGTGTTTGCTTTCCATCACTAACACACACTCAAAGGTAAAGCAACATTTACAGGGACACAGAAAACGATTTCCTGCCATTAATAGAAGTTCACCTATTCCTTTAAAAATGGAGATCTATTGTCGAGAGTGCAAAAACCATCTTTTAAAAAGGTAAATTAAAAGCTATTTATGCACTTTATCGCACAAATAAAATTTGCCAAGGCAACTTCATTAATTATTTAAATCTCAAGTAATGATCTAAGTAATTAAGTTAATTTATTTCCTTTATTATATTAAAAATCCTTCAAATTGCAGGAGGGGGGAGTTTTAACGCTTACTTTCCAGCTCTAACACACACTCAAAGGTAGAACGAATTTTACAGGGGCAGAGCAAACGATTTTCAGCTACTAACCCCAGTAGCAGAATTTTCTCCAAGTATCTATGACACATACTTCAGGAGCAAAAAATAATCTGCAGGTAAAATATTTTTACAATTGAAGCTTTAATTAATCTAGCAATCACTTACCTGTAGCGTTTCTAGGCATTTTATAATTTTTTATTAATAATAATGTTAGCTTTTTGTATTAAGTAATAAAGAGATAAACATAATATGAAGCAAAATAAAGGTTCGATGAAAAAGAATCTGCAAAAGATAAAAGAAAAACTACGACGCCCGACTCCCGTCTCGAGCTTTCTGCTACCGGGGTACTAACTTATTTCCCCGATTTTCTAAAACAGGCGAGAATGAAAAAATTAAAAAAGAATTTATATCGCATATATTTTTGTAGCGGTTTTTCTGCTACTGCCGAGAGTCAAAAATCGTGTTTTAAAAAAGTAAATTAAAAGCTATTTATACATTTTATCGCACAAATAAAAATTTCCAAGGCAGCTTTATTAATTATTTAAATCTCAAGTAATGATCTAAGTAATTAAGTTAATTTATGTCATTTATATTATATTGAAATCATTCAAGTAACTGTGTCGATTTTAATAAAAGTTTTAAATCATTTTCATATTCATAATTATGAGTACATAAGCTAAAGATTCAATCTTAGTTCATTATAAATTTATCATCAAACAACCGGTGTTCTGCTTATACAAGTTATGCTAAGTCACGAATGCACCCATAACTAAATGATTATGAAGCAATGAACAAATATTACTCCATCACAAATATCCACATACATCGATTAAACTCCATCTGTAATATAATTAGGCGATAACGGGGGAAGGGGATATTGCATGAGGGAAGCTTTAATATTTGTTTTCCATCTCTAACACACATTCAAAGGTAAAGCAATATTTACAGGGACAGAGCAAACTATTTTCTGCCACTAATAGAAGCTCACCTATTCCTTTAAAAATGGAGATCTGCTATTGTCGAGAGTGCAAAAACCATCTTTTAAAACAGTAAATTGAAAGCTATTTATGCATTTTATCGCAAGATGTAAGTAATTAAGTTAATTTATTTCATTTATACTGTACTAAAAATCCTTTAAGTAACTGCGTCGATTTTAATAAAAGTTTTAAATCATTTTCATAATCATAATTATGAGTACACAAGCTAAAGATTCAAACTTAGTTCATTATAAATTTATCATCAAACAACCGGTATTCTGCTTATACGAGTTACGCTATATCACGAATGCACCTAACTAAATTATTACGATGCAATTAAAAAATATTACTCCATCACATATATCCATATACGCGGATTAAACTCAATCTGTAACATAATTCCGAGATGAAGAGGAGGATAATATTGAAGGAGGGGAGCTTCCCAGTTCTAACACACACTCAAAAGTAGAACGACATTTACAGGGGCGGAGCAAACGATTTTCTGCTACTAACTTCTTTAAGACAGGCGAGAAAGAAAATAAGAAAAGAATTTATATAGCATATATTTTTGTAGGAGTTTTCTACTATTGCCGAGAGTGCAAAAACCATCCTTTAAAAAAGTAAATTAAAAGTTATTTTGCATTTTATCGCATATGCATTTGTTTTGCATTTTATCGCATAAACAAAATTTGCCAAGGCAGCTTTTTCATTTTATTTATTAATTATTTACATCTCAAATAATGATGTAAGTAATTCAGTTAATTAATTAAATAATTTCATTTATTATACTAAAAATCATTCAGGTAACAGTGACGGAACAAAGTTACCGGAAGAGAGCGGTCTTAATAAACAATTACCGTTTTTAAATTTTTTAATGTTTTTAATACCGTAACAGCGGTTTTAATAAAAGTTTTAAATCACTTTCATAATCATAATTACGAATATACAGCTAAACATTTCAGTATAGTTCACTACAGTTAGTTCAATATAAACTTATCAAACAAACAAACCTTATTTTGCTTTTACGAGTTATGCCAAGTCACGAATGCACCTAACTAAACGATTATGATGCAGATAACAAATATTACTTTATCACAAACATCCATATACATGGATTAAACTCCGCCTGTAATATAATTACGAGATGAAGAGGAGGATAATATTGCAGAAGTAAAGCTTTAACGTTTGCTTTCCAGCTTTAGGGCACACTCAAAGGTCAGACGACCTTTATAGGAGCAGAGCAAGCGATTTCCTGCTACTAACATCAGTTCATAGACTCCCTAAATAAAGGGGAGAATCAAAATAAGAGAATTTATGCAGTACATATATTTATAGCGCATTTTCACACTAATTATGGCTTTTTAAATACTTATTTTCCTGTGGTATGCTTATTTTCAGCGATAGAATTTTTGCTATTCCTTTAAGACAATGACCAGTGTGTTGTCATTGTAATCAAAACAAAACAGAACACTCGTTCTTATATTTGTAATTTATGTTTACTATCGATTATGGAGGTTTTAACAATTGAAAGATGAAAGCAACTCAACTCAAAGATTCAACTGAAAACACTAAAAATTGGCCCCATCTGTTATTTGTATTGCCTCTTACAGTTCGAAAAAAAAAATATATTTAAATAATAATAATAATAATAATTAAAAGTTACTCACATGTTTTTATTTTAACACATAAATAAAATCTGTCATTGTCAGCTTTTTCATTTTATTTATTGGTTATTTAAGTTAGAAGAAAAATTTAGGAATTATTTAGTTATTATGCTCTTTTACAACGCGCAAATAAAAATGCGTGAGTAATTTTAACAAATAAATAAAATCTGTCATTTGCATCTTTTTTCATTTTATTTATTTATTATTTATTTATTTAAGTAATTAATTAATTAAATTATTTATTTATTTCATTTACTACACTAAAATTCATTCCGGTGACGATGTCGGAAAATTGCGAGTTTCGTTAGAAGTTGTTAATCATTTTCCTAATCTTAATTATGAGTATAACAGCTAAAGATCCAATGTTAGTTCATTATAAATTTATCATAAAACAACCGATATTCTGCTTTTACGGGTGATGCTAAGTCACGAATAGGGATTGACCGAATACCGAATAGTCGATTCGGTATTCGGTGATTCGGCATGTAAACCGAATATTCGGCTTCGGCCGAATACTTTTAAGTATTCGGCCGAATAATTGCGGATAAGTATTTTCTTAGAAGTAGAAGAATTCTCTTTTACTTAGAAGTAGAATAGGCTAAATGATGAGTTTCAATATTATGTGCATGAGTTCAAAGTTCAGTTGCACTACCAAAAACAAGTCAAAGGCCATTTTTAATTACAAAAAGCTTTTTTTTTCTTTTCTAAAATAGTCTATATAGGGGTGAAATCAGAACAACTGTCTACGATATAGGAAAAAAAAGTAAGGAATATGGGCATCTTTCCATTACCATTTAATTTTAATTATTTCTACATTGGTTTTTTCAATTTAAATTTATTTAATGTGTATTCTTTTTAATATACACCCCAAATAAGTATATCAGAGTTCATCTCTGTATATCTAAGGTTTATATTAAAGAAAATACATGCATCAAATAAGTATACTCCTATGCCTATCCTATAGCTTTTATAACCATTAAATTAAAATCGCTCAAATTTATCTTCATCACCACAGTGATAAATATTAATCAAAATATAAATGTGTATCAATAATTTCACAGAAAATAGTTAAATGTACAAATTGATATGATACCTTTTGTATTTGAGAACATTCCAATTCAATATGTATATAATTAGACAATCAGTAAATCAGCTTAATGACAACATTGTTTCTTTTTATTTGAATGAACTTTTGTTTTTCTGAGAATCCTTATCCTTAGTAATAGCCTGCATAGTTTAATACTTTCATTGGGTTAATTTGGATATTAACTAGTGATAAAATAATGAAAAAATAAGTAATGGGTTAATGAATTTGTGAGTTGAAAGAAGTCATTAAATTTTTTTGTGTAATTAGATTTAAGAATAAAAATGTAACTGAATTAAATTATTAATAATTTAATTTTAATTAAAGTTTATTAAAAAAGCTAATATATGCAAAAATGTGTATTACAAATTTTTAAGTATTCGGTTGCCGAATACCGAATATTCGGTGTACACTTTGACCGAAGCTTCGGTATTCGGTATTCGGCAAAATTGCTGATTCGGTCAATCCCTAGTCACGAATGCATCTAATTAAATAATTCTGACGCAGTTAAAAAATATTTCTCTTAATATATATATTAGGACTTATAATAAGGAAATGGGTGGAAGGATAATATTGGCGTTCCTTTGCAGGACGGAAGTTTTAACCTTTACTTTTCAGCACTAACACATATCCAAAGATAGAATGATCAGGGTTGCCGGCTTTTTTTGGTTAACCGCTTAAAAAAATCCGGCTTTTATTTTTAAAAGTTGGTTTACAGCTAATTCGTTTGAAATTTGGATCAATTGATTTTTAACACACTTAAAAATATTTTCTACTAAAAAAATTATTAATTTTTGTCAAATAAATAAGTCTATAATTTCTGGAAGGCAACTGTGAAGGCAATTATGTGTGAAAAAAATATAAATATTGAAAAGAATATAAGTTAGACTCTAAATTGGTGTTTTGAAATATTATATCATATGGCTATATTACACATTTTAAAGATTATATTTAATTAAACAATGACAAAATGTAGCACACCATGCAAATTCTGAAAACATTCTTATGTGTCCATATAGAGAGATAAAGTTATAAATGTTAAAAGAGAAATTAGAAAGGATATAATATTTGAGGAGAGTTTGGTACATAAGTGTATAAAAAATGGAGCATTTAAACAAGAAAAAAAATAAATTCTCTAAATAAAATTTTGAAAAGCTTGTTGCTAAGCATATTCATGCATATGCTATTCATAATGTTTTTAGTAGTGAGAAATGGTGTTTTTATTATATGACTGTGTACTTATAATTTTAAATGTTTACTATAAATAAAATAAGACTTGTATATTAATAGGTCTTAAAATTAAGTAATAAAACATGTAACTAAATAACCATTGTCCTCTTTAATTTTATAAAGCAGTAAAAATTGAAGGGGGGGGGGGGGGGGGGGGTAAAGGTCAGTGTAAACCAGATAAAGCAGTTGGTATGGCCCTTTTAAAATTTAGCTGACATATTTGCTATTTGGACTACAAATCACCAGCAAAACCAGTTTCTTTCCAGTATTAATGTCGTTATAATTGAGAAATTGGGTTACTTATTAAACTCTAAATCAATTAAATGTCTTTGAAACTAATTAAAAACACTTTTAAAAAATGTAGTTTATAATTACAGTGCTTCGTTGTATAAAAGGCAGTTATGGCCAAAAAAGGCCAATTTTGGCCAAAAAAAGCCAGTTAAAACCAATAAAAGCCACCGGTCTGGCTTTTTTTTAATTTTACCCGGCTTTTTTGCAACCCTGAGAATGACCTTTACAGAAGCAGAGCAAACGATTTTCTGCCACTAATAGAAGTACGTCGATTCCCTAAAAATGGATATTTGCTATTGTCTAAAGTACAAAAAACCGTCTTTTTAAAATGTAAAAAACTTTTTAGGCATTTTATACAACAAATAAAATTTGCCATGGCAGCTTTTTCATTTTATTTATTAATTATTTAAATCAAGTAAGGACTAAATAATTAAGTTTATTTATTCTATTTATAATACTAAAAATTATTACGGTAACTGTGATCGAACAAAGTTACCGTACAGCTGTTTTAATTGTTAAAAAAAATGTTTTTTAAAAATTTAATGTTTTAAAGACCGTAACAGCGATTTTAATAAAAGCTTTAAATCATTTTCATAATCATAATTGAAGAGCTGAGTAGAAGAACATGTTACGCTACATTTTCTTATCTTTTAGACGAAGGCATTATGAGGTATTCTATAACATGGTAAAACTAAAATACTACGATTCTATTTAGTGTTGAAGATTTAAGACATTATTCATTAATATTTAACATTTTAATATCAACAGTAGATAATATTAATAATTGAAAACTAAATATAAAAAAGTTTTTCTGAGAGAGTTTAGTAGCACATAAATATTTTAAACAAATGGTATCAGGGTTCGTTGATTTAAATCAGCTTGATTTAAATCAATTGATTTAAAAAAAATCATTGATTTAAATCAGTTTTTCTTTTAAATTATTTAACAATAAATTCAAGGTGTAAACAGACATAATAATTATGTTTTAATATAATGTTTTATATAATACAGATAATCAAACAGCTTTTAGAAAAATCTTTGTCAAAAAGTAAAGTATAATGTAAAGGTTAGAAAAAAAATGCTTTCAAATTTCATTTGAATCAAATTATAATCTTGCAACAGTAAGGAAATCTAAGCAGGAATATGTTAAATATAAGAATATTTATTTGTCAGTATTTAGAAAAAAATTTGCAAGTTGAGGTAAAATAAAACTGTATGACCTTGTATGCTCTGCTTGGGTAATGCATATTAACGTTTGAAGCAAAATCTGGACCATTCAATGAATTTTTGTTTGAATCTAATATAATGAATGAACTCTGTCCTTTAGAATGGTGGAAGATACCTGTTGCAGTTATCGAAAAGGCTGATACTAAAACAAAACTTATAGAATTCATGATCAAGTAGTTTTTTACTGCAATACCTTCATCTGCTTCAATAGAACGAATGTTTTCTGCGCTTGGTTTGGTGCATTCGAAAATTAGGAATCCACTGATCTAGCTGCTAAACTCGTTTTTCTGTGCCTCCACTTTAACAAAACATCTTAGTTTGCTTCCAAATTTGTTTAAAATTTTTATGTCCTGCAATTCTTTATTTTTAATTTTAACTAAAATACTTAAAGTTAAATTAATTTTTGACATCTGATTTGCTGTTTTCCATGCATTTTGTAATAAAGATTTTTCCACAGCTAATTAAAATGTTACCTTTTAATAATTTATGTAAATTGTGTAATATTATTAATATATATTGGTAATATAACAGGCATGTGTGTGTATAATTTTTATTTCATAAATTAAAAGAAAAGTCTGTACTGTGTGAGATTTAAAAAAAATAAATAAAAAAATCTGATTTAAAAAAAAATCTATTATTTTGGTTTTTATTTAAAAAAAATCACGAACCCTGCATGGTATTAAATAGAAAATAAATCATTAAAATTTACGAGAAAAACTTTCACTTCAAATTGCTTTAAATGTAATTTTTGTTACTTAACATATTCTTCCACTAAGCTCTTCAATTATGAATATATACATCGAAAGATTTCACTATAATTCTCTATAGTTAGTTCACTATAAATTTATCTTCAAACAACCGGTATTCTGCTTTTACGAATTTATGCTAAGTCACGAATGCACCTAACTAAATGATTATGATGCAGTTAACAAATATTACTCCATCACAAATATCCATATACATGGTGTAAACTCCATCTGTAATATAATTACGAGATGAAAAGGGGGATAATATTGCAGGAGAGAAGCTTTAACGTTTACTTTCCAACTTGAACACACACTGAAAGGCAGAACGACTTTTACAGGGGCAGAGCAAACGATTCCCTGCGACTAACACAAGTTCATCGATTCCCTAAATAAAGGCGAGAATTAAAATAGGAGAATTTATACAGCATATATTTTTATAGCGCATTTTGCACTGATTACGGCGTTTTAAATATTTATTTACCTGTGTTACAGTAGAACCCAGCGAATCCGAAATTCCGGTTAATCCGAACCGAATTTATTTTCGAAAATTATACTTGAACAGACTAACTGAAAAGATTAACTTACAAAATTTTCCGGATTACAGGATGAATGTCAGGAAAAACGTGTAGAAGTTAGAATTAAACAAAAAAGGGCAGTAAAGAATGTTTTTTATTCTTTAAACAGTGTGAATAGAATAAAATAAACGGTCAAGTGCGAGCATTACCCGCGCACAGAGGGTTCCGTAGAATAAATATATGAATTTGTAATTGTATTATAAAAAAAGTTGCTAAAATAACACTAAGACTTTTTAAAAAACTATACAACGTAGGGTTGGGTATAACTGTATATATTAGAAAAGTGTAATCGGGTATACCATGAAAGTTCAAAGAGATATATGGAACAATATCAAATATAGCTATTCGTATAACTTTTTTTAATAGTATCCTAATCTGTTTATGATGTACTTAATTCGGTACTGACAATAAAGGCAGTGCATAGTTAAACTTCATTTGGCATTTCATGAAACTAAATTCAGCGTAGTAATAACCTTTATTTCTACAGTGTATCTAAAACAAAACATTTGTTCAATGTTTAAATTTGGCATCGTGCTAAGCGAGCTTCGAATTGAGGTCTCAAAGTTGCAACGCCGCCTTGGTCAGTGCCGCGTTTTTCCAGATAGGTGTTTAATTAACTTTTTAAATCACTCGAGGCGTATTGAGAGATACAATCAATGCAAACTATCGCGAATCTCACAGTATTTATGCGATTCATTCTAATTAAATATTTCGAGGGCGATGCCCTTAAAAAACGGACACCTAATTTTAATTCCAAAACAGACAAATGGCACCAAGAATATTTAATTAAAATTTTCCTTTTATCATGTACGTGAAAATAAGCAAGTTTGCATTTTCTAATAAATTCGTTTATAAATTCTGGTGTCGGTTCATTATTTCATCATAAGTTTATAAATAGAATTACTCCGTGCCGGAAAGTATTAAGTGGTCGCAGGACTCTTAAAGCTTCAAAATTTAAGAAATTTTAATTTTTTTTATGTTAAACTCCTATTTTTTCTGAATATTTTGATATAATTGTTTCCTTGAAATTCCCATTAGAACAGAAATTTTGGCTTTTAGAATTATACCCGCTCAATAGCTGAAGCGGCGTTTCCGAAACTTTAAAGTCATTATTTTCCAAATGGCGTTTTTGGGTAAAACGCGCAGGATACCTCAAAAACTTCTGAATATTTTTTCATGAAATTTTCAAAATATATATTCCATGTTATTCTGTATAAACTGAACCTAAAATTTCTTTTTTATTGTTCAAAAAAATATTTTTTTAGGTGATTTTACTGTTGAAATTTTCAAAATTTTGTACTAGCTAAATGCAGCATTGCATTAAAAATATAAAAATGATTTAAATACAAATTTATTTAAGTTCAGGGAAATTATTACAATCTGAAGTATAAGTAAGCACCAAAATTTTCATTCTAGTTGAAATATTTACTTTGTAATCCCGCGCGTAAACTGTTATGCCAATTTTTTGTTCGACAAATGTCTAACAGTTTCGAACCCCCTATAAATACTAATTCTGTATCTTGCAATTTTTTAAATACATGAAACGAAAGAACATACTTATATCTTTCATTCCAATTAAAATTGTGTTTTAAAATCATATACATTTTAAGACATTAAATGTTGAAAATGGTCTTTTTTTTTTCTTCACTTTTTAGAGTCCCGAGACCCCTTAAATTAGTATGTTTTTAACAATTTGACGTTTATTGCTTTTATACTATTACTGGACATTACATTACACATATATAACATTAAAAGTCGTTAACTAGTCATAGAGTACGCCGCCCTGTCCTTGTGTATGCCAAACTGACCGTACCTTTAAGGGTTAATATCTCAGCTAATTACCGATGATTTTTTTCGAAAATCATTATCAACAATGCTTTTATTCTTCTGCAACGATAGGTATATTCAGCGATCCTCAACAATTTTTCTGAATGCCCGTAAATCGAAACTTGTGTATAACAGAAAAATGCTAATTACTCAAAAACTATGTGACCTAGGGTAATCGCTATAATTTTCCGGCAAGGTTTATATTAACGTCTACTACCTCTAATTTTTTCATAATTTCAGTTTCAGTAGATTCGGAAATAGATGGGGGGGAACATATTTTTGCGCTACATTTTCAACAATATCTTTGAAAATATAATACCTAAAATTAAAAGGAATGTATTTTTGAGTTCAGCGTTACGAAAGCTTTCACAGGATACCTCACATGATATACAAGGAAAAGATTTTTTTTTTTTTCAAGTAGCATAATTAGCCCCTCTACTTTTTTACTAAATATATTTATGAATGTTTATTTAATCTGAAAACATGTGGGTCAATGGTCTTTATTACTTCCCCGAATTTGAACTTTCCACGTTTCATAGTTTACGATTAAAATGGCTGTGACAGACAGATAGACGGACAGACACAGGAGTGATCTCATAATGGTTCCGTTTTTACTTTTTAAGTACGGAACCCTAAAAATACTAAATAATATACATATACATGAATATAAAATGAAAACGTGTGCTGTAGGCCTACTCGTAAAAGCGGTCTTTAAAAAAAATTGAATATCAATTTGTTTGCCAGTCACTATAGAATTATTTTCTAAAATGCAAAAAGTATTTAATTCTGATAATAAAAATTTATTTTTCTTTCTACGGTTTGATTTCGCAAATAATCTACAGAAATATTTTTTTTTCTTCTTCGCTCGTCGACGTGGTGATTGAGCTATTTATAGATTCGCGATTTACAACCGTTTGTAATGAGTTGTTACGTAATTCCTCATTCTGAAGTTCCATTGGATTATTATACACATCAGAAGTGAAAAGAAAAAAGTAGTTTTTTTTTTTTTTTTTTTTTTTTTTTTTTTTTTTTTTTCTGAACGTCGTCGTGCCGGATCCTAGGATGCCTGATTAGAAGATGTTTACTGTACTACTGAGTACTTATAACTTACATTCTTTTAGCACTTATCATTTTCTTTTCTATTTGTATTTGAATTTCGGGTAATCCGAATAAGCACCGGTCCCAATTAGTTCGGATTAGCGAGGTTCTACTGTATACTTATTTTCAGCGGTAGAATTTTTGCTATTCCTTTAAGACAGTGACCAGAGTGCTGTGGTTTTGATCAAACAATACAGAATACTCGTTCTTACATTGTAATTTATGTTTCTGATCGATTTTGGAGGATTTGGCAATTGCAAGATTCCAATTCAACTAAAACATTAAACATTGGCCCCATCTGCTAATTTTATTGCCGTCTTAGAGTGCGAAAAACATATCTTAAAAAAATAATAATAATTAAAAGTTACACACACATTTTAATTTTAACACATAAATAAAATCTGTCACTGTCAGTTTTTTCATTTTATTTATTATTTAGTTATTTAAGTTAAAAGAATAATTCAGTAATTATTTAGTTATTCTGCGCTTTTATAATGCGCAAATTAAAATGCGTGAGTAATTTTAACAGATAAGTTCTGTCATTGACAGTTTTTCATTTTATTTATTAATTATTTAGTTATTTAATTAATTTTATTTATTTATTTCATTTACTACACTAAAAATCATTCCTGTAAAGATATAGGAAAATTGTGAGTTTTGGTAAAAGTTGCAGATCATTTTCATATTCATAATTATGAGTACACAGCTAAAGATTCAAAGTTAGATCATTATAAATGTATCATCACACAACCGGTATTCTGATTTTACGAGTTATGCTAAGTAACAAATGCATCTAACTAAACGATTACGATGCATACAACAAATATTAATAAACAAACAAATCTATATATGCATGTTATTGCACAAATAAAATTGCAAATGCAGCTTTTTCATTTTATTTATTTATTAATTATTTAAATCTCAAGTAATGAAGTAATTAAGTTAATTTATTTCATTTATATTATACTTAAAATCATTCAAGTAACTGTGTCGGTTATCGGTCTTTTAAAAGTTTTAAATCCTAATCATAATTATGAGTACGTAGCTAAAGTTTCAAAGTTAGTTCATTATAAATTTATCATCAAACAACCGGTATATTCTGCTTTTACGAGTTATGCTAAGTCACGAATGCATCTAAGTGATTATAATGCTGTTAACAAATATTACTCTACCAATAATATACATATACGTAGATAAGACTATATATAATATAATATAATAAAGAAATGGATGGAAGCACAATATTGGCGTTCCCTTGCAGGACGGAATCCTTTAGCGCTTACTTTCCAACTATAACACATATCCAAAGGTACAACGACCTTTACAGAGGGCAGGGTAAAAAGATTTTCTGCCACTAATAGAAGTTCACCGATTCCTTAAAAATGAGATCTGCTATTGCCGAGAATGCAAAAGGACATCTTTTTAAAAGGTAAACTAAAAGCTACTTATGCATTTTATCGAACAAATAAAATTTGCCAAGTCAGCTTTTACGTTTTATTTCATTTTATTTATGAATTATTTAAATCTCAAGTAATGATCTAAGTAGTTACGAAGCAATAACGAAGTAGTAACGAAGTTAATTTATTTCATTTATTACACTGAAAAATCACTCCGGTAACTATCGATTTTAATAAAAGTTTTAAATCCTTTTCATAATCATAATTATGAAAATGACATACATATTATTATAATCACACAGCTAAAAATTCAAAGTTCGTTATAAATTTATCACCGAACTGGTATATTCTGCTAGCACACCGGTATACCCTGCTTTTACGAATTTATGCTAAATCAGGAATGCATCTAACTAAATGATTATGATGCATAGTTAACAAATATTGCTCTATCACTAATATACATATACGTAGATTAGACTATCTATAATACAATAAGGAAATGGGTGGAAGGATAATAGTGGCGCAGAACGGATTTACCGTTTTTCCAACTCTAACACATACCCAAAGGTAGAACGACCTTTACAGGGGACAGAGAAAAACGATTTTCTGCCACTAACAGAAGTTCATCGATTCCCTAAAATGGAGAAAGGTGAAAGTAAGAAAATAGAACGCATTTTGCAATGAGTATGCTTTATCTTATCCTTTATGTTATTTATAACACATTTTATTTTTATTAAAATTTGATTTAGCATTTAATTTTGAAGTATGAAATTATTTAGATTAGAAATGTAAAATATGGAGTTGCCATGTGGCAATTTAATGAAAAGGGAATAAAATTACGTTCAGTAAAAATTCGATGATTATCCGTTAGTCACGGGCACATTTTTATCACAGATAAGAGAATTGAAGAAACTATCGCTACAAACAACCCCCCCCCCCCCCAATAAAAATAATTTAAAAAAAACTTGTAAAAACTTGGCTTTTAATGAAAGATGAAATTTTCATGTCCATTTTTAACTGACTTGCTGTTAGACTAGAATAATAAAAAATTATTTGTACTGTATTTCCGATGACAGTACAACATTAAAATGCTTTTAGAAATGAATGAATTTTAAGGAATTTTTTATTTAGCTCGCCAATATTCTTCACGGTTACACAATTGTATATGAGTTACAGCAAGAATGGATTTAATTATATGTGCCAAACTATGCTCACCAAAATAGGTCAAAAGGGCTGTGAAACTGCGACAACGAAATATTTTAAACACTATAAACTAGAAAATATAAATATAAAATAACGAGTAATATATATATATACATTTTTAAATATGTTTTATCAATTTATCAAGCAGGACGGTCGTTCTGCCAAGCCAAGCTGAAAAAAAAAATGCTAACCTCGCCAAACAAACAAACGCCAAGAATAAAACGCAAGACACCGTAACTGCTTATTATACTGATGACAACTTCTCCATGTAAAATCAACCAAACATGCCAGCGTAAAATTTCCCATATCAAAAGAACCAATCATCGCAGAAAAATAAAACCAAAACCAGAAGGACCTAATGGAAAATATCTTCAATTTGAGACCAAATGCATCCTCATAAATTAATTATAAACAGAGATATAGATTTTTTAAAATAACGTCGAGATACTGAAAATGATCGATTTATTTTCTTCGTCACAATTTATGGTTCAATCAAGGTAGAGACTTAAATAATGGACATAAAAAAGTAAGGATTGCATTTTTGGACAGATATTTACTCAATCTACGTGCTTTTGTAAAATTCAGCTTTAAAAACACAAATTTTCTATTCTTAATTAGCGAAAAACTGTTAATTAATTTTAAAGTTTATAAATTATGCCAAACAGCGATAAACCCGCCAAATCATTTTAGAAGTCTTTTAAAATTTTTTATATTATCCTTTTGCATTGATTTCATCGAAGAAAACTATGGCCGAGATCCAGATAGATTTTTCGCTGTTAGCGAAATGAGTTTGACCAATCAGAAGCCAGAATGTTTGAGAATTTTTGCTGCTTCTGGATCCCGGCCTATGTCATAAAAGTTTTGAGTCATTTTCTTAGTGCCATGGATGAAGTGCAATGTTTACAGAAATTTAGGCTGGGATCCAGATGGATTTTTCGCTGTTAGCGAAACGAGATTCACCAATCAATAGCCTGCATTGCTGCAAACAGCGAAAAGTTCGCAAAAGTGCAAGCTTCTGATTAATGAATCTCGTTTCGCTAACAGCGAAAAATCTATCTAGATTGCGGCCAATTATGTTGAACACAATTTTGCATTTCCACATCCAGGAAGGGTATTGATGTCATAACAACAGTGCGTATTCGAAACTATTTAAGGCATTGATTCTGAACTCCTTTGCTATACATTTCAATATTAAAGAAGTTGTTGTTTCAATAGTTTTAGTACTTTTCTCTATTGCTCACTCTAAAACACGAATATCGAAATTTAACCAACAGCACTCAGAAACTATAGCGCCTAGAATGTATAGTGTTGAAATAGGCTAACCCTGTAATACTTAAAAAAGCGCTAAAATATTGTATCCCTTAAATGTGCAATGATACTGCTGCAATATGCAGATCGCAGCGGCATCTGCAGGATATTTTCTACAACTGCAAGAAATTGCTAGTCTATACAATGTAATAATAGTAATACGAAAATCCCACAGATGTCGCTGCGATCGACACTTGAAATTTTAGCAGTATCGTCGCACATTTAAGGGATACAAATTTTTAGAACTGTTTGGATAGCATATTTCCACAATAGGTATTCTAGGCGCTGTATCAGAAACAACACCATAACAGAGAGCCTTTATACATAAGAGTGGTGATATATGCACAGGAGGCATGCTCATTTCAAGCTTTTGTCGAAAGTACGGCAATCCGCTTTCTTGAATAGAGGATATTCAATCTACGTTATGATCACATGGTCAAGGCAAGAACGTCTAGCGTAAAGAAGGGAAGGCTCCGTCTACGTAATGTAAATCCCCGCTAGCCAAGGAAACAGTTCATGGGAGAAAGCAGTAGTACCTCGTGAAAAATTACCTCTGTTTTTAAAGGCTATCTGTATTCTGACCAATGAGAACGCTTCATAGGCGTTTATGTAGCGTTCTCATTGGTCAGAAAATAGAGAACCTGTAAGAACCGAGGTAATTTTTCACGATATTTTTAACAGTGTAGTTTCCTGTTTCCCTTCTATCAGTTATAAATTCTTTGGGTAAATTACCGGTACCACGTGACTTTTTCAGCCTCGAACCCATATTTGGAATATCCTCCATTAGAAGATACGCGCATGGACGATCTCTATTAGACTAGGGAAATAATTCAGCATGCATTAACCTGGCGATAATGGCATGCTCGTAAAGAACTTTAACGATTTGTTTTTATCACTTTTACCAATAAACATTTATTGGCCGTATGTCGCTACTTCGTTATAGAGACACACTTGTTCCTAATTAGATCCCGGCCTTAATGTATCAAAATACAGAGTTTGCTTTCTGTACTATTCCTGAGCTCAGTTGTAGCGTCTAGAAATATAGGCCGGTATTCAGGTACAATTTTGCAAACAGTGAAAAGTTAGCAAAAATTTTGGCTTCTGATTGGTCAATCTCGTTACGATAACACAGAAAAATCTACCTAGATCACGGTCACTGTGTGGAAACCGGCTATTCCAGTAATTCGTTAAAAAGTGCTAAAAATTGAATCCCATAAATATTGACAAATACTGAATGACAAATGTCGATAGGAGCAACATTTTCTAGATCTTCTCTGAGCGAAACATTTTCTTTTGAAATAGTTATGTTGGAATTACCATATGTCGCTGTAATCGACATTCGTCGTTCAGCCTCGTTCAACATTTATGGGATACAATTTTTAGCACTTTTTTAATAAACCGATTTTTAAACTATATCTTCTAGAAACTATAGCTCCGTTATAGCGTCTAGATTATATGTTGTAGAAATCGACTATCCCAGCAATACTTAAAAAAGCGCGAAAGTATTGAATCCCTTAAATGTACAACGATGTCGAATTCCAAACAGTCATTTGCATCGACATCTGCAGGATATTTTTTAAAGAAGAAAGAGACATGTGTAATGCACCGCTACAGCGTCTAGAATACATAATGTGGAAATTTGCTATCCAAGAACCGCTAAAAAGGTATATCCCTTAAATGTGCACTGACGCTGAAATCCAGGGAGATTATCGCAGCGACATCTGCTATATATTTTCAAATTTCAAAGTAAACATCGTATTATTACAGCGGGTTTGACGCCAAGCACACAGGTCAAATGTAAGTTAATAAAACGTTTAAAAAAAATGTTACAACGTCTAGACCAAATTGTCTTGGAGTTTTGGGAAATATCCTGCAGATATCGCTGTGATCGACTGATTGGATTTCCACACTATATATTCTAGACGCTGTAGCGCCGCGGTAGCCTGTCCTTTTTCGTTTGCCTCGAAGTAGATGACGTCATTTGAAGCTGTTCCTAAGTGTGGAGTTGATTATCTGTACACGGCAATGGACACAAAAAAAATCGGCGCACCGCTTTGTACTAATCATCGTGTAAAGATGATCCAACTCCGTGTGACTTTTAAACGTCATAAACTGGCCTATTATGTCATTGATCACGCTAACACCCTCCCCCTTGCGTCCGCCATATATAGCTGCATCTTGCTATGGAGACTGCTAAATGGGCTGCTATCGGTCAAAATCAAGAGAGAAAAGGGCAGAAGAGGGGGGAAAGAACTCGTTTTCTTTATGTAGTTTTTCACACGGGAAGATTGACATGTCTGCTCCTCTCCTTTCATAGCTTCATGGTGGTGAAATAAACAAACGCCCCTTAAATATTTGAGAAAGTCTTGACACGCGTCACAAAAACATCACACAAAGCAGGCAAAGCAAAGGAACAAAATCATTCATTGGCTCGTGGATATGAACGAGCCAATGAATGATTTTTCTTCTTTGTTTTGCCTGCTTTGTGTGATATTTTCCTGACTTGTCAAGGCTTTCTCGAATATTTAAAGGACGTTGAATAGACCGGGATCAAGATAGATTTCACGCTATTAGCGCGATGAGATTGATCAATCAGAAGCCTGCATTTTTGAAAACTTTTTTTATGTTTGCAGTAAACACTCTGGATCCCGGACATTAACTTTGGTTGGTTAAGACGATTTTGAATAAAATCAAATCAGAAAGCCAATGTTTTTAAACTTTTTTGGTTAGTTTAATCGAAATCTTCCACGTCTATTAATGAAAACGGAGTTACTGTACTTTGGACAAAAACTTGAATATGAGTACACGACTTGTGCATATGTGTCACCACTCTTACATATAAATGTACTCTGTTATGAGCATGATTCTAAGCGCAGCTGGTTAAATTTGAGTATCTGGGTATTAGATAAAGCAATAGTGGCCCACCGTGGCTGAGTGGATAAGACACCACGCCGCTAATCGCTTGAGAACGTAGGTGGGGGCGGGTTCAAATCCCGCCGTGATCCTCACGTGATCTGATATATATGTGTTCAATAAAACAAACAAACAAACAAGCAATAGTGAAAGGTACAGTTGCCATGGAAACAACGACTTCTTTAATTCGTATAGAAAATTAATGGATAGTTGTAAATAATTTAAGTTTAAAATGTAGGCAAATGCTCTGAAAATATCAATGGCTCCCATTTAGTATTTTACAAAAGTAATTTAATATATTCACATGATGTATAAGTTGATGCAACTCTTACCTAATGAAAATTCTGCAACAAGACTTACGTAGGCAGATCTTTTCAATGATTAATTCAGAATTCTAAGAACAAAACGAAGTTCTTAAGCGCCCTTCCTCACCCCTCCACCCACTCAAAAAAAGAAATACGATAGAAAGGTATAAGTATTTGGATAATTTCAGTATTTCTGTGATCTTTGGTCAGAGTTTAGAAAAGGTGTCTGGGTATTAAAAAAAAAACATATAACAAATTTGACGAACGATAAGACTATAGATTTCAGGCAATTTTTAACTGCAAAAAAATTTTATTCTAATGATTATGCGGCTTTAATAATAGACTATTAAATATAATCAATTTACGGGAATTTTTATACGAAATTATATTCTCACATTTATGCAAATAGGTATGGATAAACAGACTTGAGTAAAATTACATATTTATTCTTTCTTCTCTATAACACGATCTAAATGAAGATGAAGTTATATGTACAGTTTATATCTTTAAATTTTTAGATTTTTTTTATCAAAAATGTTTCATCATCATGTCTAGAATTGCTAGATTTACTTCTTTAGACAGATCTTCGATTCTTTAGATGCCTGCGGGGCTTCATTTTCGGATTTTCCGTAGGTATTTGTAAAGATAAATTTATTTTGCAAAACCGTCAGCAAAAAAAGTTAGAACAAACAATTAACTGACAGACTAACTGTAAATATATATTTTATTTTGACTCTATTTGATTTTTACTAAATTTTCATCCTTCATAGAAAATTTTAAGGCGATATAAATTGAGAAAGACTGATACTTTGAAAGAAGAAATTGACTTTCCTTACTTTTAAATTATTAATTACTCTAAAAAATTAATGATAGGTAAACAAAGTGTATACTATTGTGTTTGTTCCCTACTTATAAAGGCTATACAAGGACTAATTTTAGCGAGTAGAATTATTTCAATTATATATAATCTGTTTAAAAAAAAGAACTGATATCTACTAAAAAACAACTTTTCAAAAGTAAAAAAAAAAGCCAAGCAAAAAAAAAAAGAAAAGAAAAAAGGGGAAAGTTGTGGCTAAAAAATAGTGTGATATCAAATTTCCAAGCTAATATTATGGTACTTATTTAACATTTTTTATTAAAAATTTACCATATGTAAGTCGAGTACCTAAGTATGCGTTGATAGAAAGCCTTTTCTCCTTTACTAAATACATCATAACGTGTTTCTGAAAATTAATTTTTTTTAATTATGCATGATGGGCTTGGCGGCCATCTTTCCATATTTTACACAATTTTCTAAGCAGACAAGCTCGTAATATGTTTGCATTATTAAGAATTTTGAACTTCTAGTTTTGGCTACAGACAGATAAATTAAGAAAGTCTTTTATTTTGAAGAAAAAAAAATTGATTTTTACTGCTTTAACTAATTAATTAACCCCCTCCGAAAAAAGAGAATCATAAGATAAAACCTGAAGTTACTTCAACTTTATTTTAAGACACAAATTTCTAGGCACTCATTTCCATAAATTAAAAGCATAAAATGTTTGCTTTAGCAACAATTTCGAATTTCCGATCTTAACAATGTACTTGTGTGCTTAGAAAATTGTGTAAAATATGGAAAGATGGTCGCCAAGCCCATCATGCATAATTAAAAAAAAATTAATTTTCAGAAACACGTTATGATGTATTTAGTAAAGGAGAAAAGGCTTTCTATCAACGCATACTTAGGTACTCGACTTACATATGGTAAATTTTTAATAAAAAATGTTAAATAAGTACCATAATATTAGCTTGGAAATTTGATATCACACTATTTTTTAGCCACAACTTTCCCCTTTTTTCTTTTCTTTTTTTTTTGCTTGGCTTTTTTTTTTACTTTTGAAAAGTTGTTTTTTAGTAGATAGTTTTGTGTTACAGTCCTCCCCACTTAATCGGGTCACGGATAATCGAATACCCCGCTTATTCGAATAGAATCCTCCGGAATCGAATTTACTCCTATTGGTTCTTATGTTATTTTCTCCGCTTAAACCAAATACCTTTTTACGAACGTCCCCGTTTAATCGAATAACAACTGTGTGACCGATGTTTGAAAATAGGCGCGGAAAGCACGTTTGAGCTGGAATTTCCTTCCACCTATTGTCATTTTCGGTTCCTTTAAGCTGAAAACAAATTTTCAGTTCTTCCTGCAATGATTTCTGCCGTAAATTAGAAGTAGCAAAATTTTGACCCAATTCAAACGAGCTGCATTAAGTGTCAGTGTGATGTAAACCATATAAATGTATGTACTGACATTAAATTAATACGTATTTACTTTATATTAGCATTTGTATTCATTTTAGTTTGTGTTATTCTATTAACGATTTATTATGCTGTTAATTAAATATACCGTAGATGGTTATTTTCCGTTTTTATTACGCATTAAATATTACAGTTATGATGATTCTCCGTTTAATAAAATAACCCGCTTAATCGAATATTATTTCTGGAATCGAATATTCGTTTAAACGGAGACGACTGTAATTAAATTATGGTTATATGCTGAAAAATCCCTGAAAAGATAGTTTAAACTTTCCTGTTGTCATATCTTAAAAAATAAAGAGCACAATTTATCTTTTTTTTTTTTTTTTTAATATAAATTCACTAGACCGTGCTTTCTACCAAGCGTTAAAAGAACGGTGACTTTTCCATAATTGGGTTAGGTGACAACGCCAAATTAGGCGTGATTTTCCAGATAAACATTAAATGCTTATAAAAGAGTATTTTATAAAAACTATTTTTGCTTTTTAAACTTATTCCTCTACAGGGTGGCTACTAAATACTGATACACTTCAAAAAATAAGAATTAATTTTAATCGTTTGGTAAAATAATTTATTTCTGTATTTCAGCGTTTGGCAATTTTCTATTAGTGCAGACGATTTTTGTAAAAATCAAATATTTAGAATTATTTTTAAAATGGAAGCTAAAAGAATGATGATTAAACAGCTCTTTGATCGCGGGCTTTCCGCAGGTCAAATATTTAAGCAATTGAAATGCCTTGGTTTTAATAGATTATTTATATATAGAACTATAAATCGATTATTGGATACTAATAGCTGTAAAGATCGACCTAGGTCTGGTCGCCCACGATCAGTTCGCACAAAAGAGCGCATCAAAAGAATTCGTGAAAAGATACGAAGAAATCCACAACGCTCTGCAAATAAAATGGCTGCAGAAGAGAACGTGAGTCGCAGAACTATGCAAGTTATTATAAATGAAGACCTGGGTTTTCGTCCTTATCGGAAAAGAAAAGTTCAAGGTTTGACTGATGCCCAAAAGATAAAAAGATTACAAAGATGCAAGAAATTGCTGAAGCGGCACGGTAAGAAAAATATTGACAGAATGATATTTTCTGATGAGAAGCTATTTTGCACTGAACAGTGTTATAATGCTAAAAATGATGTCGTATATTCAGCAACGTTTGAGGATATACCTGAAACTCTCCGAACTGTTAAACGCTTTCAGAACAAGAATTCTGTTATGGTTTGGGCTGCAGTGTCAAACAATGGGAAATTGCCTTTGAAATTCATAGATAAAGGGGTAAAAATCAATGCGGAATATTACAAACAGAACATATTGGCTGCACATTTATTGCCACATGCTGACAGGTTGTATCCAAAAAAGAATTGGATATTTCAGCAAGATTCTGCACCTTCACACCGAGCTAAATCAACACAAGCTTGGCTCCAGGTCAATTGTCCGAATTTTATCATGCACGAAGATTGGCCACCTTCTTCACCGGATCTAAATCCTTTAGATTATTGTGTCTGGGGGATTTTAGAGGCTAAAGTAAATAGCAAACAACACAGAAGTTTGGACTCTCTCAAAGCTTCCATATTGCGTGAATGGGACAAATTACCTCTTAAAATGATTCGTGCCGCCCTCGGACAATGGCATAAGAGATTATCTTTGGTAATTGATAAAGATGGCGGTCGATTTGAGTGAATTTGTTTACAGGTAAACTTTCATGTATGATGTTCATCATATTAGTGTAATTATTTTTTTCTATTTTATATTTGTAAAATAAAATGTCTAAATATTTGTATCAGTATTTAGTAGCCACCCTGTATTTAATTCTTCAATTAATTCTAACAGAGTTCATTGTTTGATTCGGACGAACTGCTTCTCATGATACAGTCTACAGAGTCATGTTCAAGTTTACAAACACCGATTGAAAACCAACTAAAAACAGCAAAACAATTTATATATATATATCAATGTTCTAGAATTATTTAAATTCTTAGTTTAGTTTAAATAAGTTAGCTAATAGAATATATTGTATGCTTTTAAATTTAATTTACAATAGTTTTTAAATACATTGTGTGGTATATATTCGGTTTATAATTCTCTATATATAAGGATATGTTTGGTATTGCTGTTTATACAGTTATTTACATTCAACTGCTTACAATTATTTATAAAGTTATTTACATTCAATTGCTTACAAATATTTATCTTGCGTTAGTTGTTTAATAGACGTAATACTAGATGGCAGCACTAAATCTGTCTCTTTAAGATTGCTCTAATATTTAATTTTTCTAGCTACATTTCAGTTATAATTTAATACACCAGGGGGTATTTTTAGCTAAATTTTGACGATATTGTTAAACTGTTATTAATTAATTTAATTGTGCATTTTAAATAATGTAATTAATATCTATTTATTTTATATTGGATTAAATGTGTTTAACAAGGTATTTCAAATTTTATTTCAAAATGTATTAACTGCATCCTTTGGTATCATTTACTGTGATTTCTTAACTGTTTTATTCACCTTAATCTTTTTGCTATACTGGCAGCTATGTGCGCGTGGATTTTTGTAAAATACTGAAATATTAATCGGTATGGTGTTTATTATTTATATTTTATATCCTATAAATATTTAAATACGTTTTATTGATTCTTCCATTTCATATTATTTGTTTCTATTCTGCTTTCATTTTTAATCAATTCACTTGATTCTATGGTTGTTTGGGCACAGGGGAAAATTACTTTTAGCTTTAGCTTATTTTTCCCACAGAAAACAACCATTTTGCTTATATCATTGAATTCTGTGCCCTTGATAACGTAATTCAATGTATAAGTTTTTCAATTTTTGTCGGTGTCCACTTTTTTCTTTTTCTTCCATAATAATTCTTATATTATTATTATTATTATTTTTTTTTTTTTTTAAATACTTACAGCTTCAATTCATAATTATTGACGGTGGAAGGATATGTTTAATTTAATGGTTATATATATATATATATATATATATATATATATATATATATATAAGATTTATAACTATTTCTAATCTAGTGGCTGACGGATAATAGAAAAAGACGGTTAAATGTATGAAGGACAACAAAAGTTTTACTGCATTTAATTCACCATTTGTAACTCCAGAACCCGGATTTGAAAAATATTTACTCGAATGTAAGAATACATCATTTTAAGCATGTATAAAATAATAAAAAAATTTTACAACATGAAAATAAAAAACTATTGACTAAAAAGTATTTTTTTCCACATCTGCCATAAATAGAAACTGACATACTTCTCATAAATATTCTCCTTTTTTTTAAAACAAAATTTTAAAGTATACGAACTTACCTTTGTAAAAAAATCTATATTTGGACGTCTTTAGCCCTTTTTAATTGGACAAAATTTAGGAAGTACATTTTAGCAATAACGATGTGAAACTGCTCAAATGATAAATAAAACTTTGGCGTGAAAAATTAACTCAATATCGCCGTTTGTTGATAATTCTGTGAATATTTTTTTTATTAACTGCTTTGTAGAAAGATAGCAGCAATAAATAAAATCTTATTTTAAAGTCCACTTTATAGGTAACATTTACTTTTGGATATGCTGCAGATATGAAACGCGGTGATACAAAGAGTTAAGACATGCTTCCTGAAAACTAAGAACGACCTTCACAGGGGACAGCAAACGATTTTCATCCACCAAACAGAAGTTCATCGATCCCGAAAAATGGAGAGCAATAAAAGTAAGCAGAATGCCTTTTGCATTGATTATTACTTTTATTTATTTGTTTGTTTATTTTTCTTTGACTTCCGAAAACGTGGGAAAAGTATTTTGTATTTAGAATTTAAATATAAAATTTTTAGATTTAATTTGAAAATATATTTTAAATTAGAGTTTAGATTTGAAATATTATGAGGATTTGCTTTGAAAACAAATGTGGAAATTTTACGCTCAAAAATGGCATTGAATGAACGCTGTTATTACCTTCCGAAAACATGGAAAAAGTATTCAGTATTTAGAACTGAAGCATGAAATTTTTGTATTTGATTTGAAAATTATATTTTAGATTAGAATTTACATTTGAAATATATGAGGATTTGTTTGGAAAATAAAAACATGGAAATTTTACGTTGAAAAATGGTACTGCGTGAACGCTATTATTACCTTCCGAAAACATGGAAAAAGTATTTAGGATTTAGAGCAGAAAAAAGAAATCTTTAGATTGGATTTGAAAGTTATATTTTGGATTAGGGTTTAGATTAGGAATATACACAAAAATATGGGGTTACCATGTAGAAATTCAATAAAGCTATAAAAGCGTGTAAGTTTAATGAGGATCGCTTGGGAAACAAAGATAATGGAAATTTTTCGTTGAAAGATGATTTTTGAATGAATTACCTTCCAAAAACATGGAAAAGTATTTATTAATTAAACAGATATATAAAATTTTTAGATTTGATTTGAGTTTAGATGTGAAATACACGAGGATTATAGGATTTGCTTGGAAAATAAAAATATGGAAATATTACGCTGAAAGATGGTATTGAATGAACGCTATTATACCTCCCGAAAACATGGAAATAAAAATATTGAAAACCTTGAAATAAAAATATGAAAAATTTACGTTGAAAGATGATATTGGATGAAGGGCTATTATAACCTTCCGAAAACATGGAAAAAGTATTTAGTATTTAAAACTAAAATATAAAATTTTTAGATTTAATTTGAAAGTATATTTTAAATTAGAGTTTAGATTTGAAATATTATGAGGATTTGCTTTGAAAATAAATATGGAAATTTTACGTTGAAAAAGTCCTTCCGGCCAGTGCCGGGAGGAAGAGGTAGCTTTCATTTTCCTTATTTTAAAAAAGCCAACTTATATTATTCAAACACACGAAGCTCAATTTAGTGGAAACCGAATATAGGAGATTCAATATTAATTTTTATCAATACTAAATCATTATGAATGAGAATTTCGCGAAATTAGTCAGCTTTATCCAAGCTGCTTTTATTTAAACTAACTTATATTTGGCTGCCAAATTCGGCGATTTCTTAAAGTGCCTGCCATTTTAAGACAACATGGTGGATGAGGCTAAGCAGTGAACTTGGTCGAGACCTTAGTAATAGCTGTGCACATGCTCACTCACATCGGAATCGGTTGATATATACGAGTGCTGTCGCAGGCAAAAAATAAGTTTTTCAAAATGTCACCCACATTAGAAATTGAAACTGCTATATCTGAGCCATTTTTTAAGATAAAGACAAACAAAAAATGCTCGTGAATGCTTATATCAAGGTCAAATACTTATGAAAGAAACCTTTTTCAATTTCTTTTTTTTTTTTTTTTTTTTTTTCTTTTTTGCACCTTACTTTAAATATAATTTTTTTTAATTTAATGGCAGGGTTGGCACGTTTTAAACCAAGTGGTTTTAACCATGATTTAAACCACGGTTTAAACCAATTGGTTTTTTTGTCAAAAAAACCATTTGGTTTTTTTAGAAAAAATCTAATATAATATTTTCTCTTTTTTGTAATTTAATTGTTTTAAATTATTGATAGAAGTCATTTCTATTTTTAGCACTTCATCTCAGCAGTCAACATGTGACATAATGAGCCTAGGTCATGTTTTTATGCATGTAGAATGAAAATTAGCATGTGCTGATGAACATATCTGGTACCCTAAAGCAGACCTGCCAACTTTTGAAAATGAGAAATCGTAGCACAGAATATTGAAATTAATCTGGAGGTTGGTTGGTTGGTTTTTCGTGTTTCGGAGCCATCTTTTGACATTCGTAAAAGGAATAAGGTTTCAGTCTTTCAACTCAATATAGTAAATTTTTTCCTCTGAAAATTTTTATACGATATTTAAAGTTTCTTCTCGTTTTGCAGCATTTTTTTACATTTGTAAAAGAAGCCTGGTTCCAATTTTTTAGCCCAGTGCAGTAAATTTTGACGAAATTCTCGAATTTTTTTCCTGCGACCATTTCAGGATATTCACAATTTTTTGCGCACAATCGTAATTCACATTCTTCTATCACGATTCTTTGTTGAAATCTGCACTTTTTACCATGAACTTTTGACGAATTTTGTGTTTTTTACCACACAAAATCGAAATGTTTAATAATAATTCGTAAATTGAAATGTTAATAAATAGTACAAATCGTGCGATTTTGCACATTATTTCAAATCTTGCCCCTTAAAGATTCCCCCCCCCCTCCAGAAATTCTTAAAATGGCATCCCTGTTTCTAAGGAAGGGAATTCCTGCATAAATATTTACAGAAACACGATTCACTTGTGGTTGATATACATAAAGAGGGTTTTATGTTAAGAAGTTTGTTTTGCAGCACAGAATTTTTTTTTTTTCATGAGCATTTTTTAATGTCCGAATTTTCGGATTAATGACAATTTTTTTTTAACTTTCGGAAATGAATACTTTGAAATTTTGGAACAGAATCATTCCTGAAAATTATGCTGCGCGGGATAAAAATCGCCATTAGAAACAAAAAATGCGTTTTTTTGTTTTTTGCAAAAAATCGTAGTTTAAGACCGATTTTCGTAGCATCGTAGTTTATAGGTCCAAATCGTAGCAACTACGATTTTTTCGTAGCAGTTGGCAGGTCTGCTAAAGATTTTTCTTAAAACATGTGAAATTAGAAAAGATAAAATAAGTAAATAATATTGAATATTTAGTATAAGATATTTTCATTTATAAAATGCAGATTATTTACAGCCATAGGCGTAGCGTCGGGGGGGCACGTGCCCCCCCCCCAACCTTCTGTACCCCGGGCGCCAGAACAGAAAGCTTAGGGGGCGCCAAATGAAGATTTTTTGTCTTTACATACAAAAATGTATAATGTATATGTACGTATATATACGAATTCGCATAAAAATGTCTCACAGCCAGAAAATCCAAAAGGAAAACTGAACCAAATGCATTAAAATTTACAAATATATAAAAAGTTTCATCTATAACAGAAGACTGCAAATGAATTAGAAAAAAGAGCTGTTCTCCAAATGTACCATGTTTACGCCTTCTATCACTTAAATCCCTTCCTGTGTCAGGTGAATCACTTACATTTTTCAAGGTCAGTCTCTACCCTATCTTCTGTGTGAAACTGACCCTCATCGATAATTGCCAAACGTCAACCGATTTCCCTGAGAGGGGGGCCCCGGGCCCCAGAACAAAAAGTGAAGGGGGCGCCAAATGAAGATTTTGTTTGGCTCTGAGTTTTCTGATGAAAACATTCCATGAAGGCTGCTCTAATTTTTTTTTTTAATCTCTCTCCCTGAGCAGCATTGAACTTTCCTTTTCCGCCTTGCTATGGGCAAGGTCGAGCAACTGTCCGGGACAAAAAAAAAAAAAAAAGAGAGAATGAGTCAGGACCGAAACTAAGGGGGGGGGGGGGGCGTGCCCTGGGCGCCACGCGAAGGGGGCGCCAGATGAAAATTTGGTTTGTCGTTTTATGCAATATATAAATGTGCGTGTGAAATTTGTGTAAAAAATATTTTGTAGCCGAAAAACCAAAAAGAAAAGCTGAGTAAACTGCATTAAAATTGTCAAATAGATAAAAAGATTCTCCTGCAATATACAAGACAGAAAATGAATAACCTCATTCTTTTTTTTTATATAATTACTTTTTTACATGCATATCACCATATCTGAACTTAGAGATGGTGAGGTCAGGTGACTGGTTGGGACAATAAAAACCAAGCTGTCGAAAATTCACAAAATAAAAAGTAAAAACTTAATAATTTTGTTGTTGTTGTTTTGAGTCACACATAAATTTGAAAATTAGCATTAGGTTCAGGAAAGTATCTAGACATATCAATCTATAAATAAGAAGAGTGGTATAAGTGATAATTCCACAAAACTGGTGTAAATAATACAGGAAGATATTTTACAACACTGGAATTCATTTTTATGCCTACAGTAAATCATAGTTTTTATAGTTCATGAAACGACGTGAGTCATATCATTGTAACATTAAAGTGCCTCAAATGTAATGCTACAACAAGTAAAATCTGGAAAAATGAAATGTGTCTGTAATGGAATATTGTCTTAAATGAAAAAACTACCCGGTTTCAACAGAAAGTATTCCAACACTTATACCTGCTAAGACGAAAACCTGTATAAAGCGGAATTATTTCCCATTCCTTTTGATTTTTTTCCAGGTTTTAGTGAATAAATATTTGACAAAGCTGGTTATATATTTCAGTATTACGTATTTTATTGTTACGTATTTTACTGTTACGCATTTAAAATTTTAAAATAAATCCACTAATAGAAACTTTCTTAAATTTCTCTTTGTAAATTTACTTTGCGGAGAAAGGGAGAGGGGCGCCAAAATCCATGTTTGCCCCGGACGATATTATATCTAGTTTCAGCCCTGGAAGAGTGCACAAAGTAAAATGCTTTAGTAAAACCATTTAAAAGAAGGAATATATATATAGCATTTGCAGTGGTACAGTAAAAAATCTCGCACAGGGCGCCATGGCTAATAAAACCGTCCCTGCCTTTATCCCTCAAAATGATTTTTCTCTTCTTTTTGCCATTTCTAGGCGTTTTGCCACCTTAGGCGGAAATTGAAAAATGCCGCTCTGTTCCTTTTGGTGCAATTATTTTTTGCATTACTTTTGCAGCAATTGTTTTTTGCAACCAACTAGATCCAGTCTTAGAGAGACGAGGCGAGGTTGGGCGACTGACTGCCCGTGATAAACAAAAAAGGGCGCCACCGCAGCCGCCCCTGCTTTTACCTTACCAAATTGCATTTCTCGTCCTTTCGCCATTTCTAGGTAGGTGACAACTGAAAAATGTCGCCCATGCCTTTTACTAAAATTACATTTTTTATATCCAGATCCGGCCTCAAAGGGCGCGAGGTCGGGCAACTGTCAATGGCTAAAGACTAAGGGTTGAAATATATGCAAGATAGAATAGTAACTCCCTTTTTAAATGTTTTTTAAAGAATATAGCCCGGACCGAAACTAGGGAGGTGCAGAAAGGGCATGGGCCCCAGGTGCCAGAACAAAGGTGAAAGGGCGCTAAATGGACATTTGGGTTGTCGTTTCATACAAAAATTATATATATATATGAAATATAAAGAAACTCGCAAGCTAATGTTAAACCTATGGGAGCGTTCTTTTCAAATTTCTCTCTTGCATTTTAATATTTTAAAAGGATTTTTTTTCCCTTAGGATAGTTTAGATTGATCTTTAGCATTGCTATACTTTTCGGTTTCGAAACCGGTACTGAAAGTGAAAGTAACTTTATAAAAATAATCTGCAACCAAGATCGAAAAAGTAAACACTAACCCGGTTAGAATTCAACCTCAGCTTTTCTAAGGGAAAAAAAAATTAAAACTATTAATATACGAGCGAGACAATTTAAAAAGAACGCTCCCATACGTTTAGCATTAGTGATCCAGTTTCTTCGCGTAACTAGTGTAGGCTCTTAACCCTTTGAGGGGCGGTGGGATATATTATATCCCACCTACGATTAATGAAGATTTGTACCAGAAAAATTTTATTAAATTTTACTTTTCTAATTTTGGTAGAAAAAAGTCATAAAATTGCTTTTCCTTATTTTGCAATAATTTTTTTGAAAGATTCAGGTTTGAATTCGACGTTACAGTAACGCAATTACTTGCCTCTCAAAGGGTTAACGCTCAGGCTAATGTTAATCCTATGGGAGCGTTGTTTACATATTTTCTGCTCTAATTTTTATTATTAAATGATTTTTATTTTTTATAATTGTTATTTATTTATTATTATTATTATTATTATTATTATTTTGCATAGGGTACCTGAGATCGATAACTTTTATTGTGCGTGAGGAGAAAGGGAGGGGTAGGGGGGCGGACAAAATCCATGTTTTCCCCGGACGCAAAAAAGGCTACTTCCGGCCTTGAACGTATGATTGATATAAGATGTACTCAGGACCATCGCGTTTTAGACGTTTTGTTGGTGGGGGAGAGTATCTTAAATTGTTAAGTCAAATTTCAGTATTTGCCAACTCATTAAGAAGTAAAAATAAATAGTTCTCGACATTTGTTAACCAGTTTTATAATGTTACCAAGTTACCACATTTAGAAAATGTAATATAGCTCTTATTTGTAAAAAGCTTAATAATATTCCCAATTATATTTGTAACTTTTGTCAAACCTATCAGAAATAAAAAGTGTTTTGTAGTTTTTTATTAAATTTTTAAACAAATTTTCCAATTAAGTTTGTAAATTTGTCAAGTGTAACAGCATTCGCAAACGTTTGGAGAGGGGCTCCCCCCTTCCCCCCCCCTTTGTGAGGCCCCTGGTTGTACTTATTGTGCAAATTATTAAAAACATTCATAAGTCACCGTTTTAAAAGGATATGTGATTGTGTATTATACATGGGATTTGCAGATAAATTAATGTGAAATTTATATTCACATATTTTAGGACTGTGATTTATTGAGACTTTTACAAAGACGATAAATGGCAATGATTTTCAATTTTTTTCTTTTTTTTTTTAAAGATGCAATCAAATTTAAACCTCTTTAGTATGTAGCATTTCACCCACTCTCTCTTCCCCCCAAAACAAAAACGCTTTAGTTCTCAACCATCAATTCGGTGCTGGCCAGTCATTGATATTTGGTCAGTAGTTGTAAATTGATCGGTAGTAGAAAATTTTTCCTAACTGCAAAGCTATATACTATTTCTTATATTTCCAGTCACCCTCGTAGTTTAATTGCAGTGAGTAACATGGTCACACAAAGAACTTCTTTGACCTCTGAACTCGTGTTTCCCTCTTGTGCAAAGTAGATAGTAGGAGCGTCTCAACCTAATCCTCCCCCCCACACACACACACCACACACACACGCTCCTATACACACTTGGTTTGGTCTATTCTGGTCATTTGTGAGAATCTGCTTGTAGATAAATGTTGTTATTATTTTTTTAACTGATCAGGAATGAATGACCCACGCAAAAACAAGCGCGATAAAAAAGTAGGAAATTTTTATAGAAAACTCAATAAAAAGAGATGTCACGAAGTACGCCATGCTGGTTTTAAATTCATGCAAGTCTGGCTTCAGAAGGACGAAAATGGAACAGAAGGTAAGAACATACAGAATTGTTTGTTTTAGTAAATTAATACGTTTTCAGAAAAAACAAAAATCCCCACTCAAAAATGTGATTATTTTTGACACATTCATAAACTCATTTCTATTCCTATTTGCCTGAAAATTACAGCATTCTCCCTTTTCCTAACATTTTTCCTATTTCGAAGCAGCTTGATTTAAAGTGGATTACTAAATGGATCCGTCTTGTAATTGTCAGCCTTTGAATTCGGAAATCAAAAGTCCAACTTTGATGTTATTTTATAAAAAAAATCGGGGTTTTTAAGAAAAAAAGAGTTTATTCTATTTCATAACAACATCTCAATTGCAGGGCTGCCACTGCCGAATGACACTGAAAATAGTAGCTTTAGTAGCCTCCAACGAAAAAAATAGTAGCATTTGTTCGAAAATAGTAGCCAAAATAGTCTTATACCCATCACTTTAAAAAGAGGGAAGAAAAAATGCATCCATAACAACTGAAATTACTTTATGAATGTTCACATCTTATTTCACAGTTTATCAATCAATCACTGAAATTACTCAAATCACTGAATAAAGAATGGAGTGATTTCTTCAAATGAGAAAGCAAGTTATCCTGAAAATAAGGCCCTAATGTTTCAGTTATGAAGTAAGTAAGCTTGGTTCTTCAACAATAAAAATTATGTACAGCACCAGGAAACATAGCAGTAAAAACTTCTTGCAGATTATCCCCGATACTATTTTCCATCAGGCCTTTCATTTCAAGAGTTTCTTGGAGAGAAGGAAGAAAAGTTTTATTTGAGGGGCAGGGTTAGAAATAACGTGTGGGATATCGCAAATCCCACACAAAAAAGAAAAATCATAATAAAAAAATTCGTTTGGATGGAATCTTCTAAATTTACTTCTTGCACAGGCATATGATTCAGAAGCGATTTTTTTTTTCCCCGTGAAAGCCACGATTTTCGTTTCTTCGGGAATTCCGCAAAATCAGTTCATCAAACAGTCGCGAATTTTTTCAATCGGTAGCAAAAAACATCGCAGATATCAACAAAAAAAGTTTTCCATCGGTCGCATAAAAACTTGTAAATTTCGCTTAAGGATTAGGGAAGAAAATCGAAAATTTTGTCAAACTGTCGTGGACAGAAAAAAATACCCGTGAATTTCATCGAAAATTGAGCAAAAAATCAAGAACTTCCTCACTCGGAGAAGAAAAGACGAATTTCAACAAACAATCGTGGAAAAGAATCGCGAATTTAGTCAAAAAATCTCTGAAACAAATACTAATTATCAATTTCGTCAATCGGTCTTAGAAAATTCCACGAAATTTTGCAAAGCATACTATGTAAAGGAATTCGTGAATTCCATGAAACGATTGGCGGGAAAAAAAAATGAATTTTGGTAATTCATCGGTGAAAAAATCGCAAATCTCCTCAAAGGACCATGGAAAAATATCTTGAATTTTATCAAAGGTTGCGGAAACAAATTGCGATTTTCGTCATTAGGTCACGGAAAAATCATCGCAAATTTCCTCAAAAGAATGCACAAAATATTACGAATTTCGTCTAACGATCAAGAAAAAAAAATTGCAAATTTCGCCAAATGGTCGCGGACAAAAAGACGGCAGGGGTAAATCTGAGTAAAAAAAAAAAAAATCAAATTCGCAGCAAATTTTCTGAAAGGTTACGGCAGAGGAGGGTAAGATGGAAATTTTCCTCCCGGCATCAATTATGCGTTCTTTCCGAGGTCCTTTGGCAAAATTCGCGTTTTTTTCGCGATCCTTTGGTGAAATTCGCGTTTTTCCGAGATTAACGGAATTCGCGTTTATCCGCAATCCTTTGATGAAATTTGCGTTTTTTGCGATCCCTAGACGAAGTTTGCGCTTTGTCGCTATTCCTTGAAGAAATTCGCGTTTTTCCGCGATTCTTTTGCGAAATTCGTGTTTTTCTGCGATCTCTTGAAGAAATTGGCCATCAATCTGTCGTGGAAAAAATACATATCGCGAATTTTGACAAATGGTGGCGGAAAAACAAAATGGCAGAAAAATTCGATGATTTTCCAAAGGATCGCGGGAAAAAAAATCGTGAGTTCCGTGAAACGATCGCGGAAACAAAAACGCGAAATTTGGCAAAGGATCACGGGAAAAAAAAAAGTGAGTTCCACGAAACAATCGCCCCCCAAAAATCAGGAAATTTGCAATAGCTCATAGGAAAAATTGCGAAATCTCCTTCAAAGATCGTAGCAAAAGATGGCTAAAAGAAATAACTATTTTCGTCAATCGCGGGGAAAATCGCCCACTAATTGGAGAAAAATTCGCGAATTTTGCAATTCGTCGCGGAAAAAATTGCAAATCTCCTCAAACAACCGTAAAAAATATCTTGAAATTTACCAAAAGTTGCGGAAACAAATGGCGATTTTCGTCAGTTGGTCGCAGAAAAATCATCGCAAATTTCGTCAAAAGAATGAACAAAAAGTTGCGAATTTCGTCTAACGATCACAAGAAAAAAATCGCAAATTTTGTCTAATGGTAGCGGACAAAAAAAAAACAACGCAATTTTTTTTTTTTTTTTTAAATGAGATTTTAACCAAATGATCGCGTAAAAAGTCACGAATTTTGTAAGTCGATCGTGAAAAGAAAATCACGAATTTTGACAAACGATCTGGAAAAGAATCGAGAATTTCGTCGAAAGATCTCTGAAACAAATAGTAACTACCATCAATCGGTCGCGGAAAATATATATTGCAAATTTGGACAAGTGGTGGAAAATAAATAAATAAATTTCGTCAATCTGTCGTAGAAAAAATTACGAAATTTGGCAAAGGATCGCAGAAAAAATCGCGAAATCTCCTTCAACCATAGTATAAAAAGATCTTGGAAAGAAAGAGGTATTTTCGTCAATCGATTGCGGGAAAAATCGTGAATTTTGGAATTCGTCGCGGAAAAAATCGTGAAACTCCTCAAATAACCGTTGGAAAAGTGCGTTTGGGAAGATGACTTTACAAGCGCTTTGAAGGAAAAGATCGAATATTTTCAGTAAAAATAGTCGCTTAAATCCGAAAAAAAATCACCTGTTTTCTTGAAATAGTCGCTTTTTAATGGTTTCCGGCCTAAAATAGTCTGCATAGCCGCCGGATGCTTAAAATAGTCTCTTTCAGTAGGATTTTAGTAGCAAGTGCAGCCCTGCAATTGTATGTTAAGAAAAATCGGAATTTTATGAGAAATTGAGTCGGGCCGGACCGGGCCGGATTTAGTTGATTTTCCACGGGCCGGGCTTGTTTTTACTGATTTTTGTACGAGCCGGGCCTGACCATTTGCTGTGAAAATATAAACGGGCTGGGCTCGGGTGGAAGTTTTAATTTTTACTCCGAGCTGGTCGTCTGAGCTTTGAAATTGCGGTCCGCGCAGACCTCTAGTGTGCCTCCCCAGGTCCTTGCAAAGAGGGTGCTAAAGGAGCGGTCGGTCGCCCTGTGCGCAAAATTTATACTGCGAACCACGGTTTTATTCATTTTTTGGCCGCCGATCATTTTCCGGGGAATTTCTTTTTCTCTCTTGATCATTTTTTTTTTCCTGTCGCAAAACATCATGAACTCTCTAACAAATAAGTGCAATTTTCCCTTATGTTGTTTAGTTGTTTTGAATTTCTAAATTAAAATTAAACCTTTTAAAGTTCCAAAATAAACGCGAAATATTTATTCAATAGAATTTATTTATGTTTCTGCACTTTATCAATTTTATTACACCCATCACAAAGAGAAAGTTTTTTTTTTTTTTTTTTTTTTTTTTTTTTTTTTTTGGGGGGGGGGGGGAGGGCGCAAAATTGAAAATTCGCTCGGGGCGCAGTTTCACGGCCTTGGTGCCCCCCAAAATTTCTGGTCACGCTACGCCTATGTTTACAGCAGTTAATAACAAAATACAATGATCTTTAAGATTTTGGTTAAGTTGTAAAAGAAAATTTTCTGGATTGGGATTGGGGAAGATTATCCTTAAAGAATTTAAAAGAGTAACTTAAGATATCAAATTGAATAATACAGCTTGCAAAAATTGAGTGCTAGTTATAGCATTTCAAGAATACCAATCAATCTTTTCTGTTAATTGCTGAATCTAAAGGCCAAATATGTTGACTTGGACACTTGAAGTTATCACTCAGATAGCAAAATAACCAGAAGTATTTGGATATTAAAAAAAAATAATAATAACAACAACCACAGAATAATATATTATATTAATGAAACTGCATCAAATGTTTATTGATTGATTGTTATATTATTAATCAAAGGAATCTTCATATGATTTTCAAGGTATCAATGCTTCACTGTGTAGAGCAGTTGACTTTGAACGTAAAACATAGCTGTTACTAATAATATTTAAATTAGAAATGATTTCAATTTTCTTTATAATTGACTGTAATTATTTAATTTAAATATTTTTAAAAGTTATATTACTTATATAATATCCAAAAATGTTTATTTTATCAACAGATATGCATCTGTATGCAATAGGAAATTATATTTTAAAAAAACCCGGCTTAAACCAAATAAACCGGTTTTTTTGGTTTTTTACAAAGAAACCCGGTTTTTTTCCAACCCTGTTTAATGGCCGCCATTTTGAAACAAGATGGCTGATGAAGCTGGCCAGCGAACTTGGTTGAGATATTGATGTATACTATCCACATGCCTTCTTCCATCGAAATAGGCGAATACGTGTGTTATCACGTGACAAATACAAGATCGTTTCAAAGTGTTAGCCATGCTAGAAATTTAAAGTGCTATAATTCAATATTTTTTTAAGATATAAACAAAAGAGCAAATTTTCAGAAACAAAAACTGCTCCAGAATCTTTGTATCAAGGCCAAACACACAAAAAAAATTTTTTTCATTTTCCAATTTTTTAATACTTTATTTTAAATTTTAAATTACTTTTTTTTTAAATGGCAACCCTTTTGAAACAAGATGGCGAATGAAGTTGGCCAACGAACTCGGTCGAGACATTGGTATGTACTATGTACAGATCAAGTTACATCCAAATCGGTTCATAAATACGTCTGTTATCGCGTGACAAAAATCAGGTCGTTTTAAAATGTCAGCCACAATAGAAATTCAAAATGCTATAACTCAGCCATTTTTTTAGATATAGACGAAACAAAACCTGTTCCGGAATCTCTGTATTAAGGTCAAACACATACGAAGAAAATCTTTTTCACTTTCCAATTTTTTGGTATCTCATTTTAAATTTTAAATTTTTTAAATTTTTTTAAATGGCCGCCATTTTGAAACAAGATGGCGGATGAAGCTGGCCAACGAACTCGGTCGAGACATTGGTGTGTACTATGTACACACCGAATTACATCCAAATCGGTTCATAAATACATGTGTTATCACGTGACAAAAATCAGGACACTTCAAAATGTCAGCCATGCTAGAAATTCAAAATGCTATAACTCAGCCATTTTTTAAGATATAGACGAAACAAAAACTGCTCCCGAATCTTTGTATCAAGGTCAAACACATAAGAAAAAATATTTTTTCAATTTTCAATTTTTTGGTACCACATTTCAAATTTAAATTTTTCTTAAAAATTTAAATGGCCGCCATTTTTAAACAAGATGGCGGATGATGCTGGCCAACGAACTCGGTCGAGACATTGGTATGTACTATGTATAAACGAAGTTACATCCAAATCGGTTTATAAATACGCCTTTTATCGCGTGACAAAATTCAGGACGTTTCAAAATGTCAGCCACGCTAGAAATTCAAAATGCTATAACTCAGCCATTTTTTAAGATATAGACGAAACAAAAATTGCTCCGGAGTCTTTGTATAAAGGTCAAATACATAAAAAAAAAATATTTTTCCATTTTAAATTTTTTGGTACCACATTTCAAATTTTAAATTTTTAAAAAATTTTTAAATGGCCGCCATTTTGAAACAAAATGGCGGATGAAGCTGGCCAACGAACTCGGTCGAGACATTGGTGTGTACTATGTACACACCGAATTACATTCAAATCGGTTCATAAATACGAGAGTTACAGTGTGACATAGGTCAGATATATATATATATATATCAATTTTGAACGGAGGGGGGTTTCGGGGTCTGGGGGTCATGATCGATGAAAATATACCAAAATTTTTTGAAATCGCTTTCCTCCGTACGGCTGCAATAGGTAGCTTTTTGTAATGAAAGCTACCTAAAATGGTATTGAATGAACGTTATTATTACCTACCGAAAACATGGAAAAAGTATTTAGCATTTAGAACTGAAATATGAAATTTTTAGATTAGAGTTTAGATTTGAAAAATATGAGGATTCGCTTGGAAAACAAAAATAATGGAAATTTTTCGTTGAAAGATGGTTTTTGAATGAATTACCTTCCAAAAACATGGAAAAGTAATTTATTAATTAAACAGATATATGAAATTTTTAGATTTGATTTGAGTTTAGATGTGAAATACACGAGGATTATAGGATTTGCTTGGAAAATAAAAATATGGAAATATTACGCTGAAAGACGGTATTGAATGAATGCTATTATACCTTCCGAAAACATGGAAAAAGTACTTAAAAATGAGATATGAAATTTTTAGATTTGGTTTGTAACTTATATTTTAGATTAGGATTTAAATTTGGAATACACACAAATATATCGGATGACCATCTAAAAATTTAATAAAGCGATATAAACGTGTATTTAATTAATATAAGTTTCATGAGAATTTGCAATTAAATATAGAAATTTTACATTGAAAGGTGGTATTGGATGAACGTCATAATTACTTTCCGCACACATATAGTATAAGGAAAGTAGTGTAACCATGATTTGTACAATGTGTGTGTGTTCAATTTCAGCTGTTCCCATCTACAATAGGGAAATTATCCTAATCCTTTGAGCAGACCTGTATATATGAATTTGTATCTATTAACTAGATGCACGCAAAAATTTAATTCAATTAAGAAATACACACCTCAGTTAAAAATTCCCTTTCAGCAATTTCGGATAATAAGGAGAATGGCACGTGAATTCTTTTGTGCAGCCCTGTATACAAATTATAGAATTTCTAAACAACGAGTAACATGCAAAAATTTAGTTAAATTTAAAACATCATACCGAATTTGGATACGCACTTCCAGCAATTATTGCTCAAAGACTACTGTAACCGATTTCTTTTGTGTGACCCTGTAAAAGAACTAGTGGTGTACCGAGTAGTGCTTTGGCCGAGTAGCCGAGTGCCGAGTACTCGGCCACTGACTACTCGGCCGAGTACCGAATACCGAGTACCGTACCGAGTAGTTGGGTAATAAGGATACAAAACGCTGATGTGCACATAATGTGAGCTTAGGTGTACATATGTGTGTACATATATATAATATACATATATAATATATATAAACTAATTAAATTTGAAATTTTTTTGTGCACATTTTAAAGATAATTTTTGACAATTCAAAACAGTAGCAAAAAAGGAGAATTGACAGATAACAAGTACAATTATTAACCAATATAAAATTAAAACATTCTTCAACCCTCTAATTTATCCCGATACCTGAAATCTGTCTATCAAAAATAAAAATGTTTATTGGTTACTGTAACAATTCATTGAATAATGCAAAACATTTCATATTTACTTTGTAACTGTACCTTATTTTCTTTTGATTAAAAATAAGAGAGAGAAAAATACAAAGAGAGGTACAAAAAGCGATACAGGATTTCTTAACAGAAGACTTATGTAAAACTGACACTCCATTTGCATGATGGGGGGGGGGGGGGGGGGGACTTTTCCGATTATGTGCAACCTTGCAAAAATATGTGCACCTTCAACCACTGTTTATTCTGAACGTATATTTTCAGAGGTAGGCCAAATTTATAGTAGTAAAAGAAATGCCCTATCTACTGATAATGTAGAACGTTTGGTTGGTGTTTTTGCACAATTATTTGAAATATAATAAATTTAATTATTAATTTTTTTTATTACATTTATTGTATTTTCAGTTTCTTTATCCAAAATAATAGTCTTTTCTGTTTTCCTATATATTTAAAAAGAACTTATTTTTCTTTGTATAAATGTGAAACTAAATTTTAATCTGGAATTATTTTATGAGGGTTTTTGTTCTTAACTTTTTCTATATTTTGCAGACATATTGTTAAATACCAAGTAAATAGTTTTATGAATTATTGCATACATTATACATTGATATTCGAATAACTTTTTACAGATCAGTTTTAAATTCATACCATATGCTTAAAAAATGAAATTCTTACAACTACTCGGTATTGGCCAAAATACTACTCGGCCAAAATTTCGCCGAGTACCGAGTATTTACCGAGTACTCGGTACGGCTCTAAAAAGAACGACCAATGCTATGAATGCCCTATTCTAGCGGAATCATCTTGCAGTGAAATTCAGTGATTTATTTCAGTTTAAATACTTTTGAAATAGTGTAATGCCATTAAAATACACACTGCAAACTATTTCCCCCCAATATACCATCATGTAATGGAATTAATTTGAATGTCCCTGGAAATGAACTATTAATGCTACACACTTCATATGCAATATCGAACATGCCCATGGTAAGTTTACAGGGGTGATTCTGAGATGAAAATTTTTTTCTGAAACTCACATCAAATTTTCTGAAAGGTTACAGCAGAGGGGGAATACCCTCCCAGCACTAACTACGCGTTTTTACTGCAGACCTTTGGCGAAATATGCTTTTTTCCCCCCACAATCTTTTGGCAAAATTTGCTTTTTTCGCGATCTTTTGACAAAATTTGCCCTTTTTTCGTGATCTTTTGGCAGAATTTAGGGAGTTTTTTCAGATCAGTTGACGAAATTTGCAAGTTTTTTTTTTTCGCGATCATTTGACGGAATTTGGGTTTTTTCGGTATTATTTCGACAAAACTGGCGTTTCTTACGTGATCCTTTGGACAAAATTCGCATTTTTCGCGATCTTTTGACGAAAGTTGCATTTTTTCGTGATCCTTTGACGAAATTGATTTTTTTCGGCGCCTATTTGTCGGAATTCGCTATATTTTTATATCCGAATTTTCGGGCTGATGACCGATTTTTTTTTAAATTTTCGAAATCAAATGCCTGCATCATTAACATATTTCAATTGTATGAAAATCCATATTTACGTGAATTAGAGCGTGGCCAGACAGACAGGCAAACCGAATGCATAAACACTTTTCAACTTTTTTGCAAAGTGTTAAAAACCAGGTTTAGTTAAATAAAAGAGTGTAAAAATAAAAACAAGTGGTTCAAGTCTAAAGTGGCAACAAAAATTTATATTAAAATCCGAGCATATTCACGTGAGTTAGAGCGTGGCCAGACGGACAGGCAAACCGAATGCAAAAACACTTTTCAACTTTATTGGAAAGTGTTAAAAACAAGGTTTAGTTAAATAAAAGAGTGTAAAAATAAAAGCAAGTGGTTGAAGTCTGAAGTGGCAACAAAAATTTATATTTTTTAACAAGTATTTTTAGAAATAGCTGACGAGTGGCAGGTCGGAACTAAAAACACCCTGTTGATAATAATGACAATCCAAAGACCTCGAAAACTCATTCCCTCCCAACATTCTGTTTCGCTTTCGGTTAAAAACGTTTCATTTTCTGCGGAATAATGAGATCGCACTCGCAAGTTGAAAAATCTCTCACGTCAAGGTAATTTTTAACTCCTTAATTTATAGTACTACTTTAAGGAGACTCGGTACCCTTTGAACATTTTCTAAATTTAAGAATTTTAAGGTACATTTTTAGCATAATAATAAAGGACTCAAAAATGATTCTACCAAGAAAATGTTCGATCCCCCCGGAAAAATTTGAAAATTTTTAATCTTTTTAAAAAAATTTTAATTAAATTTTAAAATGTATCTTCTCGTACAATTTCGAACCTTTTTTTTTTTTTTTCAACTATTCTTAGAAGTGTGGCTACATAATTTTAAGTGTTGTATTTACCTCCATAAGGTAATTAGTTTGTGAGAAAAAAAAATGTGCAAATACATGTAAAATTACAGTAAAACCTGAATTTATTTTACATTTTTATGTGTATTTTTTTTTTTTTTTACTTTATTGTAAATTCGACATTTAGTTTTATCAAAAAAAAACCGTAAGGAACAACAACAACAAAAAAAAAAAAAAAAAAAAAAGAATTTCAAGTCAATTGAAAAATATACATAAAAATTTTATCACTTTGAACATGTTAATACGTCCAAAAAACACAAACTGAGAAAAAACAACTTTAAAGTGAGTTGGGTGTGGCATTTGAAGGGACAGCGATGTAATAAAATCGCTTTTAACTGTATTTATAATACTCGGATCTTTATGAAACTTCATAAGAATATACAGTAGTACTCCGACTTACGTATCCTCGGCTTACGTCACCCCGCATTTACGTCGTCTGGTCTGGAAAAAAATTTCCTTAATTAAGACGTGCTTTGAAATTTTTTGAAGACTTTTGGACCTATGAAGGGAAACTTTCCCGCGATAGTCATAATGACAAACAAATAAGAAAAGTCAGTAGAAAAGACTTAGAAAACTCACTGTGCTGTTACAAAGAACTTAAAGAGTAAAAAATAAGAATATATTGTCAGTTTAAACTTCATTGCAAGATTTTTTTACATCCTTAAAAACTCGAACGGGACAGCTAGAAGAAGAAATTGTAAGTTAGCAATTTATTGATTTATTCCAAAATCTTGTACTGCAAACAAATTTTTCTGCTAATGTTAAATGTATGTAATATGATCCCTAAATACAATAGTATATGTTCATTAGATTTTGGAGAAATTTCATTGCTTATCCTTTTTTGTTTATCTAAACTTCGATTTACGTCGTTTTCAACTTACGTCGCTAGTCTTGGAACGAATTGGTGACGTAAGTCGAGGTATTACTGTACTAGGGATAATAAAGCATAATTTAACCCAAAAATTAGAAAATTGACGTTTTCGTCATTTTTCACCGAATGAAGAGTACAGAGCCCTTTTAATTCACATCATGCCGAATTAGCTGAAAATGACCCTAAATCACATACCTTTTATGGCCAGTAATTTTACAGGGTTCCTACACAATTTCGGTTTAAAAAAAATTCCCTGACTTTTCCAGGTTTTCCCTGACCTTTTTCATAAATTTCTCTGACCGTTCGTTCTCTGTTGTAAAACACTCCACAACAGACAACTTTAATCTAGATAAATGCCGTGATGCCTAAATTTTAATTATTTTTTATATTATGCTAATTTTATTAGTTTGCATAAATTTTATATAAAATTTTTAGATTGGATGAATAATTAAATCAAAATTTCTTCACTTACGACGATAATCAAGATTCTGATGAAAAAATAGTATACATAAAAAAATCCTTGACTTTTCCCTGAACACTTCAAATATTAAAAGAATTCCCTGACATTTGCCTGACTTTTTGCCTAAAATTTCGAATTTCTGACTTTTCCCTGTTTTCCCTGACCCGTATGAACTCTGTTTTAGAAGCGCTTCAGCAATTTTCGCAAATCGTTGTTTCCCATGCTTGTCACAATATTTCTAAAATGTATACTCAATTTTATTTTGAAGCGTTAAAATCTTATTCATAGCTCGTCAGTTTCGCTAAGAATTTAACACATAAAATTATAAATTAAGTATACAGGGTGTCCTCAAAAACATGGGCCAAACTGTAAGGGAAAGTAAAGTACACATAAAAAAGCAATTTCGGTATGGCAATATGGCGTCGGAAATGAAAGGGTTTGGCGAAAACAAGAAATGAGGAGGAAATGAAAACGAGCGTTTTATTGCCATAACAATTACAGTAAGTGCTCAAATGTGCCCTGGCAGCGTTTAGCAAGTGATTGCCGTACCTTTTCGCCGATTACAAGTGTTTCACGAACATTTGCAGCAACGACTGAAAGATCTTGCAATGAGGTCCTCATCAGAGTCAACCGGTGTCTCATAGTCATAGATGAGAAATATGGAACCTTCGAAAGGGTACACCAATCCCTTGCTAGACACTGCCAGGTATATATCAATGTTGGTGGCGGCACGTTTGAGCACTTGCTGTAATCGTTATGACAAAAAAAAAAAAACCTTGTTTTCATATCCTCCGCATTTCTTGTTTCTCGCCAAAACTTTTCATTTCCGACCCCACATGGCTATGCCAAAATTACTTCTTTATGTGAAGGTTCGTTTTTTATTATTTTTTTTTTAATTAATCGGATTTCGTTTTATTTAAATAAGATTTTTTTTAAATTTAATTCAGATTTTTTTTATTTTATTTAAATCAGATCTTTTTTATTATTTTTTTAAACCTCACCCAATATTATTTTATATGATTTTTAATTTATAAAATAAAAATTATATACACAGACACACACACACACACACATGCTATATAATGTTGACAGTTATTACGAAATGTAACCTCCAAATCAAGGCCATTAAATTAATCAAACTCAGTAAATTGCTTTTCATCTGCCAAACGTGATTTATAAAAGCAATTATGAAAAGTGGTTGTTATCCGAAACAAGGAAGTGAGTGTACAATTCTAAATAAACACTTTATATAAACATTTCATCTTTATCCAAGAAAATAAAGACATTTGAACATTAATAAACTGTTTTAAATTACTATAAATATAAATATTAATATAAATAATGTAATATTAAGATTAATGACACTAATTTCCTGTTTTCATATCAATAATGTATTATTATATGTTTTTCTACACTTACTTGTTCTAGACTCTCGAAAGGAGAGATGTGATTTTTATGCTGAATTAAATTCCTTTTTTTTCTTTCTTAAAAGCTCACCTACATATTTTTTTACAAGTCACAAAACAATTACGTGTGTTTTAAGATGACACCGAATATCATATCGTTATCAATGGATTAAAATAGATAAACAACTAGAAGCTATAGATTGCATAACCCTGATGATGTTGGATACCAGACAGATAGATTACGGATACAGAACATAAATACAAGGTAAGCCAATTTTCTCTTACCTATACTTTGCTTTTATAATTGAGAAATAAATAAATAATGAATTGTGAGGAAAACGAATTTCGCGCAAGATATTGTTAGAAAAGTTAAAATACTCCTAACATATAAATATTATCAATATATATTAATATTATTACACAATTTACATAAACGTTTAAAATTGTAACACTTTAGACTATCAAAATATTTCATTATACAAAATGCATGAAAAACTACAAATTAGAGGTCAAAAATCCATTCCACCTTACATATTTTAGTTAAAATGACTGCAGTACATAAAATTTTTAAATAATTTTGGAAGCAAGTTAAAGAGGTTAACTTTTGTTTATTCGTTAAAGTGCTGGTACAGAAAAACGAGTTTAGCAGCTTTATCAGTTTCTAATTTTCAAATGTACTGAACAGAAAGCAAAAAACAACCGTTCTAATGAAGCAGATGAAGCTGTTGCAGTAAAAAGCTGCTTGATGATAAATTATTTAAGTTTTTTAGTATTATCCTTTTCGATAACTGTAACATGTCTCCCATCATTCTAAAGGACAGAGTTCTTTCACTATATTAGATTGAGACAAAAATTCATTGAATGGTTCAGATTTTACTCCAAACTTTAACATAATAGGCAACGACAAAGTAAAGAATTTCTCTTTAGCAAACAATAATGCTGATATTTTCTCAGAGCTTGTTAATTACTCCCCTGCATAATGGGGATTCAAAAGTTAGGATAATAAATGTGTTGGGCTTGTTTATAACGAGCAAAGTCAGGAAATTTTATTTTACTTAAACTTGCAGAAGTTTTTCTAAATACTAAGTAATAGATAAATAAATATTCTTATATATAATATAGTCTAGGGATGCACCGAATATTCGGTATCTATTCGGTATTCGGCCGTGTTACCGAATATTCGGTTTGGCCGAATAGCAATCTATTCGGTATGCCGAATATTCGGCTTGGCCGAATAGAAAACTATTCGGTATGCCGAATATTCGGTTTGGCCGAATAGCAAAATATTCGGCCAAGCCGAATACTTAAAAAAACTTTTAAAACATATTTTTAAAAGCCTTATACAACTTCTACGTTTAAGAGTCAACTTATAAAGATATTCAGAATAATTAATTCAGAATAAAAATCATTAAATAAAGTGGAATGTTTTTACATTATTTATTTGCTGTTTGTTAAGTATTATTTAAGAATATTAACCAATCACGAGGATTTTCATAGGAATTAATTATGTACAAAGGCAAGTCCTGAACATTGTCCAGTAAATAATCTGTTTCTTGCTAAGATTTTCAGAACAACGTTTACAATGTTTGAAAATGATTGCCCACTCCAGACACCAATCTAGGATGCATTTAAAAACTTCCTTGCTTAATCAAAGGGAGTAGAACAATTATTCTTGCTCAGTTGCCACCATATAAAATTTGAATAGATTGTATTATTTATTTATTTTTACTTTAGTCTCTTCCTGACAAACAAATAATATATGATCCTGTACAATTTTTCTTCCAATTTTTTTACAATTTCTCTTTGATCTTAAAATGTTTTTTTTTTTTTTTTTTAGAATTTAAGAAAATTTTATTCATCTGTTTTAATTCTCAGAAGAAGCCATAAAATTTTAAATTTTACTAATTAAAAAAGTTTTATAACTATCCTTTTCTTAAATAACTCAAAGCAGATTTTTATTTTTTCCAGCATAAAGTTTACTTGAAAAAAGTTCTTGTTTATTAGAATAAAAGTTTCTGTTTTATATATTATGTAAAATTGTTTTAAAATGTAACATTTTAGTCAAAGTTTCCCCCAGACAGTTTCAGGAGGGTGCTGCACCCTGCCTGCCCTTAGGTTTACAAAATAGCACCCCTCTTGCCCCTCATTAAAAAAATTAGCTCCCTTGTTGACCCCACCTGAAAAAAGTGTCTTTACTCCTTTGTTTATTAAAAAAAATTACTTGCATAATAAAAATTGACTCATTGCTGTCTTTAAAATAGTGTTCTGTCTATTAAATATTAAAAAGTAGTTTTAAAAATCAAAAGAATGCCTTTAAAAATTTTAAGAAATGCCCTTAAGAATCCAAAACATGGCCTTCGGAATCCAAAAGTGCCCTTTTCCCACAAGCAGCCTGCCCTTTTTTAAACCTGGGGGAAACTCTGTTTTAGTGCTTTTAAACGTTGAAATATAAAAGTATTCGACAAGCCGAATATTCGGTATTCGGCCTAGCAGTCACTATTCGGCTATTCGAATATTCGGTATTCGGTTCGTTTGTAGGCCGAATATTCGGTATTCGGCCAAAATCACTATTCGGTGCATCCCTAATATAGTCCTGCTTAAATTTCCTTATTATTGCAAGTTTATTTTACAATTTTATCCAAATGAAATTTGAAACCGTTTTTTTCTAAACTTTACGTTGTACTTTCCTTTTTAACAAAGATTAAGCTTTATCTTTCTAAAAACAGTTTGATTACCTGCATTATATAAAACTAAATTATATTAAAGTGCATTAATATGTTTGTTTACATCTTTAATTTATTGTAAAATAATTAAAAAACCTGATTTAAATCATTATTTTAATCACGATTAAAATAAGGTTGATTTAAATCAACAAATCCTGTATATTTTAGAAATATTTTGATAATAAAAAAAAAAAAGGAAGGCATCCTAATTTTTTAGTATTAACCTTTTCGATAACTGTAACATGTAACCACCACCAAAGTAGAGAATTTCTCTTTAGCAAACAGTAATGTTATCAGAGCTTGTTAATTTCTTTCCTGTATAGTGGGGATTCAAAAGATAGGATAATAAATGTGTTGGGCTCAATGCTTGTTTGTAACGAGCAAAGTCAGACAATTTTATTTTATTTAAACTTGCAGAAGTTCTTCAAAATACTAAGTAATAGGAGGCAAGTCAATATTCCTATATTTAATATATTCCTGCTTAGATTTCCTTACTGTTACAAGTCTATTTTACAATTTGATTCAAATGAATTTCGAAACCATTTTTCTAAACTTTACATTGTACTTTACTTTTTGACAAAGATTAAGTTTTATCTTTCTAAAAACCGATTGATTATCTGTATTATATAAATCTAAGATTATATTAAAGTACATTAATATGTTTGTTTACATCTTGAATTAATTTTAAAAGAATTAATCTGAATTAAATCAGTGATTTTTTTTAAATCAATTGATTTAACTCATGATTTTAATCACGATTAAAATCAAGATGTTTTAAATCAACGAACCCTGTACGATATTTCATGAAACATTACTTGCAAATCCTACCTTTTTATAAATCCCCCCCCCCCCCAAGATACCGAAATTCAAAAGCTTTAAGTTTTATCTTTCTAAAAAGCGATTGATTATCTGTATTATAGAAAACTAAATTATATTAAAATACATTAATGTGTTTGATTACATCTTGAATTAATTTTAAAAGAATTAATCTGATTAAAATCAAGATTTAAATCAATTTAATCATGATTAAAATGAAGATGTTTTAAATCAACGAACCTTGTACGATATTTAATGAAACATTACTGACAAATAAATACTCCCATTTCACAAATCCACCCCCCAGATAGCGAAATTCAAAAGCTTTCCCCGAACATCTTTTCTCCCAGAATCCCCAGAACCGAAGACGCGTCACGAAGTCTATCTCGGAAGGGAAAGGACGACACGTTTATTGATCAGAAAGGAGCCGTAGCAGTGTTTACTAACACCACTCCAAACCAACGCGATCGATACCCGTATAGGACAAGTTCACTTACAGCGGGGCCCCACGTTTCAGTTTCGCATTCCGGAGTGAGAGGGTGTGCGGGAATTAAACGGGATTTCCCCCAGGTGGATCAACTGGTGGTGGGAGGGATGCGATGGAATTCGGTTTACATAACGTAATTTCATTTTTTTTTTACACCCTTATGTTTAACCCAACCTGGTTTTTCTATGTGAAGATGGAATTTTGCAATTGATTTTTAACGCACTGATTGATGGGCTAGAATTATAAAAGTTACGTTCACAGGTGTGCTTCCGTTGACAATACAGCAATTTAATATTTTGATAACTTCATTACAGTAGAACCTCTTTTAAGCGAAACTCTCGGTTAACCGATACCGAAATCCATTTTTAAAGCTTTTTTTTTTTTTTTTTTTTTACTATCACACTGATCAAAGAGAAGAAATGGACAACGAGGTAGGCGAAGAAAACGAACAAATTAGCAAGTCTGAAGCTTTTGTTCAAAAGGTTTGGCATGGCTGGAGCAGCAGAAAGACTGTGATACTGGTGAACTAATAGTAGTAAAAAAAAAAAAAAAAAAAAAAACTTCGTGATATAGAGCTGCAAAGCAAAGTCAATCGAAACTGCGACAAACAAAACTTTTTTTCAAACACTTGTGAAATATGTAAAAAGGTGCTTAATTTCAAAATTAAAATTCAGGTAGTTTACTCGTGTTTCTATTTTGCTATTGCATTATTTTTTTAAGTACTTGTTACCATAATAAGAAATAGTGCATATGTTTCTCCTTAATCTTAAAATGGAAGCATTCTCGATTATCCAAAAATTTCGATTTTCCGAAAGAGGGTCGGTCCCACTCGGATAATCGAGGTTCTATTGTAATTACTTTAATATCTTTAGAACTTAATTACTGACTTTTATGATTGTTTATAAATGTTTTATTTATATACTAGCATATAACCCCCGTCAAAAGTGACGGATTGTTGTTCTGTATTTCATTTTTATAAGACTAACTAGTACATACAAAACAAAAGAATGAAGATTTTATTATTGAAAGATGTATATTTTAGAAAAGTACGTTTTAAAATGACAAATGATTTCTACAAATACAAATGATGAGAATACTTTTTTTATACTCAATATTCAATTTCTGAAATAGTTCAGTGATCAATAAAGGCTCCGACTCTAATCTTTAGAATTAAGAAATGAAAAATCAGTGAAAATTAAGTCATGTTGACACAATCATAATTTTTCTCCTTAGTTTTATTAAGTCCTGATTATATTCTTATAAGACTTCATACAAAACAAACAGAATGAAGATTTTATTATTGAAAGGTGTGTATTTTTGAAAAGTACGTTTTAAAATGACAAATGATTTCTACAAATACAAAAGCTGAGAATATTCTAATCTTTAGAATTAAGAAATGAAAAATCTGTGAAAATTACGTCATGTTGACAAAAATCATATCAATTTTTCTCCTTAGTTTTATTAATGGAAAAATACATTTGAAGCTAAGCACAGCGTTACCGGCGCAAACTTTTCAAACATGTACGTACTTTTATGCTTAACAATTCAAATAAAAATATATTTTCTATTTAATTGCAAAAAAAAAAACTAATAAAGTCATATTCGTAAATTACAAAATAAACCCAATAGACAATATTCTCGTGATGTGGCAATATGTATAAATTTGTATTCGCTTACAAAAATAAAAGTACGCATGCATATATTTTTTTTCACCGAAAATGAATTGCAAATGAAAAAATACATCAAAAAGCTACGTGTCTGAACAGTTTTCATCATTTCTTTTCTTTTATCTGAAACAACGCAAGTAATCCGATTGCCAACATTTTGAAGAAATTTTATTTAAAAAAAAAAACTTTTTTAATTACAGTAAAACCTCCCTAAAGCGACCACGTTCCGAGCAATAAAAATTGGTCGCTCCGAGAGGTGGTTTCTTAATGGAAGCCATGTTTAAAATCTACATTTTAATTGTTGAAAAGGTAACAATTAATGTTACCAGAGTTTCCCCCCGACAGTTTCTGGAGGGTGCTGCACCCTGCCTGTCCTTAGGTTTACAAAATAGCACCCTTCTTGCCCCTTATTTAAAAAATTTAGTAAAAATTGACTCATTGCTGTCTTTAAATTAATGTTCTGTCTACTAAATATTAAAAAGTAGTTTTAAAAATCAAAAAAATACTTTAAAAATTTTAAGAAATGCCCTTAAGAATCCAAAACATGCCCTTCGGAATCCAAAAGTGCCCTTTTCCCACAAGCAGCACTCTGCCCTTTTTTAAACCTGGGGGAAACTCTGATGTTACTAAAATTTATTTTTCACATTAGGAAAAAATATGAAAATTTAAGTATCAACACAAAAGTTAATTACATAATTACTGCAGAGTTTAAAAAATGAATACAGTAGAATCCCGGTTAACCGAAAGACCTTAAAATTCCTCAAAGTCCTTTTTAAATGTGAAAAATTTTATTGCCAACACTATTTTTACCGATGTCAAATAACACCTTTTAACATATTTTGATTTATGATTACCGTATTTTATGGAAGAAACGCCGCACTCCTCAAATTGGCCTGAATAATCTTTAAAATATCGTAACCGCCGCACCCGTTGTAAACGCCGCATCCATCGGAAGGCTGCTTTGTCGACAGCGTCACATTGACCTAACTTTAATCAAAGTTTTCTGAGCAATGTAGGATGCCTCGTTTTTGATATCTTAAGATGTCTGAAGTTTTATTTAAAATATTTAAATCCAATTTTAAGTATTTTTATGAATTTTTAAATTAAGGAAACTCAGTTGGTATTTTAAAAAAATCGTAAACGCCGCACTTGGAAAAAAATTAACTTTTAAACTCGTAAACGCCGCGGCGTTTCTTCCATAAAATACGGTACTATTTTATTTGTAAATTTTAGATCAAAAAATTCCGAATCATTTTTAATAAATTGAAGAGTTGTTTTAATACTTATTATCTTTAAAAATTAAAAGCAAAATAAGTAAAAATCAGAACTTTAAAAGGTGTTATTGGACACTGGTAGAAATAGTGTTAAAAAAGCATGTTCTTTATGAAATAAATAGAGTCAACTTACTTATTTTGTCCATTGCACAATTTCGGGCACTTCATTAGATAGACACGTCATTTTTTTTTTACAAAATATGTTGTGATTTTCTTTTGTTTTTCAACCTTGCATCGCTTCAATGCTGCTTTACACGCCACCTTTTAAATAACAACGCATCTGATGCTGTTGCATCTTCTTGTACTTCAACATATCGAACACAGCTTTTCGTCAAACAAGTTTTCACCATAAGCCTCCCGGTTATTCGAAAATTCCTATGGAGCCCCGGTTATCCGAAAATTCCTATGGAACCCCGGTTAACAGAAAATGCTTTGGTCCCATGCTGTTCGGATAACCGGGGTTTTACTGTACATTGACGTTTGGTTTGATTTTACGGTTTTATGTTTTGTAACTTTATGTTTTCTGCTTTTTAGTGTTTAAAATATTTCGTTGTTGCAATTTCACAACTAGTTGGCCTATTTTGCCGAGAGTGGCTTGCCACATAATGAACTCCATCGTTTTTGTAACTCGTAACCAATTATAAAGATTATTTGGGGATTTATCAGCTGCGGTCAGCTAGCCAGAAAATGCCTTAAAATTATTTTATAATTAAATTCTAAATATATGAAAATGTTGTAATATTTATACTGTAAATGTTGTAACGTACTTGTGTACATAATTTTTAACACCTTCCAACAAAGTTGATAAGTGATGCATTCAGTTTGTCTGTCCGTCTGTCCACGCTCTAACTCCCGTAAATATACTCTGATTTTCATGAAATTGATAAAGGTTATGTAGGGTCACCAAAGCATGTTTGGTATTGTATAGGAAGTATGTAGGATTAATACTTCATTTACAGAGGCACTCAAAAGTATTCCATTGCATTAGGGTATATTGGGGAAATCCTTTGCAGAGTACTTTAATGAGATTACGCTATTTCAAATGTGTTCAAACTCATATAAATCACTGAGTTTCACTACGATTACGTTAGAACAGGGCATTCATAGCATATTTTATTCATTTACAGAGATACACAAAAGAAATCAGTTACAGTACTGTCTTTGAATAATAATTACTGGAGTGTGCGTTTTAAAATTCGGCATGCGCTTTTAAATTTAACTAATGTTTTGCATGTTACTCGTTGTCGTTATATATAAATTCTATACCTCATATTATACAGGTCTGCACAAAAGTATCCATGTACCATTCTCGTTATTAGAGGAAATTGCTGAAGGGGAATTTTCAACTGAGGTATGGGGCATTCTCACAATCTTTTGACTTTTGGGGGGAAAAAATCTGGCGAAATTAAACTTGCTAAAATAACATTTTAATCTGATAGACGAATGCCTTAATGATTCAAAATAAAGACAAAATGGTCAGCAGCGAAATTTTTTTTATTTAACCGAGGTTAAGTTAAACTTGCGAGTTTAATTTTCCTTACCGTTTTACCCCTATAACTTTTTATTTTCTTCTAAATTTTTACTTATAATGAATTTGCATATTACCCACAGGACATTCAAATAAGAAATAATACAAATGTAGTACTTTTAATACAGAATTTTTGTATAACATTGTCTTAAAGGGGTGTTAAAGAAGGGACGGTAAGGTAAAAAAAGGGATAGGTATTGGAAAAAAGGGACAAAATGGTAAAAAAAGGGACGGTAAGGATGGAACGGTAAGGAAAATTACCACCTATTTTTAGGAAAATCATGTTAAGACTAAGTGATAGCCACAATGGTCATTGATTTTTAGAAACAGTTGTTAACATTGTATTAAATTTTTTTTTTTTTTTAATTTACCTCGAAAAGTGCAGGAATAAACCTTGGGGACGGTAAGACTACCCATAAAGGCACGATCTTGAAATTGATATTTAAATGCTGATTTAAATTCTGCAGTAAATTTCATGTCAAAGAATTTTAGACATTCTTTCTCTAGCATACTCCTCCATGAGAAAAAAAACTTGAAAAAAATTCTGTGGCTGCATCTGAAGTGATTTTCTGTATAAGTTTAGCAAGAGGGACGGTAAAGATTAAAAAGCCAGGGACAGAGTTCAAAAAATAATATCAACAGTAAAAATGTGCAGGTTAATTTTTTGCTACATATTTATATAAAACAAGTGTCCCAGTTTCGGGAAAAAATTACATCGGATTACTTTTATTGAAAAAATTTTATACAGACAGCTCCAAACTTAAAAATCAGCATCAGGGACACGGGACGGTAGATGTGTTTTCCTGGTATTTGGACCCCCAACATCTTCCAAAACCTATTTATCTCGTTAATATTGTTATGCGATCATGCAATGGGATGTTCCACAGTATGTGAAATAAAAAAAAACACAAAAAGTGTATTAAATAAAAAAATATTATTCAGGGACATGAAAGTCAAAAGATTGTGAGAATTCATATCTATATGGATTTCTTAAGAACTAAATTTTGGCATGCATGTAGTTAATAGATATTAATCTATATATCCTATACAGGGCTGCTAAAAAAAATGTGGATAACTTTCCAATTGCAGGTGGGAACAGCTGAAATTGGGTTTTTAAATGTGTTATGCGCTTCAATAGGGTTGAATTATACATAACGTTTTAACTTATTAAACGGTGCAGTTTTATTACATTACTAGCCGCCCTTGGCGACCAGTTTGGTCTCCGTTAGATGTGTGCTAAGCATTGTACCATATTACTTTTATCCAAAATTTAATTTACTTTCTCAATACTTCGCCAAATCAGAAGTTTCTAGTAGAGAAATCAAGAACTCCGTATTTTTATGGGTACTACTTGGTTATCCCGTCGACCAAAAATATATCGCCAAACTATAAGATTAAATACCAATAACGGTTTAGCGTAAATGTCACATTCACTTGACTTTAAGCAAGTTACATGTGTTTACGTCATCAAGTTATTTTTATTTCGATGTTTTATTTGTATTTTTATTAATGTTATACTAATTTATTTGTTCTTTAGCTATTTAAAATAAAAATTACGTCAATTTGTATAATTTGGCGAGTGGTTTGGCGATTTATATAATTTGGCGAAATGGGTCGATGGTATAACTAAGTAGTACCTTTTTATGCTAGCCAGGCGCAAGTGATAAATCAAACATTGTCTTTCCAATAGCATTTTTTCATATTTCATTAAATTCATCTAAAATATAATAATTTCACTCATTTTATTTAAAATACATAATTTTAATTTGAAATTCATGACTTTCCCTTTTTCTTTCCCTTTTTTAAGAAAAAGAAAAGAAAAATAACAAAAACCATGACTTTTAATTTCATTATCAAAGCATTGTTTTAATTTACCACGCGAAAAATAAAAAAATTTAAAAAATGATCACCTGGCATATAAAAAGTGAAGCGGTCAGCCCGGAACTATTGATGACAGTCACATGACTTAGGCTATTATTATAGAGATTCTGAATGTGTTGGAAAGTGTTTCATAATCTATGCTTGACGCATGATTTTTTATTTCTTGTTATAATTCTAGCCTATGAGGGAGTGTGTTAAAAAATTGAATACAAAATACAACCTTTACATTTAATTTTTCTTCAATTAAATAAAAGAGCGTAAAAATTAGGTACACTTTCCTGTGAAATAAAAACTAATAAATTCACCCGAATTTTACAGACTTTTTGTCAAGGCGAGAGAATGCAATGAAAAATAAACATATCAAAAAATTATAAAAACATAGAGAGGAAAACTCTACGACTGGAAGAGACAACGCAAAAATAAATAATAACTTTAAAAAAAAAAGTGTCAACTCAGCCAAAACTTTCACTGTCGTTGGAAAATGAGGTCAAATGCCTTCAGATTCAATGATCCCTAGTTGAAAGATTTTTTTTTTTTTTTTGAGCAACAGAGAGGTCTGGAAATAAACAGGCTAAACGAGTACGCCACTAATGATATATATTCTCAGAATTAAAGATGAAATACCAGTTATTAGTTACAGTAATAAACGAATAGAATTGAATACAATCGAAGAAATGGATTATATTTCAAACTGACGGGCAAACCGTTAAGGCTGTTTGTTTTTCTCAAATCCATAAAAGCTACTTTCTGACACATTTCAAAATTCATTTTTGTTCGGAAGCACATGAAATTGGCAGGTGTTCGTATTCAGAAACTGTAATCAAAAGACGTTTTCCATTTTTGATAAAGGCAGAGCTTTCAAAAAATACTGCCAAAGTGGACGCGTTGAACCGAATTCCCGACGCGGTAGCCCGAGAAAGGCGAGAAAATTGTCACGTGACAAGAATCGCTTATAGCTCGATAAGTAATTTTTTTATTTAAAAAAAAAAAAAAAAAAAAAAAAAAATTAGGAAAACATGTTTTGATACGAAATCACTTCAATAGTCAGGCGTACCAATTTTATGCCTTTACCGTATTTTATGGAAGAAACGCCGCACACTTCAAAATTGGTCTGCAAAAGCTTAAAAATATCGTAATCGCTGCACCCGTCGTAAACGCCGCACCTGAGGGAACGCTACTTTTGTCGAGAGTGTCTCATTGAACTAACTTTAATCAAAGTTTTCTGAACGGTGTGGGGGTGCCTCATTTTTAATAAGATTCTAAAATTTTATTAAAAATATTTAAATCGGGTTTTAAATGGCTTTATGTATTTTTTTTAATTAAGGAGACGTCAATTGGTATTAAAACCACCCAGAGCGAGGGACGAGGACCTCTCTCCTTAAGCGCTCCACATTTTTGTTAAGTTGTCGGCTCAACTTAACACGCTTTTTACGTCGCATCCCCTTTAGACCTTTTTCAGTTTCTATTTGAAGCCCTCAAACTCTGAGTCGTCAATATCTGAGTGGAAAAGTTGTAAATTTTCTTTGTCTACCTGTATGATTCGGTCATCGAGATGAGATTATTTCAAGTCTATGGGTTCGGTATCACCATCGAAAATGTCACAGTTTTCATTATCGGCAAAGTCAGTAAGTTTCGCATTGTTGAGCAGGGGGATTGCGAACAGTCTTAAGGAATTTTTACTTTATCCCAATTTTACACGCGCGACAAAATAAAAAAAAAATCGTAAACGCCGTACATGGTGTAAACGCCGCAGCTGACAAAAAAATAACTTTCAAAGTCGTAAACGCCGCGGCGTTTCTTCTATAAAATACGGTACGTTTAAAATTGAGTCAAAAAGTTTCGCGTTGTTGAGCAGGGAATTTGAGAACCGCCTTAAACTCAGTTCAGAAATCCTCTTCCCCAAAATTAAACGTATGGGGCTTGGGATGCATCCGTTATTTCAAATTCCTTACCAGAAAACTAAAATTTCTAACGTCTTTTTGATAGCCTATCATCAAATTTAGCAATTCGCACAATTAAAATTCTAATTTTCCGATTTCTTAAAAAAATTATCCATGCTGAAAAAAAAAATACAAGTTACAAATAACAACCCAATAACCGAATTCATTTTATTTTAAACTACAAAAGAATCACCGAAATTCAAGCAATTGGAATATTTTTATACACGCAAAAAAGTTATTTTTACTCGAGTAATTACTGAAACCCTAATCAACAAAACAAGGCTGCTCTATATTAACTGACATTTTTACGTTCGAGAGCAAAATTTTATCGATTTTTCATCCTGACGAATAATTACGCTCAGATAAACAGACAAGGAGACATTCTAAGGAAAAATTATGAAAAAAGAAAATGACTAAATCAACAATGACGTCACTGGTGGAAAGAAGTCGCACGAAGACACATTCTAATCCTCACGCTGTTTTGCACTTGAAAAGACATATTTTTTTTCTTTTCCGATATAATAACGTTATTTACTTCTTTCGCGCAGCACACTAATTTAAACAAGTTTGATTAATTAGATTTTTTTTTTTTAATGTAAATAAGTCATTTTAAAGAAAATAAAACTGCAGTGATCCTACCCACTTTTCCAAATACTAGTTACCTGTCCAGAAAGTAAAATTAAAACAAGTTGGAAATTGCTAGTCAAACGTGGCAAATGAGGTACTATAACTAGTTTTATAAATATTTTTTGCACCGCATATTGCACTAAATGTATATTTTAGTGCACTTCATAAGTGATATCAATTTCATTCTGTTCGAAAGGCTGTAACATTATTAAAATGCACTTGAAATAATTTTTTGACTGTCCCTGTCATTAAACTATACATCCGATTTTCATAAAATCTGAAATGACTCGACAAAATTTTGTAACAATTATATATTTAAAATTTTTCAGACCATTCGGAAGGCTGTAACATCATTAAAATGCACTTGCAATAATTTTTTTCCCATTGGCCGTCATGTAACGGAAAACTTTTAACTGTTCCTTTCAGTAAACTATACATCCGATTTTCATGAAATTTGAAATGACTCGACGAAATTTTGCAACAATTATATATTTAAAATTTCAGACTATTCGGAAGGCTAACATCATTAAAATGCACTTGAAATAACTTTTTCTCATTGGCCTTAATGTAATGGAAAACTTTGACTGTCCCGGTAATTAAACTATGCATCCGATTTTCATGAAATTTGAAATGACTCGACAAAATTTTGCAACAATTATATATTTAAAATTTCAGACCATTCGGAAGGCTGTAACATCATTAAAATGCACTTGAAATAACTTTTTCCCATTGGCCTTAATGTAACGGAAAACTTTTGACTGTCCCTGTCATTAAACTATACATCCGATTTTTCATAAAATTTGAAATGGCTCGACAAAAGTTTGCAACAGTTTTATATTTAAAATATCAGACCATTCGGTTGGGTAATTATTTCTCTGTTATATGCGGAGTGACAGACAGACGGACGGACCGAACGACGACTATAGGTGTTACATATTTATATAACGCATCTAAAAAAAGGATAATCGTTGAGTGTATTAAATCGTAACTTAATTTTTCAAAACTGGGTTTTATCTGTAGAATTAGAATTTGAATAATGCTTCTGTTGCAGTGAAATCTACAGCTTAGTGAACGGATATATCGGATTGCGGTGGTGAGAAGGTTAAAGCAGAGCTACAAGATAGGGTTGGGAAAAAAATTCTATTCCGCAGGGAATAACAAAAAGTCAACGTCAACAAAAGTGAACAAACCGAGTGCTAAAATTAACCTAAATTTTAAGCACCTCAGCGAAATTTTATTGATTTTTCTTTCACAGAATAATCACACTTAGATAAACAGACGCTTTTCCACGAAAAACTGCACAAGAAAAAAAGAAAATTACAAAATCATTCTGACGTCACGGCAAAGAAGTCACAGGATAGAGCGATACATTCCTGTCAACTGGTTAGGGTTTTTTTTTTTTTTTTTTTGTAAGTTGGCAACACCTGGCAAATGATCTTCGCCCCCGCAGGAATAGCAGGAAATACGCGAAAATGCCGCCAGACGATTCCAATTTGCTGCCATTACAAAATTTAAGAACATGGTATCATGGTATAAAAAAGAAGGTATCATGGTATAAAAAAGAAAAACAATGTCATGGAATTTTAAGAACAATGTTTGGCAAGTAAAACTCGAAGATGTCTTAAACTAAATTGCAACATTTGATTAATGACTACTTTGTTGACAGTAAATTACAGTTGGTTAGTGAACTTATTTATTGACAATTAGCTTACTAGTTTTCAAGTTTCGATGTTAGCAGCTTCCGTATGTATATCGAGTAGGGCCAATGACAGTAATAATGAAGGTCAGTACAGATTACAGGGAGTCTAGCGAAGCTCAGCCACAAATTTCCCTGGTTTTCGATATCAATAAAAAAAAATTCCAGGTATTGAGATTTTGTGATGTTACATACAAAGAAATCTTAAAAGTTGTATAATAATTACTTGAAGCTCCTATATTTTTTTATGCGAATCTTTTTTTAACATGCTAAACATTTTAAAGATACCCTTTTACAGCCCCAGGTTCCATCCATTTTGTCCATGCAGGATGGAATTCTTTATCATCAGTCACACAATGCTTTGACATATAGCATTTTAATACCAAAAAAAAAATTCCTTTGTAAGTAATATAGCTGCTCTGCAACTAACCAATTTTAAAGATTATAAATATTCAATTATTTAAACTAACAAATGTTCTCAAACAGAATCACCTAAGTAATCTTACAAAACTGTACAAAGATTCAATGAGAGTGAAGCTGGCATAAATTTTCTGAGACTCTTTACAGTACCGTATTTTAGGGAAGAAACGGCCACGTCGTTTACGAGTTTGAAAGTTAATTTTTTTGTCAAGTACGGCGTTTATGATTTTTTTTTTTCCTTTTTCGTGCGTGTAAAATTGTGATAGAGTAAAAATTCCTTAAGACTGTTCTTGAGTCCCCTGCTCAACAACGCGAAACTTTCTGACTTTGCCGATAATGAAAACTGGCATTTCCGATGATGATACCGAACATACAGGTTGAACGAAGAAAATTTACATTACATTGTTATTGACGCTTCAGATTTTGAGGGCTTCGAATAGAAACTAAACAAGTTGGAAATTGTTCGCCAAACGTGGCAAATGAGGTGCGTTCGTGCTATAACTAGTTTTATAATTATTTTTTTGCACCCCATATTGTACTGAATGTTTATTTTTTGCGCTTCATAAGTGCATAGTCTTTAAAATGCATTTGCAATAATATTTTCCCCATTCCCCGTAATGTAACGGAAAACTTTTGACTGTCCCTGTAATTAAACTATACATCCGATTTTCATAAAAGCCCCACCAAAGGTAGAGAGGTTCTGCTCTCGAAGCTGGTAGACAGGAAGTGCTGGGTTCGAAACCAATCGCAATTGTCGGCCTAATCGTTCGGAGTTTTCGTGGTTTTCTTCGAACCTTGGATTTCCAAGCGTTGATACGGGTTAGGTTCCATTAGAAAGACCCCCACGAAGGGCACTCCCCCCATTAGGACCTAAAGCCCTCGTGTTGATAATTGGCCGTCATAAACACAACCAACCAACCAACCGATTTTCATAAAATTTGAACTGGCTCAACAAAATTTAGCAACAATTATATATTTAAAATTTCAGACCATTCGAAAGGCTGTAACATCATTAACATTCACTTGCAATAATTTTTCCCATTGGCCGTCATGTAATGGAAAACTTTTGACTGTCCCTGTCATATACATCCGATTTTCATAAAATTTGAAATGGCTCGACAAAATTTTGCAGCAATCATATATTTAAAATTCGGTTGGGTAGTTTTTGCTCTGTTATATGCGGACGGACGGACGGACAGACAGACAGACGGACTGAACGACGACATATAGGTGCTACGTATTTATATAATTACGAAAGCATCTAAAAAGGACTAAAATGGATGCGACGTAAAAAGCGTGCTAAGTTGCGCCGACCACGCCTAACGAGAGGGGTCCGCATCCCGTGCTCTGGATGATGGCTTTAATACCAATTGACGTCTCCTTAATTTAAAAATTACATAAAAATATTTAAAACCTGATTTAAATATTTTAAATAAAATTTTAGAATCTTAAGTTATTAAAAATGAGGCACCTTAAACTAGAGGTCTGCACGGGCCGGAATTTCCAGTCCCGGGCCCGGCCCGGCCCGAACGAAAGCTATCTTGGCCCGGTGTAAAAATTGAAAGTTCGGCCCGAGCACGGCCCGGCCCGTTTGCATTTTTACAGTTCTCGGCCCGGCTCGGCCCGTACAAAAATCAGTGAAAACAGGCCCGGCCCGACTCAATTTCTACAAAATAAATACGTTTTTTCTTGACATACCATTAAGATTCTTTTAATGAATACTTCATACATATTTATGGGAACATTTTACAGTACATTTTAGATTACTATGTGTTCGCAAAACAAAAAACACACAATAGTAAACATTAACGATTACTTACAGTGTTTTAGTCATCGTCTCTACAGACATTTCAAAATTCAAATAAGGATTCATTAAAAGGTTAATGCAGTTCAGAATAAAGGATTAAAAACATGATAACTTTTGAAGCTGTATAATAAAAAGTAGACTTGTGAAAATATTTCTCTCATTTGTAAGGCTTTTCTCAAGTCTAAAGGAGCTACATTTCGACACATTTATGAATTCATTTCTTTTCGGAAACGCGTAAGGTTGGCAGGTATTCTTATTCAGAAACTATGCAAATGCCGTTTTTTCATAGATAAAAGCAATATATCTTTCTGAAAATACTGTCAAAGTTAGCGTTTTGAATTGAATTTCCGGAAGCGATAGCACAGGAAAGGAGGAAAACGTACAGTCACGTGACAAGAATCTCTGTTATCTCTGTAAGTAATTTATCAATTATGGAGAAAGCTATTCGTTTCCAAATGCCTTCAATAGTCAGACCAGCTTTTATGCTTTTATAGTTAAAAATGAGTCAGAAAATGTGTCTGAAAGTTTCACATTGTTGATAAGTAAATATGAGAACCACTTTAAGGTATACTTCCAAAGATACTGTTAACATAAGTTCATTATCACTATTAATACTTTTACAAAACATAATGCCTGTCCCACACATCCTGAGATAGATTAAGACCAGTTCCGTCCCGGCACGAGTCTGCTGAAAAAAATTAAACCCGGAGTCAGACATCTAGTAACTGTACGATGCCGATCTCTACGATGGACATGTTACATTTCTGTATTGATGTTGTTAAACTCGCATCGGCTTGTGACACACATTTATACTTCTCGAGAAAATCATATTCAGTGAAAATGGCTCGTATTTTATCTGCTTCGCTTGAATTCTTATATCGGGCCGATAGGCCCGATTAATTTTTTTATCGGCCCGGCCCGGCCCTGCAGGCCCGTTCAATTTTTTTGCCGGCCCGTTTATTTTGTCTGTCGGCCCAGCCCGTTTGAAAATTCACCTTCATTCCGCGGGCCGGGCCGGGTACGGGCCTCGGGCCAAGCCCGGGCCCGTGCAGACCTCTAAACTGTTCAGAAAACTTTGCTTAAAGTTAGGTCAATGAGACACTGTCGACAAAAGTAGCGTTCCCACAGGTGCGGCGATTACGATATTTTTAAGCTTATTCAGACCAATTTTAAGGAGTGCCGACGTCTACGGCGGGTGGGCATTTTCTTCCATAAAATACGGTACTTATGAAGAGCAAAGATAGATTTTCCTGACACTGTAATTTCAAATCTCATTCATAATTAGGGATGCACCGAATAGTGATTTTGGCCGCATACCGAATATTCGGCCTAGAGACGAACCGAATACCGAGTACTCGACTAGAATCAGGGTTGTAGTGGGTAGCTGTCCGGGTACCCGCCCAGCTGCCCTCCCGGGCTGGGGTTTTTTTTATAAAAAAACCCATTTAAAAAGCCCGGGTTTTTTTAAATATAGTTCTGGAAAGGAACAAATGATGTATTTGTTGTTTGTGGTTATTTTGTTTTATTTATTCACTTCTTTAAATCTTAGAAAATATATTTGTACTAATTTACTTGCACTTTTAGATTGGGAACCCTATAATTTTAAAACGTTTTACGCGTAAAACGTTAAAACGTAAATTTAAACTTTTCAGTTAGCTTCAAGAGTATTATATTTATTAAACTTTATTATATTTATTAAATTATTTTATGTACTTTTTACTGCTGAATCCAAAAATGACCTTCATTTTTAACCATCACGTAAAGAAAATTAAATAAAAAAAGTCTTACATCTGTTTTATAGTATCATTTTTTACCGCTGAATCCAAAAATGACCTCCATTTTTAACCATCACGTCAGGAAAATTAAATAAAAAAAGTTTTACATCTGTTTTATAGTATGAGATTTTTGCTATATTTTAACGTTGACGTTTACGATTTGCAAAAAAACTATAATGTGATGGTTAAAAATGAAAGTCATTTTCAGATTCAGTGCTAAAAAGTACATAAAAATCAGTTATTAAAAGTTAAAAAACTCAGCCGTCTCCTCTATTTTATAGTATTTGATTTTTGTTATTTTTTTAACTTTGACAATTTATGATATGCAAAACATCCTGAGATGATGGTTAATAATTAAGGTAATTCTCTGATTCAGTGCTAAAAAATACATAAAAGTTAAAAAACACAACCATCGCAGTCTTGTGTTATCTAATCTTAAACTTTTTTTAAAACTTCTTGGCAGTAATCTATCCGAAATTTTTTGTGTTATCCTGTAAAATAAGTATGAATGGTAACCACCGAAAATCATAATAATATTAGATTGCCATCGGATTTACGTCAGTATACATGTAAAATTTAATCTTGATCGGATATTTGAAAGTGAGTTAAATTTCGAGTACAAATTTTGAACTGGGAAAACATACATACGATCGTTGAAGTTAAATAAAATAACATAATATTTGTTAAAAGAAATAGTCTCAAATCCTTACAAAATAAAACATATGTTAAAATACAATAATTTTAGCCAATCTGAAACTTAACAAAAGTTAACTCAATCGTAACATTTGTACTATGTTTTTTCAAAGCGCAGATACACATGAAAAGTTCTTCAAATACTTTAAGCACTTAGGATATGACCCCTCAAAGCATGGCCAAACTCATTTGTGTTCAGATGCAGAAAAGTGGTATAAGTCATGCATTTTTAAAGTTTCATAACTCAGTCAATTTTTGTGTTATATGTACGGACTTTTTTTGTCTGTCTTGTTAGTGTAATAGGAAAATTTTACTAAATATAACTTATAGGACTTAAACTTAAATTTCTTAATTTCTTAAGAAATGTTTTTATTGACCCAAATCGCTTTTAAAATATTTCTGTGCCTCAAATTAAAGCATTTTTGTAATTGGAACTATATGTCTATGACTAACGGTTTAGGAATTAGCCATTGGACACCGTTGAGAGTGGACACCCTGTATATACATGTAAGAAAATTTTTTGTTATAAGATATTTTTTATCAACATTTGCTAATCTTATGATAATTTCAAAGGAGCAGGTTTTTTTTTAAGTTATATTTATATTTTATTATTAAATAACACACAATTGATAGCTTTCCAAATTAAAATTTGGTCAAAAGTTTTTTTACAGAGATTTTCAATTTTAGTTCGAATTACAAACAATAGATGGCGCTGTAAGCAATAGTCGCTAAATACAGGCTCGATTTCTGGTCCTTTCTCTTGTTCCATGCTGAAAAAGGAGATGGAAATGTATTATCCGGGCCACGAAGTAGCAAAAATCGAGCCTGAATTCAGCGTCTATTGATCGCAGCGCCATCTATTGTTTGTAATTCGAACTAAAATTGAAAATCTCTGTAAAAAAACTTTTGACCTTATGCATAACCCTCCTGCAAGAATTTTTAAAATATCTGTCACCGTTTGCAAGTTATTGAATTTTAAAATCAGTCAGTCCTTTTTGGGACACCCGGTATATATATATATATATATATGTATGTATTTTAAGCACAGAGAAAATATTGAGATTCTTATTAAGACTATGAAGTCATTCCCATCTATTAGACTATGAAGTGTTCACAAAGATTGTATTTGAGATCAGGATTGCCACTTATTTCGGCAATCAAATTCCTTGTGCTTTCCTAAGCAAAAAATTAAATTTTCCCTGAGTAATTCCTCTGAGAATTTTCAAAATTTCAACGGATAAATTTTGCAAAGTACCAAAATTTAGTAACATTTCTTGTTTTAAATTCCCTCACTTTTTCCGGTTTTCCCTATACAGTGGCAACTCTGAAGATTATTATTTGGGAGGAAGGTGGAATCATATTCCACATTTTAGCATTTTAACCCAATTTACCCGGGGAAAATTGCCCATTTATCCCGGGTTTTTTAATAAAACCCGCCCGGGCTGGGTTTTTAACAAAAAACCCGGGTTTTTTACAACCCTGACTAGAATAGTAACTTGTAGGCCGAATACTAACTATTCGACCTAATACCGAATATTCGGCTTGTCGAATACTTCTATATTTCAAAGTTTAAAGGCATTAAAATGTTAAACTTTAAAACAATTTTACATAATATTTAAAGCAGAAACTTTTATTCTAAAAAACAAGAGTTTTTTCAAGTAAACTTTATGCTGAAAAAAATCTGCTTTGAGTTATTTAAGAAGAGGATACTTATAAAACTTTTTTAATTAATAAATTTTTTTAATTTCATCGCTTCTTCTGACAATTAAAACAAATGAATAAAATTTTCTTAAATTCTAAAACAAACATTTTAAAATCAAAGAGAAATTGTGAAAAAAATTGGAAGAAAAATTGTGCAGGATCCTATATTATTTGTTTGTCAGGAAGGGACTAAAGTAAAAGTAAATAAATAATACAATCTATTCAAAATTTAGTGGGTGGCAACTGAGCAAGAATAAATGTTCTACTACCTTTGATTAAGCAAGGAAGTTTTTAAATGCATCCTAGATCAGTGTCTAGAATGGGCGATCATTTTCAGAGATTGTAAATGTTGTTCTTAAAATCTTAGCAAGAATAGATTATTTACCGGACAATGTTCAGGAACTTGCATTTGTACATACAGTTTATCCGAATTCCAATTAACCGAACTTACAATTATCCGAACAGCCAATTTCTCTCAAAAAATATTTTTTAACCAAACTTCCAATTATCCAAACAGCCAATTTCGCTCAATTTTTTTTTTTTTTTTTTTAACGAACTTCCAATTATCCAAACACCCTATTAGACCTGGACATCAGATTTTAAATGATGATGAGATTGTGGATGATATTCAAGACGAAACAGAAATTCAAAACGAATGCTCTGAAAATGATCAAGGTCCATCACATAACGAAGCCTTTGAATGTTTGCAAACAGCTAGGAAATGGCTCGAACGGCAAAAGAATGCTGATCCTATTCAATTAACGTATTTAAGAAGAATTGGAGGTATGGCAGCATGGAAAAGAATGTCTTCTTTGAAGCAAGCAACAATCGAAAGCTTTTTTGCTTAAATTATAATCTCTGGCGTTCAGAAAGTGATAATAAAAAGTAAACCAAAAAAAACTTAAAAAGACAAAAGTCAATTTTTAAACATGCCAGCATTAACTAGTGCTGTCAGTCTAATGCGTGGATAAAGTGTGAAGATTTTAGTATAGTCAGGTACATCCGTTAAATTGTCCGTCCATTTATCCGAACAAGGGTCGGTCCTGACTTGTTCGAATAATCGGCGCTCTACTGTACTTAATTCCTATGAAAATCCTCGTGATTGGTTAATTTTCTTAAATAACACTTAACAAACAAATAGCAAATAAATAATATAAAAACATTCTCTTTTATTTAAATATTATTCTGTTTCTAATTTATTCTGAATACTTTATAAGTTGACTGTTAAACGTATGAATTGTATAAGATTTTTTAAAATATGTTTTAAAAGTTTTTTTAAGTATTCGGTTCGGCCGAATATTTCAATATTCGGCATACGGAATAGTTTGATATTCGGTAACATGGCCGAATACCGAATAGATACCGAATATTCGGAAAATCCCTATTCATAATCATAAGAAAATTCCTGAATTTTTTTTCGAAAGTTTAAACTTTCTCTGGCTTTCGCTCAGGAATTTCAAGTTTTCTTGACTTTCCCTCAGAAATGGTAAATTTCTACGACTTTTCCGAGTTATCCAGGTGGCTAGACACCCTGAGATTAAAATCCTGCATCGGGTCGGATTACCCTATTTTACAACAAGTGATATGTGGGTCAACATAACATTAGATATATATACCGTATATACTCGTGTATAAGTCGAAGAATTTTAGACAAAATTTGGGAGTTGAAAATGGAGGGGGAGGGGGGGGGGTCGACTTATACACGAGGAATTTAAAAAAAGTCTTAAGTAACCACATGAAAGATAAAAGCGGACAATGGTCATTTCCCTGTGATTGACAGAAAAAAAAAAAAAAAAAAAAAAAAAAGCTCAACTATAATGTGCCTGTAATTGTTCTGTAAAAGTCTACTTCTAAAGTACTATACTATATTTTAGCAGTGTAAGAAGTTTTTACACTCGTAAAGAAGGCTTGAAGAGATTTTTGAAAGATTTTTTTCTTTTTAAGTATCATTGAATTGATGTGAATAGGTTTCAAAATACAGTAGCCTTCCTCCGGCCTCCTCTTAACCGGAACTCCGCTTTAACCGGCCGACTTTTTTTCCCAACATCAGGCAAAATTAACAAAGGAAAATTTCGGTTCTCATTTCTTTATGGTTAATTAACTGAAATTTACATAATGTATAATAATTTCAACTTCTTATAAAGATTATTTCGCTTATAAAGGCTTATTCGTTATTAGTGATAATTTTTATTTCAATTCAGTTAATTACAACTAGTATTCATTTCTCAAAATATAGAAAATATGTACTTTTTTAAAACTACACAAATTAAAAAACTAAATGTATCCGACGCATTTAATTACATTTTTTTACTTCTCCGGTTTAACCAGTTTTTCTCTGTACCGGCTAACCCTCGGACCCGTTTAGGTCGGTTAAGCGGGAGGCTACTGTAGTTTAAACTTCTTCGGTTTTACATAATTATAGAGTTTTAAAACGTTGAATTAAAAAAGTCTAATTAGAAACGTAAAAAAAAATTACTAATTTAATGAAAATTTATTTTTTTTATTTTTTTTTCCCCCTCAATTACAAATCATTTTTCAACATACTACCAGAAATGTGGTTCGACTTATACACGGAAATTCAATTTTTTTTTTTCAAAAATTTGCTTAAGAATTGGGGGGTCGACTTATATACGGTAATTACGAACGCGTTTCAGGTTGACTGCTAAATGTTTTGGGTTCGGGTTGAGTTTTGATTCTTTCGGGTTAACATTTCAAAAGAAAATGTTGAATATTTTTTTTATGGAAGAAAAAACTATTATTTAAATATTAATTCGTGTACACTTGTTCACTTTTATACAAAAAAAAAAAAGAGGGGGAAGATAAAATTGATGTTAGAGATACAATTGTAGATTACTTTTCCATAATTTAATTGCATTAAAATAGGTTTTTTTTTTTTTTTTTTTTTTTTTCACTTTGGGCTGATTTTAAGCAGAATTTTCGGCTAGTCGGGATGACTAAATTTTTCGGTTTCGGGTTGGAATTTTGATTCTCGAAATCGTGGATTTTTTTTTTTTTCGCCCTTAAACTCGGATGTAACGAGAACATGAATGTAGCGAACAAAAAAAAAAAAAAAAAAAAAAAAAAACATAAATAAAGTCGAACCCCGTTAAAGCGAAATATTCATTATAATGAAATTTATAGGGAAGGAAGTACACCTAGCTGGAAGTTGCAAGGAGCCTCATAGGGATTCCATGTATAGTATGTGTATGTAAAGGAACCCCAATAATAATCTGCGCCATATAATCTGGCGCGTATAATCTGCGCCAGGTTTACAATCAGTCAACAGTCCTGTTTAATCTTTAATGTACAAAAATCTGCTGTTCTAAAAAATAAAATAGCCTACAATCGTATCTCTAAGATTAATTTAATCTCTCATGAAAAAAAAAGAACACATGTAAACTCGTTGTAAAATATATTACTTTTATTTTTAAAGAGAAGTCCAGAACATAGTTCCATATAAAAACGATTTATTTGAAGATGACTTCACTATTTTTCTTAAAAGATTAAATTAGGGAGAAAATTCTGTGTGCAAAGGAAGGTCGTTGACAGAAATTATCATCTCGGTTAAGATTATACTCAGGGCCTTACGTACATCAAATCTTAAAAGTGTTCTCAATAAAATATTTTTTCCCTCGAAACATCGACAGATATCGCACTCATTTTTAAAAGTAAAAGCGACACCTTGAAGACATAATTGCTGAGACGATTTTTTTTTCATTTTGCGATAAATGAATTACATCTTGAGTCTCAAAATGACCTTCAACAGGCTATCGCGTCCACTTGGCTCAAAACACATATTCACATAATATTCTAAAACATCTTCTACCTTTATCAAAAAATGAAAAACTATTCGATTTCATAAGTTTCTTAAGGGTACCGGGAAAGCCCTATCTCCGCCATGTTAAATTCTCCAACTTTATGTACCTTTTTCTCAGAAATGGTGAAAGATAGAGGTCTAGATTTTTTAGAATAGTCAAAATAACATGATTACGTATTTTAACAGACCAATTTCTTTCTAAGTGAAAATTAAAATTAATTATTAATTATTTATTGAAAGTCATTTTTAAATTAGCATTTTTGGTAAGATTTCACTGCCTAAAATAAATAATTCTCACCAAATCATTAAATCTCTGTGTTAAAGTACACAATATATCACTATATAAGTATTAAATAAAAATCTGAGTTCTTAAGTTTAATAGATATTGAAAAAAAGAAACATTAACATGAAAAATCCAAGTTTTCAGAAAAAGTCAAAGATTTAAATGGCCATTAAGCTGTGAAGTACACTCTTAGAAAGAGTGAATAATTTCAACACTTATTTTTTTATATATATAAACATGTGTGACACATCATTGGAAAGATAAAATTTTAAACTATTGAATGATATAAAAAAGTAAAAATCGATCTTTTAGTTGAATTTTGCTTTCCCGGTTCCCTTAATAAGAACATCTGCCAATCTCATGCATTTGTGAAGAAAAAGGATTTCAGGAATGTATCAGAAAGTAACTACAGTTGGAATTTTAGAACAGCGTTAAAAGATCCGTTTCAGCTCAGGGCCCAGGGATGTAGTGGAGGGTATACGCCGTATACCTTCTGGATTTTTTTAATTATCAACGTATTAATCCGTAAGTATCACCGTACTGTTTTTCAAGAAAGGTATAATATATACTCTGTAGGCTATACCCTCTGCCTAGAGCGTATACGCTGTTTGTTTTTTGTTGTTTTTTTTTTTTTTTTTAACGACTACACCACTCTACAGGGTCATCTATTTAGTCAGCTATTTAGGCCAACTTATATAAAAAGTGCAGTCAAATATCGCGAAAATTCACAAAGATAGGGTTGATATAGTGAGTTGCTTCCTAAAAATAGCTTTATTATAAGGGATTTTCCACAACTTTTCAATCAGCTCATTATATCTTTCTAAGTTTTCACAACATTTGACTGGACTTTTTATAGAAGTTGCCCCAAAATACTGACTACCAAATTATGAAATAAAAATTTTGAAGTCTTCCGCGCATGCGCAGTTAAAAATTCTCATAAAAATGCCCATATCTCATTAAATATTCAATATATTCATGTTTTAATTGCAGTATACTGTTGCTACTATTCTTTGGCAAAGTTTTCGGAAAGTTGAGTTAAATTTGGTTGAAAACTGTTTGCTATAAGCAAAAAACTTTTGAATTTTTCACAGATACGATAACATCTTCACGAATATGAATGCTATGCTTACAGAAATGCACACAAACGTTGAACAAGACCCAAATAGCCATTTAACACAGTGACAAACCATTTCCAGTATTTTCTGTTACATAGGTGATCGCAAATATTACTTTATTATTAAATTTATTATTAGCCCCCTAATTGTCCTCCCGACTAAATCTTCACCAAGAAATATGAAATCAAACATGTTCTTCTCATCCCAGAAGTTCAAGAACAATTCGCCAATAATTTTTGTAGATATTCGACAAAACGTGTGCAATCGAAAGCATCCAGTCCCTGTATCTTAACTTTTGGAGGTCAGTGTATGCAAACTCTCTCTTAAAATTCATTTTTCAAAAATGAACCTTTTGAAATTTGATAGAGAAGCAAAATGATTTGGAAAACACTACAATGTTAAATAGTTTGGCGAGAAAATGATGCTACAGGGTACTTTCATTTAAATCTATAAAACCTTTGATTCATTCAAAAGTAACGGAGTATTTTAATGTAAATTGTACACCTGTTACACAAAACTATATTTTTTGTAAAAAACATAAAATGGATTGTTTCTCCATAAACTGAATATAATCTATAATTTTTTACGCGTGCCAGAGAAGTTTTCTTACGTGCCAACTCCGACACGCGTGCCATAGGTTCGCCATCCCTGCTATATAAAGTCAAAGGAAGCAGACTATTCTTATCTCTTATTCATTTAAAAGCTGATGAGTTACACAGTTTTAATTTACGAATTACCGTGTTTACTCGCCTAACAGTCGCATCCCCGATTTGAAGCAGAAAAAAATCGCCAAAATATTTTCTTCGCATAAATTGCATGGATGAAAAAATGATGAAAGATTGGGTTCGCAATGTTTGGAAGAAAATGTCTGCAGCATATTGCTCAAAAAAAATAGCCATGCTGGTACTCGATAGCTTCCGAGAACATCTTATTGATGATGTAAAGAAGGAATTTTTAGAAGGCAAAACAGATCTTGTGATGGGGACCGTTTGTCGTATCGGTTAACAAATCGTTTAAAGACAATATAAGACGAGTATATGGATATTGGATGGTCAACGGGAACAAAGAAAAAACTCCCAGTGGAAAAGTAAGGCGTCCATTCCTGGAACTAATGTGTAGTTGGATATTAGTGATGCAACGAATAGTGGTTTGGCCGAATAACCGAATACCGAATATTCGGCCAAGTTACAGCCGAATATTCGGCCTATTCGGCCGCCGAATAATGAACTTATTTTTGCCTAAAAACAAAATATAGTATGCACTATACGCACAATTCTTGTATATTTCACAATTAAATTGTATTGTTTTCTTTTAAAAAATTATTTATATACAAATTTTTAATTTTTTAAAGCATTATTTTACTCTGAAAAAATATTCGGCTATGTTCGGCCTAAAAATTGCCTCAATAATATAATTCAGACCCTCCAAAAAAATTCTTAGCAAAAGTTCCTCATCAGGTAATGTCTAGTTACATTTTAATAGATATTATGTGTGTTGTTACATTTTAAAATAATGACAAAATTTTAAAAGTAGTACTAGGAAACATAAGTTTCAGCTTTCAGATGAAATATAATAAAAAAAAAAAAGAAATCTTAATATCTTAAGAAAAACCACTGATAGAAAGGGTGAAAGGAATATCCTCTAAAATGGTGGAAAGAAATCATTGTAGACTTTATAAAGCTCACAATTAACAATTTTTTTATTTATATTTATTATTTTTTTTTCTTTGCTGTCAGCAGTGAAGCCTCTATAGAAAGTGCCCCTCAATGTGAAGAAGTAAAAGAAATTAGTAATTTTCTTTCCCAGCCACTACTAGAAAGACAACAGTGTCCTTTGGAGTGGTGGGCGAAAAATTCAGAAGACTTTCCAAACCTTTCACAATTAGCCAAAAAGTACCTTTCTGCACCAGGAAGTACCATATATAGTGAGAGATTATTTTCAGAAGTAGGTAACATTTACGAAAAAAAAAAAAAAAAAAGGAGACTATCACCTAAGAATGCTGAATTATTATTATTTCTGCATCACAATTTACGTTTATTGAAAACATTTTAACTGTTTTTTAAGGCATTACAATGCTATTCTTGAAAAAAAATATCTAAAACGTAAATGCATACTAATTAAAAGAATTTAGTATTTACATTTCTTTCATTATTTAATAAGAAATAGTAACAGACTTAAAAAAATCACTTAAATGATGTTTAACTATTAAGCGTATTTTACTTAAAAAAAAAAAAAACCCTTAAGTATTGCAACACATTCGACTTAAATATGTTATACATATAATACATCTATATCTAATCAATCATATATTTATGATCTTTATAGGTACAATTCAAAATATTATTGAAAGAAATATTTTCTTATGTAACAAGGGTTAAATGTTAAACTTCCCATTATGATAAAAAAATTTTGAATTAGCTTGTACAGCTGTATTAAAACAATTTTGAATAGATTAATTTTAAATTTAACAGATTATGTTAGCTTATTACAGACACTTTTTGTACTTACTGATACAGCATAAAAATTTTTTAACATGATTCCTAAATTAGCCTCTTATATAAAAATGGGTAGATAAAATCCATTCGGAGTATGAAAGTTAATGGAAAAAAAGGTGTTAGTTAATTTCAAATAAAATTTTCATTATATATGATGAATATAAATTGTCAAATTAAAAAAGTTATACTGTGTAAATATAAAAACAATTATTACAGTATTATTCGGCCAAGGCCGAATAATGGACTTGATATTCGGCCGAAGCCGAATATTCGGCAGACAGGCCGAATGGGCCGAATATTCGGCTTCGGCCGAATATTCGTTGCATCTCTATTGGATATTACAAAGCTGGACTTTAATAACTAGTGATATAATTTCAAAAAGTTTCAAGAAGACGGGTATTTCCGACGCTTTGGACGGAAGCGAAGATGACCTTTTATGGAATGATGGAGATTCCTCAAACACCAATTCGCATTACAATAGAGATACCTGCAGTGAAAGCAATTTATTATGAGAATTTTTTGTCAAAATCTTCGGAAAGATTATTTGTAGATTTTACGTCTATAAAAATACTACCATTAAATGAAAAATGGTATTTAATAAACAGCACATAATCTGGAAACATTTGGTAAGTTACTAATTTTATTATGTGTTTTTTTATACCAGTTTTCGCATTAGAGTGATCAATATTGTGTAGTAGATTTCCCCGCATAATAGTCGCACCTAGACTTTCACAATGAAAAATTGACAAAAAAAGTGCGACTATTACCCGAGTAAACACGGTACTAACGTTTTTCAGGAATTTTCATGGTTGTTCTTCTTTTTATACCTATAACTTTTAAAATATTCATACTATTGTCTTAAAAATAGTATAGTCCCTGTATAGCATTATTATAGTAATTAGGAAATTCATAAAATGTAGTTATTTATTTTCAATAGTTATAAATTTAAATAGTTTTAAAAAAATAGAAAATTTTCGGTTAATTTTATACTATTTTTCTGTGCGTTCGTAATTAAATACGTAGCACCTATAGTCGTCGTTTGATCCATCCGTCCGTCTGTCTGTCTGCCCGCATATAGCATCTGTTTGAAATTCAATATATAAAATCGTTACAGAATTTTGTCGAGTCATTTCAAGTTTTATGAAAATCGAATCAAAGCTTAAAAAGATATTAATAAAAGTTTTCTTCATTCTATTAAATCCTACCATACGTAATGAATTCAATGATATCTCATGACAGGTAACGATTCTAGGTTGCCATGGTGATTGCGTCCTATTTCAGATCAAGTCATAATTTCCGTATTACTGAATTTAATATAATTTTAAGCAGCTATTGCACCAAGATCTGAATATTTATAAAACTAGTTATAGTATGAACGCGCCTCATTTGCCACGTTTGAAACAGTTTCTGACTTGTTTAACACTCCGCTAGTCGCGTGTTTTTTTTAAAAAAAAGTCTGGTCGCTCTGTATCTGTCAGATACACCAGTATATATTCTTAATATTAATAAATAAAACAGGTAAAAAACACAATTCTAAGTAGAAAAAAAATAACATTAAAGCTAATTCTTTAATATTATGAATATATTTTATGGTTTATAAAATAATGTATTAAAATATACATTAGAATTCTGTAGTTTTTTTATTCAAAAGTTCGTTTTCTGCTGTCGTATATCTGTCAGATAAGGCGCGACTAACGAAATGTTAAAATAATTTTTTTAAAATAATAATTTACTTATTTATACGTTTATGTCACATTTTTATGACATTTTTAATAATAATTAGCTTTTTTATGCTTAAAATTTACAAAAATTCAAATAATGTGTTCTGAAGGCATACAGATACAGTGGCAGAAGGTTTAAAAAAAAATATATATATGAATGAATCTTTACCTTCTTCCTGGGATAAGAGATGAGTACGTCAAGGTCAGGGGGTGAGCAGGTGTAAAAACACCAAGGGGAATTTTGGCGACAGAATTCCTAATGCATAACGTAACCTTGAGCAGAATTTCCCCACTTAAATATAGGGGGGTGCACCGCCAGAGGGTTGGTTGATTGGTTTGAGTTTTATTTGCAAGACACATTGGCACAGCTTCGCTTCACAAGGGGATACAGAGCGACAGTCATCGGGAAGTACAAATAAAACGTGTGAAAACAAACAAAACCTGTCTGTAAGGGAATTTTTTCTAAAATCAAAAAATTTCATAGGAAGGAATTCCACACAATTACACCTCTTTGGCGAAAACCTGTATAAAACGAAATTATCCGGTAATTCTGTAGATTGTTTTCACAGGATCTACTGTATCAACGAAAAAAGATATAAAAAAATGAAAGCATCATAAAAATGGCGTTTTATTATTAGGGATTATTTTTAACAGAGGGTAAATTTCATTAAACCGTCGTAACAGGACTGGGTGTGCCACTAGACCTATTTACGCAAGTGAAGTGCGGTGGTATATATTTTTGATTACTTAATTTTAAGAATGTTCTGAAATCCAAAAGGGCAACTTTCTGACATAAGTTTTAATTTATTTTTGTTCTAAAATGCATGAAACTAGCTGGTGTTGTTCAGAAACTATGTCACCGAGCTGTTTTTTCCATTTTTTTGCAAACGCAATAGATCTTTCAGGAAAGAGTGTCAAAGTGGACGTTTTGAACCGCGTTTTCGCGTGAACGGAGAGAAAGCACTCAAGAGCGGGCGAAAACGTGTTTGTCACGTGATCAAAAGCGCTAATAACTCAATAGGTAATTGATTGATCAAAAAATGAAAAAACAGTTCAATTCCAAATCGCTTCCATGGTCAGGCTTTCCAATTTTATACCTTTCCGTTAAAAAATGAATTTGTAAATGTGTCAAAACGTTTTGCGCTTGTTGAGCAGAGCAGTTAAGAACAACCTTAATCAAGATTTGTACCGGAACTTTTTAATGCAATTTGACTTTTATAACTTTGGTGGAAAAAAGCTGTATATATTTTTTTTTTCTTAATTCTGGTGTGCATTCAATATTTATACAGAAATGCAATTACTTGTCCCTGAATGACGAACCCCTATTCAGTTACAACCTGTTACGCCGGGTCAAGGTAACTGCATCAAGCAACTACAACAACAAATCTAAAATATCATTTATGTTTTTATAGCTGCAACTATAGGTCAAAATTGGGAAATTTCACTAGCGGCCACTGGCCGGTAAGACTAATTTTTTAAGTGGTCACTTTCTTTAAACTAGCGGCCACTTTTTTATTTCAAAATGCTAAACCGTAAAATTACTATAAGTATTAATCTAAAACTGAGTAGCCCAAATAAATATGTTAATATAAATATATTGGAACCAAAAAAAGTAGCATCCTTGATGAAATGCAAGAAAATTTTATTATCTCCTTCTAAAAAAGTGGCCGGAAGGTGGCCGCTGATAGACAATTTTGCACTAGCCACTTTTTTTCATTTACTGGCCCTGTGGCCGGTGGCTAGTGCTAATTTTGACCTTTAGCTGCAACAATAATTTATTACTGTGTAAATATTTATCTATTTACTAAAGAATTTAAGCAATTAAATGTTTTTACTGTAAAAGTTATTTTTTGTTACTTACGATTTTAATATTAACTTGGCTTTCTGTTTGGAGGTGCGCGGTTATTTTGCTGATTTTTACAAAAAGAAAACCCCTCAAGTTTTCCTCTATCTGTTCAAGCGACAAGCTTCTATCTTAATTTTGGCTTTTTTTTTTTTTTTTTTTTTTTTTTTTTTTTTTTTTTTTTTTGCTGCCCTTTTACCATTGCCTTTTTTACCTGTTGCCAAGAATGTCGGATAATCGAGAATATATTTATGAATGAAAATGGGAGCAAATTTCAGGCCTTTCACGAAAATTTCTATGCGAAAGTGTCGGAAAGTAGTCAGTTTAAATGTTTCAACAAGAACGAAAAATCATGCGACCAGCATAAATTATGGAACACTTTATAAACAACTTGAAAAACGCATAAATCATTTGAAAACCTAATTTCTGCAACCACCATCAACAGTTGAAAAAAGATCAGGATTTTTTTTTTTTTTTTTTTTTTTTTTTTTTTTTTTGGTGCAGCCCTGTATATGATCTATAGATTTATATGTAGATTACATAGTATGCTTAAAATTGGTTCAGTTAAGGGGATATAAGGACCTTCAAACCCATTTTTCATTTTTTTTTTTTAATTGCTCTTTAAATATTACTGTAAAAGCACTTATTTTCGCGAGCCGTAATTTTCGCGAAAATGAAGATATCGGTGATTTTGCGAGCTGAAAATTTCGCGAATTTTATATGAACTGAACGGAAAGTTGAAAAATTCCGAAACTACCTAAATAGAACCCCTTTTGCATGAGGCAATTTAAGAAACTTCCTTTTGTCCAAAAAGTTCTTCACCCCCTCCCCTCCCTCTTCTAACCATCGCTCTAAAAATGAATGGCTTCAAAGAAGCTGATATAAATATTGTAAGTGAATGAGCTGCATTCTATTAGTTGTATTATTGTTTTTATTCAAGAAGTAGTTGTATAGTATTCAAGAAATAGTTGTAAGTATTCAAGAAATTTTTGTACTTATTTCTTATTTAAGTAACTGTAATCATTAAATTTTGGATAAGTGAAAAATTTCTGATTTTTTATTATCATTTGAGGCGAAAAAAATAATATTTTTCGCGAGGCTTAAATTTTCGCGATTACGACGGGTTAGCGAAAATCGCGAAAATAAGTGCTTTTACAGTATTCAAGGGCACACTATATGGATTATGGCAGGAGTTCCCAAACTATGGTAAGCGTACCAGTACTGATACGTGAAGCTCTCGCTACTGTTACGCTAAAGTCCAACACTGGTACATAAAATGCAATACAGCATATTACTATAAAAAGAAAAAAATCGTGAATTTATCATCCTGGAGATTAACGAATGCAAATATGATAGACCGGGAGCCGGCATAAAACAATCACCTCATCGAGTTCACGGATGAAATTACAGGATTAGTTAAATCTTGATTCGCATATTAAGAGCCTATTTCAGTCAAACGAAATGACGTTCGCTAATGCTAATCCTATGGAAGACATTTATAAAGATATCTCGTTTGAATTTAAATATTTCTAAATGATTTTTTTTTTTTCATTGAATAGTTGAGATAGATCTTGTACGAAGACCGTTGTTTACTTTTTCGATTTTCTTTACAGGTATTTTTAATGAGGACACTTTCATTTTGGAAATCGGTTTCGAAAGTAAAAGCATCCTTATAAAAAAAATCTGCAATCAAAATCGAAAAAGTAAAAAACGGCCTGCATATAGATCGATCTCAGTTGTCCAATACAAAAAAAATCATTTAAAAATATTGAAATGCGACCGAGATATCTTTATAAATTTCTTCCATAGGATTAGCATTAGCGAGCGCGTCTTTTCGTTTGACTGAAATAGTCTCGCCCGGCAGGACGGGCGCGGGATGTTTAGACACCCCACGCCCGAAAATATTCGTCTGCTGTCGGTGAGTTCTTTTAATTTATTGTTTATTCATTTTTAAAATTAACGATAATTTAACATTTCAGTTATCATTTTTCACGAGAAAGGGTGTAATTATCATGAATTTCCCTAACAGACAGAATTCTAAAGTTTTTTTCGTATTTATGCCATTTAATATGTTTGGGGTGTGCTGACACCCCATGCTTTATGACGCGCTTTTTTCTACCTCACGCTCCCTCCTTCCTCACACTTTTTTTTTTCCTTTTCTTTTTTTGTACTGGTAGATCTGGTAGGTGGTGGTGAAATTTCATTTCAGTGCTGAAGTTGTATTTAAAATACAATTCATTATTTATATAAGTTTGTGGACTGAAATTTTTCTCTTCTGTATCAAAAGTGTGAGTTTCTTTTTATTTCATGGAAATCCGTTTATAATGGAGTAAAGTTATTTAAAATCGTGATTTGAATTAGAGAAAATATGGAAAGCTCCATTTTCATAGTTTTTTCTATATTAGCATTACGTTTGTTACCCTGTGGTACGCGGAATTATGAACTTCGATTTAGTGGTACGTCGGTCTAAAAGTTTGACAATCCCTGAATTATGGCATATATTTATCACACAAGAAATTTAAAAAAAAAAAAATTTTTTTTGATAGAAATAAAGAATTTTCCTGAATATTTTAAGCATTATAAAGAACTTTCAAAATGTCCCAACCTCATTCCATATCAATTAAAATCCCCAATATTGTTTATGCCAGTTTCGTTTACATGCACACATAAAACTGTGCATAGTTTTTTTAAACTAAATATAATTGGAAAAGCTAAAGGTTGTTAAGGGGGTCCGGGACACAAAAATCTTCAAATTTTCAATTTTTTTTTATTGAATTAAAATTTTTTCTGCCGTTTTCTACTTAAAATGATGTTTAAATCATGTTTCTATCTTAATTAGAACAGGAAATATTAATTTTTTCGTTTTGGTTTGTTTTCAAAATCTGCCTTTCAAGCTATGGTTGTCAAGGAAACGAGTTCTTGTGAAATTGCGTTTTTCTTCATGATAGGTTTTTTCACCATTTCTCATATTTTTATTCTTATAACTCGAGAACCGTTAAAGATACAGGGTTGAAACTCGGAACATATCTTTTTCAATTATTTTACGTTACTTTTGAGCCAGCATATTTGAAAAAAATAATTACTTTTGAAAATATGATTTTTAAAAAAAGTTGCACCACTTTTTTTGTAATTTTTTCGTTAAATATTTTTAATTAATATTTTTTAAAATGCTGACTCTAAATTAAAATTTATATATTTCTGTTTATTTAAATGAAAAAAAAAATTGAAATTCTATAAATAATATTTCGAGTTATAACGATTTTAAACTACCCCACTTTTTTAACAAAATTTAAAATTAAAATTTTTTTTTTTAAATTATGAGAAGTTTTATCATGCGATTTTGTTTACAAATGGTATGGTTAACCATCACAAAAAATTTCAAAAATTTAACTCAATAAATAAAAATTTTTTGAAAATGTGTCCCGGACCCCCTTAAGTGCAGAAACAGGATGCAAAAATGCTGAAAATTTCATAAAATTTTGAAAAAATATTTTTTTTTACAGTCGTCCCTGTTTAAACGAATATTTACGGTTCAAGAAATAATATTCGATTTAGCGGGGTATTTCATTAAACGGGGAATTATAACTGTAATATTTAATGCATAATAAGATGGCAAAATAACCATCTACGGCAGGGACGGCGAATCTATGGCACGCGTGCCATAAGTGGCACGCTGCAGATTATTTTTTGGCACGGGGTAGATTCAGGTTTTACACCAAAATATGGTAGAATTTCACAAAACGCAATAATTAATCTAGATGTTGTCTCTGTTTATCTGAATTCGATTAGTTCGGTTGGTTTGTCATTGTCATACAGATTGGAGAAACTGAAATGTTAATGCATCCTAATCTAGCTCAGTATTGGCTTACAACATTTTAAGAATAAGAGGTAATTGGGAGATTTTGTCAAAAGAAAGATTTAAATGCATTATAAGCAAAAATGTAGATGGTAAAATTAAAACAACTTGGAGTTCAATTTCAGTCACTAAAAGCTGAAGATGCTGGTGCTAGCTATTTTGACAATTATTTCTGCGAGACGTTATTTTCGGAAATAAATAATATGAAAAATTCAAGTAAAACATCTTGTCAAATGTGTCCAATTCAGTTTGCATTCTCTTAAAAATAACTAAGTACAAAGCTGATATAATGTTTTTGGAATCTAAGGTAAGACAACAGAAGTAATACTTTTAAATAAATTTCTAAAGTATAATATCAAATATTGCCCATATTTTTTTAATGCTAAAATTTTTTAAGTAATTTTGATTCATTATTGTTTTTTTTAATTGTTGGCACGTCATGATCACGCAAAATATATTTTTGGAAAAAATTGGCACGTGGATGTGAAAAGGTTCGCCGTCCCTGATCTACGGCATATTTAATTAACAGCATAATAAATCGTTAATAAAATAACACAAACTAAAATAAATACAAATGCTAATATAAAGTAAATACGTATTAATTTAATGTCGGTACAAACATTTCTATGGTTTACATCACAGTATTAATTCTGCATCCGTCATCTAGGATTTTTTTCTTGGCGTGAATTAAAATTTGTTTTTTAATTAATAGTTATAATTATTATATACCAGTTCTTTTATTTTTCATTATTATATTAATCTATCAACAATATTTAACCATTGGCGACGTTTACTACTTGGCGAAAAGGGAGTTTTCACGCCAAGAAAAAATCCAAGATGGTGGATGCGGGAATATAATGCATCTGTTCCTAAACACGTAAATGCTTCACACTTCTTTTTCAATTACCGAACATGCAATAGTAAACCCCCAATAACATTTATCAATTTCATAGCAGTCTGACAATATTTACGCAAGTAATAGCACGGACCGACAAATCGAATTCATAAACTTTTCAACTGTTGGTAAGTGTAAAAAGCATCTAAAAAATATCTATTTTCTTCTTCTTTTATTATTTTTAGCGTTTTCCTGTATTTCTATTATTTATTTATTTATTTTAAATCAAACATTCAGAATATAAGAAGTAAAATAGTTCTTTTCATTCGCTGATTACGCGAGACAAAGTATATGTAAGGAAAATACATCATCATCTGTGAACATCCACAGCCGAAATTATCATAACGAATGTCGTAAGGTTGTTGAAACGAACTCGATAATCTGGCAGCATCTGATTGTTATATGAAGTCATGACGAAGAGAGATTCAGCGATAACAAAAAAACAAGATGAGTGCAAAAGCTAAGTGAATTCCGATTGCGAAATAATTAAAAGAAAAAAAAGTATGTTTATCGAAAAGCGAAACAGTGAGAAATACTAGATTAGCTTTTTAATACAAATAACACCAAAAACTCTTACCCTAAAATACGATAATTTAATATCTGCAAAACGATGGCGATTTTTTTTTTTTTTCAATCTAGCAACACCGAAGTAAAAATAAAATTCTGAATACAATTTATAAGAATTTTAACGGAGGAGTACAAAATCTAAGTTAATTCATAATTCAGATTGTGCAATAACAATAGTACTAATAAGAAGAAAAAAGCATGATAATTAAATGAAGAAATGGTGAGAAATGATAGATTAACTAACTTTGTTTAAACCCTAAAATACGATTTTTTTTTAATTTGACAATATTGAACAAATTGTCTTTTGTTTGAAAATAATCCTTTTTTTCCGGCATTGCATATAATGAAATTTTACTGAGAGATTAAACAAATATCGAATATTCAGGTGATTAGGGTAATGTTTAAAAACAAAATTCAAAAATTTAAATGAAGAAAAGGGATCGCATATTCAAATGGCGAAGATTTTTATTGCTTCCTGAACAACATACGTAGTCTCAGAATAATCATTAAAAAAATAAACTGGAAATAGTGGTGGCCTCTATATAAATATATATACCATAAAATAATTTCGTTAGAAATTTAGATAAACAATGCAAGTAATAAATATGACTAAATTACCTGATCAAACAATGGAGAAATTCAAGGTTAGAATAACATGTTCATATTTAAAGCATGACACTGTTGAGATCTGACATCACATTCTATAAATCAAGCAATCAAAGTCGCCTCAATAATTATATTTCGAAAGGGGGGGGGGGGGGGAGCAAAAACGAAACTGCTTAAAGTGCATTAAAACATATATAGAATCATTGGAAAGAAATCATAATTTGTAATGGGAAAACTTGAAAACTATTTTATAAACATTGAATAAAATCGTATTTAATCGAAAGTGATATTGCGAATACCATAAAAAATAATGGAGGATAAACTATCCGAAATCGATTATAAAAAAACTAAAAAAAAAAAATAATAGATTTTAATTCATAATGGAATAAAAGTAACTAATGAATTGATTAACAACAATTGGCAATTTTTCGACAAGGGATAAAATAAAATTAAAGCGATTTTTTTAAATGCTGAAAAGCTAAAGCATTAATTTTATACCTACTGGGGGGAAGTACTTTTCTTAATAAAATTCTTTTTCACTTAAAAAAATAATACAAACATATTTTATTTTATTTATTTATTTATTTATTTTTTTACATCAAATGTTATCTGTAATATACCTACCAAATATCTTTAAATCAAAATAAACTGCATCCTTAAAAAAAAAAAAAAATGAAATGTTTCCTTAAAAATAACCCACCCTAGTACTTGATCAAATAAAGTCCCTGAAGTCAAACTTTTGTTTCGTCCTGTTTCTACACACCATGTATAATAATAAAAATATTAAAAAAAATACCTACGGATTATGTTTATTAAACGTAACTATGTTTAAGTTTTAAATGAATTTAAGCTAACAATGCAGAGTTTTGGCACGAGCTTTATTTTCATAGATATTACTGTTATAATATTACATGTTAGAATGATGCACATCGATTTTTATATGTTTTTATGTTAAACTAATAGTGTGACTAAAATACCTCATTTTCAGCTGATTTTTTTCCCCCCGTGTGACCTTTAGAACCAGAGGTGAAAAAAAAATCATTCTGGAATTAAAAAACAAATCCTACATTAAATAATAATAATAATAATAAACGTTAAAAGGCACAGAATTTCTTTTTAAAATATTCATTCTTAAAGAGCATAATTAAATTTATACGAATTGAATATGTATTTCAATGATTTTGGGATTTTCTTTTCAACGTGTCATAAAAAAAAAACTTTTTTCAAAAATAAAACATATCCATCTAACACACAAAGATACCATTAGGCTGGTATTAAAAATACAATGAAATTTACGACTGAAAAATAAATAATGAAAAAAATACTCTGCTGTCTAATATTTTCATTTTAAATTTTTTAACGTGTGGGTTTTTTAAGTTAAAATGAGATGGGGTTTTTTTTGTGTGTGTGTGTGTATGTGTTTTGAAAGTTTTTTTTTTTTTTTTTTTTTTTTTTTTTTTTTTAATCTCGCTTAATTGGTTGCCATTTGTAATACGGTAATAAAATGAAAAATGGTAAACAACAAATGCAATTTTTATTAGACTTTTAAAAAATGGGTTTGCAAAGGATAATACAATATTATATTAGACTTGTCCCCACTTTTTACATCTATTTTAGAAAAATAACTTTCGACAATAAATGTTAAACGGATTTATGATGCCAGCAAAACAGATTTGCAACAATCACAATGAAATCATTTAACAAACAATAATAAAATGTGATAGTGGAAATAGTAAAATATGACAGATATTTATGAAAAATTAATCTTTAAAATAATTAATACACAATAGCATTATTAAAAATTCAGTAGCTTTAACCTGTTACAAAATAATCAAATTTCAAAGCGGTAACTAATTGAGTACAATTCTTTAAATAATTTGGATAAAATGAAATTAAAAAATATAACGCAGTAAATAAATATCAGTTTAGTTATATTTTTAATTAAATTAAAAAACTTTTTATAAAATTCAAACATATACATTTGAAATCGGAAAAGAAAAATCACCGTGCTCTGTAATGTAAACAAATCGATGAAATGTGGTAGTAAATTAGGTAATGAAATATCGAATTGAATGTTTATATAAAAATCGATACAAAATTTGTTCGCTATAAAACTATTTTTCACGCTCTAATTATACAAAATTGCATTATTTTATATATTTTTTTTAATATTTTTATAAGAGGGGAATAAAAAATGTAAAAAAAAAAAAAATTGTAAAGTAAAAATACCGAAACATTAAATTTGAATTTACATGAATGGAATATTTTCTCCAACGCATTTTAACATAATCGATACCCAACGAATCGTTTGGTGACGGAAGAATTATAAAGAGCCATGTAGTTGCGTGAAAAGCAATAACATTGATTTAGTACCAGTTGCAAATTTTGTTATTTTGCTATTGGCAAAATCGAAGACGGTGGAAGAAAGATGTAAACAGATAAACTTGAGAGTGCCGAGTCAGCAAATACAAGTGGTGCAGTGGTAAATGAATAACCTGGGTACTCACCGCTCGGTTTACTGTGTCCTTGTTTCCTACGTGGCATAGTCACTGAATTCCAACAGTTTTCAACCCAATTCGCAGATCCAATAGGGAAAACCCCTCCGCTCTCCTTGCATACGGCCTAACATTGGGCTAGGGTCACAAAACGTTCAATGAATACAAGTAAACAATCGATACAAGAGAGGATTAAAACTCCGATGGCACATCTAAATCACAAATAACTCTTAAAAAAACATGATTCCATCCTTCTGGATAGCCCGTCTACGACGAACTGTGTACAACCTTGAGCAGTGACGTCATGGAACACCCGCCAAATCGCGAACGAGGTTGAAGGATATCCCCTCGCCGCCATGTCAGGTGATAAAATATGTGGATGCTAGACTTGGCAACTGAGCGCTGGATTGGCGAAAAAAGCGATATGTAAATAACCGAAAGGCGATATTCTGTATGTATTTTATTAATTTTTTTGCACCTGTCTCTTTATGCAAACTATCTTGAACGTGTGCAGGTATTTTTAATCTTATAACCGTTGAAAAATTTTTAACCGTTGAAAATCATTCGAATATTCACAATTAAACTGCAAAAACAAATTAAAATATTTATCTTGGGGTTCGTTCAAGTATTAAGTAAGCAGTAAGGGGGTGGAGGGGGGTCCAGTGTCTACTTATTTTTGCTGATAAGGAGGAGAAGGGTCACGAGAATTCTTACGTAAGCATTAGACAACGAAGCAACTATAATTTAACAACAAAAAGCAAAAAAGAGCATGATTTGGATGAGCGTTTTGCGGATGTTGAACGACTTGAGAAAACAGATATGGAGTAAACAAGGACTGGAAACGAGGAACATTCCATGGATTTAAAGATCTTGGACCTGACTAGAAGAAATGTGAACACAAACACATAATATTCCTATGATTCTTGTTCAAAATTTTAGTTATGTGCCTAAATAAGTTAGGGCCTCTTGTATTTCTTAAAGAGTTTCTTTTCTTCTCTTTTTTTTTTTTTTTTTTTTTTTTCAAATGCGATAAGCAATAATATATTAAAAACTATTTTGTATTCTTTGAATTGTTTAATGCAATAAGTAACAATATATTAAACCGATTTTTTTTTAATTCCTTCGATACCACAACCCCTATATGTCTATTTATGTAAATTTGCTGGATTAATAAATAATATAATTTATCGCTAACTGTAATTTTTTGTGGCAAACAGTGTTGATGTTAGAATGTCATAAAATCTTACGTAAGCAAAGGGGGGCGGGGGGTCTAGCATTTGCTTAATTTTCTTTACAAAGGTGGGGAAAGGTTACAAATTGACTAAAAATATGCTTACGTAATGCTTGAACGGTCCCTTGCTTTGCACGGATCGTATTCTATCCGAACCCGAAAGAAAATTCTGCTTAAAGTAAACCCGAAACCGAAATATTCAAATTCGAACCCGAGGTAAAAGAAAATTTATCTATATTTTAATACAATTATTGGAAAGTAGTAAACAATTATCTCTAATTTCATTTTTTTCTTTTTTGTATAAAAATGAACGCATATATATACTCATTAATAACTAAATATATATCTAAAAATATATTCATGACATTCTTTTGAAATTTCGGGTCAGCCTGAAACCGACGCGAAAGAATCATAACTCATAATTTTTACTTTCTTCTATCTTTACAAGAAGAAAGTATTGGATTCGTGAAAAATTTCGACTTCCGTTTTCGTCGGATTTATACGTTTTAGAATGCCCAGAACACGATTTGATGCTTTTTAGAAAATGTCTGCCTGTGACTCCGAGTATATTTACGGGAGTTAGAGCGTAGACAGACAAACCGAATATTTAAACACTTTTCAACTTTGTTGGAAAGTGTTCAAAATATTTTTGTACGCTCAACAACTCGAAATTTTCTGACACATTTTCAGACTCTTTTTTAAAAGAAAACACGAAGCTTGCTAACGTGATTTTTGAAGAGATTTATAAGCGACCTGTGTTTTTATTTTTCGTTCAATTAATTAGAACTTGGTTTAGAACTTAGTAGTTATTTTTCGAATCATTTCCGAAAATTACATACATCTAATAAAAATTTATTTTTATAAATTCTTCTTTAAATTTCAAAAATAAATTGTTTTCTGAAGTTTCTAAAGATAAAAGAACACTTTTCGGAAATTTGGTTGACTCGGAAGAGGTTATTTATATATGTGCATTCGTGATTATTGAACATTTTCGTAGATTAAAAAACATTTGTCTTTTTCTACAGTGTTGAAAAAAAAAAGTTCCTTTAACAGCAAGTTGTTTGAAAACTGCATCTCAATTTATTTTTGAGATATTAATTTTTTTGTAATTTTTAATGACATTTCTATGACCTTTCTGTAATGGTGACAACTGAAGTACTCCTTTTCCATAGAAAGTTAAGGGAAAATAGTAGATTACTGTATATTTTTGTTACCATTTTCTCATAACAACAACAACAAAAAATTGTTATTAACCTTCTCATCGCCACGAACTGATACATCCGTTCACTAAGCTGTAGGTTTCACTGCAATAGAAGCATTATTTAAATTAAGTCGAACCTCTATTTAACGAAGTCGCTAAATCCCGGAAAAAAGTTCGTTATATGGAAAATTCGTTAAATAGAGATTCACCTTTTAAAATACTTTAAACTACATAAAACAGATTTTAAATTCATAAACACTAAATATTTTTACTAAAAGTAATAATCACATTTTTTTTAATAAATTATATCGATTTGTTTTATTTATTTTACCCACCAATATCCATCATCAATTTATTTTTTCTATGTGTCTAAATCTTTGAAATCTGCAAAGAAAACAAAACATTGTCCGGGAATACACTGTATTTTCTGTAAGTAAATAGTTTTACGTTAAAATTAACGAATTTTAATGACCTTATCGTATTTATTCTTATTATAACAAATAATTTTACATACATTAACATCTGCATCCTTAAATTTAGTTTCTGAAAAACTCTGTTAATTTTGTCTGAGTTTTTTCTTTTAAAAAGTGCTATCTCTCATAATACATTTTACATTTTTACAATGCACCAAAAACTCCTTCATGCGTATTTTCTTCTAACTATAATCCGCGTCAGATTGTTTCAAATGATTTTAGCATTTCATCATACGAAGTTTTGTTAATTCCTGCATCATGATCATTTCCATCATCATCATATTCGTCTTCATCGCAATTCATTGCTGCATTGTTTTTATTTTTCATGCTGTTGAAAATATCCAATTCGAATAGTGTTTCCAAGGTCTCAATTTCAGAATTAAGTGAAATACAATCATCAATCAGCACATCATGGTTAATTTCTTCTTTTTTTCTCATCTGTATCCACATTTTTTTAAGTTACTCTAAGGGATTATCGTCTTCGTCCTCCGTACTTACCGAATTCTCACTGCTGACAAAGAAGACGCCTTTTAAGGGGTCTCAGGACTCTTAAAATTGGAAAAATCGAAAAAAAAGACCATTTTCAACATATAATATCTTAAAATGTAATTGATTTTAAGACAAAATTTTATATTGGGATGAAAGATATAAGTATGTTCTTTCATTCCATGTATTTGAAAACTTACAAGATGCAGAATCAGCATTTACAGTGGGCTTCAAAATTTCTGACACTTGACGAGCAAAAAATTGGCATAACAGATTATGTGCACGATAACAAAATAAATTTTGCAAGTAGAAGGAAAATTTTGGGTCCTACTTATGCTTCACATTATAATAATTACTCTGAACCTAAATAAATTTGTATTTAAAGCATTTTTCTATTTTTAATACAAAGTTGTATTTAGTTAATGCAAAATTTAGAATCTTTCAGCAGTATAATCACCTATAAAGAATATATTTCTGAACAATAAGAAGGAAATTTTAGGTTCAGTTTATACAGACTAACATGAAACATATGTTTTTAAAATTTCATGAAAAAAAAATCTGAAGTTTTTGAGATATTGTGCGCGTTATGCCCAAAAACGTCATTTGGAGAAAATTGACTTCAAAGTTTCTGAAACGCCGCTTCAGCTATTGAGCGTGTATAATTCTAAAAGCCATAACTTCTGTTCTAATAGGAATTTCAAGGAAACATTTATACCAAAACGTTCAGATAAGATAGTAGTTTAATATCTAAAAAAATTAAATTTTCGAAAATTTTAAAGCTTTAAGAGTCCTGAGACCCCTTAAAACCAGTTCAAGGCCATTGGACATCATAAAATGTGTTTAAAGAAAGAATAAGTTTGAAATGTCCAGAAATATTTTGAGAAATAGGGAGAAAAAAAATTAGATTACAAGAAAAAGTTCGTTAAATAGAGAATGCACTTCGCTATTTGGAGGTTATTTTACGAAGAAATTCACAAAATGTTCTTGGTTCCAAGGAAAAGTTCGCAAAATAGAGAAATTCGCAAAATAGAGGTTCGTTAAATAGAGGTCCGACTGTAATATAATTATACAGATATAATTCAGTAAAAAAAAAAAAAGTCATGATTAATAGTCTCAAGGCTTATATATCTAATATCAATTTTTATATCACGTTGGAAAAAACATCCTTTTTTTAACATAAAAAAAATACAGCGAAAACAACATTACAATTTTGCCCTTTTGCTCGGTGGTCAGGGGGTTAAAATCCTTGCTATTTTGGAAAATATAACTGAAAGATTTCTGAAAAAACATGGAGCTATTATGAACTATATTTAATTTTAAGTATCCATGTTAATTTTATAAACAAATAAAGGCATATGAATCATTAGATGGACAATTTATTTTTATTTTTATTTTTTTAGTCGAGTTTGCGACATCGCTTTTTGCTAGGTTTGTGTATTATTCCGCAATAGTTACGTCAATATGCATACTTTTCTATAGATGTCGTTTAAGACTGGATCGTAAATGTGGAATTCTTCACCAGATGCAACTGACGTCATTTTATATAAAATAAAAGCGTTCATTTTAAGTCTTAAAACTGCGAAATGTGTTTTATATAGAAGTGCGTCATTTTCCCTCCAGCGGCTTTGAAATTCTTCACTTTTGAAAATAAAGCAATTGAAATCAACGGAAAGTTTTACAAAAATTTATAGAAGTGTATTTATAGAAGAGTAGTGATCTTTAGGTTAAAATAACATTTGTTTGAGTGTTAGACCTCAGAGGAGAGATAGGAGATAAGACGTATATGAGAAGTCTGTGTATTAGACTAACCAATATAAAATGCATTTTTTATTGTATCTAATTTTGTGAGTTTCTCAAAAGTAATTAACGCTGTCACCGCCACTGTTTATGAATTTTTTGTGACCGGGGGTCTTTCTTCGTTAATATTAAGAAAACTGCTGCATACAAAAATATGAAAATTGGTGGTATTCTAGAGAAATGTTTGATAAACAAGCTGATGCAGACAGTTTTCAAATCGAAGAATTATTTTAAGAGATATTTAATGTTAAAGCTGGTCAAAATCGTTCCATTAAAAAAGTTTTATAGGAGCAAAAACTATACATAGGAATTTAATCATTTTTAGATCTTAGAAGTTCCCGGTGTGCAGACTGCGTTTATTTTTTTTTTCAATCTGATTCATTTTTGGAGGTTTTATTTTCGTTTTAAATTCGAATTTTCAGCGTTTCGAGAGATATTTTTTACATATTTTAGAAAAAGGGTATTATAGTGTTTTGAAGAAGTTGAACATTGTTGTCAATTTTAAAAACAGTGTAAAGAATAATATTTCCTTCAAATTAAAAATTTATTTACGCGTGGCTATTATAAACAGAAAAAAAAAAACTTTCAAATTAGAATTAAATGATTACTTGTTAAAAGCAGGAAAATATTGAAAATTATGTCATGAGAACTATATTTACACTTGAATTTTAAAAGAGAAAGAAAATTTTAAAATAAAAAATTCCTTACTATGCGTTAAAAGTTTTAAATGGGGAAATTACGTCATATTTAAAATGGCCAAATAATAATGCAAAACAGTTTAAATTTAAAAATATATTTGCGCCGGACATTTATTTCATATTTTGAGATATCTTTTAAACTATTGTTGTAAATTCTAAGACAGCGCGGATAATATTTCCTTTCTAACAACAAAAGTATTTTCACGTGAATATTAAAAAGAAAACGAAAACTTTGGTTAAAATTGCGGCAGATTTAAAACGATACATTTAAAATGTCTTGTTTAAAAAAATTTCTTATAGCGTTGTTAAAAAATACCGGGAGACAAAGACTCTCTTTACTTAATTTTATATTAGCTTATTTTAAAATGTTTCACTGATCTGATTAAATGAAAGCCGAAAACAGCCCGTTAAGAGGTAGATCATCACTGTTTTTTTTTTATTATTATTATTATAACTAGGGGACGCTGCCCCCTATGAGCTACACTCGCCAACCCCCGTTCAGACATCGCAGACTCTAAAAGCACGCTAATTTGATCGGCTTTAAAAAGATTTCGGAAGATTGAATTATAAGCTAAAAAATAGTGGCGATCTCCCTATAAACGAGGTTTCTATTCATTTCTCAGTGATTGGGGAATTTTAAGGCTGTTAAAAGGTACAATGGCTGTTTCCGTCTTTGATTAAATAAAATCAGTTAAACATTTTAAAATAAGCTAATATAAAATGAATTAAGTAAACAGAGTCTTTGTTTCCCGGAATTTTTTAGCAAAGCGAAAAGAAAGTTTTTTTTAATAAGACACTTTAAATGTATCGTTTTTAATCTGACGTAATTTTCACCAAACTTTTCTTTCTCTTTTTAATATTCACGTGAAATTACTTTTGTTAGAAATGAAATATTATTTGCGCTGTCCTGATAAAAATAGTTGAAAAGATCATCTTAAAATATCAAATAAATGTCTCGCGCAATGTTTAAATTGAAACTGTTTTGCAATATTTTTTTTTTCATTTTACGTAATAAGTGTAATGTGAAGTAAATGTGGCGTAATTTTTCCTATTTAAGACTTCTAACGCATGTTAATGAATTTATTATTTTACACATTCTTTCTCTTTTAAAATTCACATGTAAATATAGTTTTTATGACGTAATTTTCAATGAGTTCCTGCTTTTTATATTTTCTGTTTATAATAGTTGCGTGTAAATAATTTTTTAATTTGAAGCAAATATTATTGTTTGCGCTGTTTATACAGTTGGCAACAGTTTAAATTAATACCATTTTCTAAAATATGTAAAAAATATCTCTCGAAATGCTGAAAATTTGAATTTAAAATAGAAATAAAACCTCAAAAAATGAGTCAAATTAAAAAAAATAAATGCAGTCTGCACACCGGAAAATTCTATCGCATAAAATGATATAAAAATGATTAAATTACCATGTATAGTTTTTGCTCCTATAAAACTTTTTTAATGGAACGATTTTGTCCAACTTTAGCATTAAATATTTCGTAAAATAATTCTTCAATTTGAAAACTGTCTGCATCAGCGTGTTTATCGAACATTTTTCTATAATACCACCGATTTTCATATTTTTGTATGCAATATTTTGCTTAATATTAACGAAGAAAGACCTCCGGTCACAAAAAATTCCAAACCGGCGGCGGCGACGGTGACAGCGTTAGTTACTATTTTTTGGAATAGAGATATATTTTGCTTAATATTAACGAAGAAAGACCTCCGGTCACAAAAAATTCAAAACCGGCGGCGGCGGCGGCGGTGACAGCGTTAGTTACTTTTTTTTTTTTTTTTTTAGAATAGAGAGATTCAACCTTCCGATTTTTTTTTAAAGCCGATCAAATTAGCGTGCTTTTAGAATTTGGGATGTCTGAACGGAGGTTGGCGCGCGTAGTCCGTAGGGGCAGAGCCCACTAGTATTATAAATTAATGGAACAGTTCCTTCTTAAACATTTTCCTTTCGCCGAAATTCGACAGGTTCCACCTCGTAATAATATACATATACATATATATATATATATATTTCCTCATCGGGGGGGGGGGGGGGGCGACACTAAATTCTGAAAAAGCAGAATTCCTGCTTCCTGCTTTTTATTCTATACTAGGGGGCTCTGCCCCCTGCACGCTACGTTCGCCAACCCCCTTTCAGACACTGTAGAATCTAAAAGCACGCTAATCTGATCGGTTTTAAAAAGATTAGAGAAGATTGAATTATACTGAAAAAACCTGTAGCGATCTCCCTGTAAACGGGTTTCCATTCAATTCCCTTTGATTGCAAAAATTTAAGGTAGAATCAGTTGCTGTTAAGACATCCAATGGTTGTTTTTGTGTTTGGTTAAAGAAGATCAGTTAAACATTTGAAAAGAAGCTAAAATAAAATGAATTAAGTAAACAGAGTCTTTGTCTCTCGGTATTTTTTAACAGCGTTATAAAACGATTGACACAATACAGTTACTAAAATTTGCTGCTTTAACCCCTTCAAGGGCGGTGGTTCATTTTTGGACCACTTAATTTTAATTCTTAAAGGCCACATTAGCATCAGAATATTGGGATGAAAATTTCCCTTTTATTAAGTAAGTGAACAAAATTATTTTTGTATTTCGAAATTTGTTTGTAAATTCTGGTGCCATTCACTGATTTCAAGATTTTACGAAAAGAAGTGCCTTGTCCGTAAAAGGGTTAAACGCATATTAATGTATTTATTATGTTAAAGTTTCCTTTCCCTTTTAATATTCACGTGTAAATACAATTTTCAGGACATAATTTTTAATATTTTCCTGCCTTTAACACGTACTCATTTAACAGTAATTTTAAAGTTTTTTTTCTGTTTTTAATAGTCACGTGAAAATAAATTTTTAATCGTTAGGAAATATTACTCTTTGCGCTGTTTTTAAAATTGAAAACAATCTCTATAATAATAGCCTAAGTCATGTGACTATCATCAACAGCTCCAGGCGGATCCCTTCGCTTTTTATATTCCAGGCGGCCATTTTGGTACTTTAATGTTGGCTAGCCACAGGTGCGATAAGTCGCCGAATATTATTCTATCCCCATTATTTCGTTTATATTATAATAGTCCAAGTCGTGTAACTGCCATAAACAACGGGCTGATTCCTTCGCTTTTCATAAGAAAAGTTTCCATTTTGATTAAAAAATCAAAATTATTTTTTTCGAATAAAACTACATAAAAGTTGCCATGATCACAAAGAATTCCTGGTACTTTTATGTTAGCCGGGTGAAAATCTCGCCAATAGCTTTTTTTAACTCGCCAGTTAGCATTTTTTTATTTTTCGAGTGGTAAATTAAAACGGTGCTACTTGGTTATCCGATCGACCAAAAATCTGTCGCCAAACTATAAGATTAAATGCCAATAATGGTTGATCGTAAATGCCACATTCACTTGACTTTAAGGAAATTACACATGTTCACGCCATCAAGTGATTTTTATTTCGACGTTTTATTTGTATTTTTATTAATGTTACACTAATTTATTTGTTCATTTGTCATTTAAAATCAAAAAATATGTCAATTTGCATAATTTGGCTATTTATATAATTTGGCGAAATTGGTCGACGGGAGAAGTAATAGCATTAAAACGTTGCTTTGAAGTGGAAATTAAATCTCATGATTTGCTGCATTGTCACATACGCACCGGGTTTGGCGTGATTTTTTTTACGACAATTTGGCGAAAACCTCGTTTTCAAATACCTGTTACATATGTATTTTTAAGTTATTTTCTATTATTTTTAAAATGAAATAACAATAAATAATAAAAAAAATAATTAATAACTATAGAGCAAAACAATTTATAACATTTTTTGTAAATAAAAAGAAAATAAATTCAAATAAACATTTATTAATAAATAAGCAACAATAGCCGGGATACCATGTCAGGCAAAATAACGCCATTTTGGCGCCAATTAGGTACCCCGTTGCGTATATGACATCTGTGTCTAATATTTTTCTTTTCGTTTCGTTTAAAAAAAGAATAAAGTAAAAGCCATTTATTTTAAAGGTTTAAATTTTAAATAAAAGTTTCGTATTAAATAAAATGATAATGAAATACAAATTGAATTCTGAATAAAAGTAACATGATGCATTTCTTAGCATACATTTAAGGGAGGCCAAACTCGTCGCCAAATTAATTTAAAATAACCTTTTCTAAAATATGAAAAAAATATCTGTTATGATTAAAATTTCAGTTGCCATCATTAGAAAAAAAAGTATTTAAAATTAGAAAAAAATTAATATTTCGAAAACTAATTCTAATTTAAAAATTCTAATACCAGTTTTGAGATCTGTGGATCAACACGGATTTTTGGTGTTAATTTCATCGCAAAGTATTCCGTATTTTAGGAGAAATCGCCGCGAAACGTAATCAGTTGTTTAATCAGTCGTTTCATAGAATCGTTACATAAATTCGTTTCAATTCGATTCATTAGGATTTTATATATATAGGGTAGATTTTCTTTTAGGGACTGTAGAAAAATCATTTTTCTCTACCCCTGTAAAGGTCGTTCTACCTTTGGATATGTGTGACAACTGGAAAATAAACGTTAAAGATTCTCTTTTTCAAGCAAAGAGGGCCACAGACACAGACAGTGGTGTAGAGCCAATCAGGGGCTTTTTGAGAGCTTTCTTAGAGGCAAGAGGTAAAGCAAATTTTCTTTCGATCTTACTGTAGATATCTGAGAAATAGATTTATTCTCACATATATCTTTAGGTGCGTTCGTAATTATATAAATACGCAGTTCCTATAGTCGTCGTTCGGTCCGTCTGTCTTTCTGTCCGTCCGTCGGCATATAACAGAGCAAAAACTACCCAACCGAATGATCTGAAATTTTAAATATATAATTGTTGCAAAATTGTGTCGAGTCATTTCAAATTTCATGAAAATCGGGTGTATAGTTTAATGAACGGGACAGTCAAAAGTTTTCCGTTACATGACGGTCAATGGAAAAAAAAAATATTTAAAGTGCATCAAGAATGAAATTCATATGCACTGATGAAGTGCACTAAAATATACATTCAGTACACTATGCGGTGCAAAAAATTTGTATAAAACTTGTTATAGTACGAACGCACCTCATTTGGCATGTTTGACGTGCAATTTCTAACTTGTTTAAATTAGCCAAAGTGTTCATTAAGGCTGTTCTCAAATCCGAGGGGAAAAATTTATGACACATTTTTTAATTCATTTTTATTCGGAAACGCTGGCAGGCGTTGTTACTCAGAAACTGTGTAATCGAAAGACGTTTTACATTTTTTGGTAAACGCGAAATATCGTTCAGAAAATACTGTCAAAGTTGGCGTTTCGAACCGAATTTCATGCGAGATGGGAGAAAACCAGAAATAAGTAAAACGGGTTGTCACGTGACCAAAATCGTTTATAACTCGATATGTAATTTGTTTATCAAAAAATTAAAATCTCATTTCGATTCCAAATCACTTGAATGGTCAGGGCTGCCAATTTTGCGCCTTTACGTCTAAAAATAAGTCGGAGAATGCGTCAGAAAGTTTCGCATTTGTTAAGCAGGGAGTTTGACAGCAGCCTTAAAGCATCTGTGTACATTGGGAGCGGTTTTTCAATTCTTACTATTAGTTCACACCCTCCCTATATTTATATATCTAGTTGAAATTTTCAATCGTTAATAAAATACTTATTATTCATCCACTCAAGTTCAAATACGTTTTTTTAAACTTGTAGTGGTGGACACTTGATATTACTACAGTTTTTTCCAAATATTAATTAATTAACTTTAGTTTTATATGGGAAATTTTTTTTTCTCTTATTCAAATTTTCAATCGTTAATAAAATACTTATTATCCATCCACTCAAGTTCAAATATTTTTTTTTAACTTGTAGTGGATGATACTTAATGTCACTACAGTTTTTTTCAAATATTAATTCATTAATTAAATTTAATTAATTAGTTTTAGTTTTATATGGGAGAAAAAAAATTCTCTTATTAAAATTTTCAATCGTTAATAAAATACTTATTATTCATCCACTCAAGTTCAAATACATTTTTTAAAACTTTTAGTGGATGACACTTGATGTTAATACAGTTTTTTAAAATATTAATTCATTAATTAAATTTAACTAATTAATTTTATTCAAATTTTCAATCGTTAATAAAATACTTATTATTCATCCACTCAAGTTCAAATGCATTTTTTTAAACTTGTAGTGGATGACACTTGATGTTAATACAGTTTTTTTTAAATATTAATTCATTAATTAAATTTAACTAATTAATTTTATTCAAATTTTCAATCGTTAATAAAATACTTATTATTTATCCACTCAAGTTCAAATACATTTTTTAAAACTTTTAGTGGATGACACTTGATGATAATATAGTTTTTTTAAATATTAATTCATTAATTAAATTTAACTAATTAATTTTATTCAAATTTTCAATCGTTAATAAAATACTTATTATTCATCCACTCAAGTTCAAATGCATTTTTTTAAACTTGTAGTGGATGACACTTGATGTTAATACAGTTTTTTTTAAATATTAATTCATTAATTAAATTTAACTAATTAATTTTATTCAAATTTTCAATCGTTAATAAAATACTTATTATTTATCCACTCAAGTTCAAATACATTTTTTAAAACTTTTAGTGGATGACACTTGATGATAATATAGTTTTTTTAAATATTAATTCATTAATTAAATTTAATAAATTAATTTTAGTTTTATATGGGAGGAAAAAAAATTCTCTTATTGACCTAAGTAGGAATTGACTTTTAAAAAATGTTTATATTACTTGTTTTTAACCATTTGGAAAAATGGTTATTGTTCTCGTCAGGGTAGGAAATCAAAAGCATATCTGGACGTTTTCATTGGTTTAATCCGCAATTTATTCGTTATCTGATTGGTATATACAGTAATCTGTATTTCCCTTTGGTTTCAACAACGATGGACAACAGAGTGTTGCCACTTTGACAAAAAAGTAATAAAAACTACAAAAAAAATTAATAAACCAAAAACAAATTGAGATACAGCTTTCAAACAAATTGCATTTCAAAGTACATTTTTTTCTCTATACGACGGTATAAAAAGTAATATTGTCGGATGTTTAGAAGTTTAAGAATGAAATTTTATTTAAAATTGGTCGTGAGATTTTTTGGAAATCTGATGATGGAAAAGCCTTTTCCCGAACAGCCAATGAAATGCTTGGATAATACGCAAGTTTCAGGAAATCTTGCAATTTTTACATGTAATAACACTATTAATGTTTAATTCATGGCGTACGTAATGTATGACCAGCACCGTAGAAGTTTAAAAATTTACAGTACCGAAAATTGTAAAACTGAAATTTCTTTTAAAATTTGTTCACTGTGGTTCCAGGAATGTTATCGTTTAATCCATGGCGTACGTAATGTAGGATCAACTCCGTGCGATTTTTTATGTCTTAAATTTTAGTCTTTGAAAAAATCCTTTTCCAAATGATCGTTGTAATTTGTTAAATTGCTATTTTTTTTTTCTTTTCTGTATAATATCGAATAAATAAACATATTTTTTGTTCAATTGTAACACAGAATGATGCAAAAACATAAAACCTTAACGTTATCTTCATAACATTTTATAAAATTAACGTTTTTTACCATTTTTAGGTGCGTTCGTAATTATATAAATACGTAGCACCTATAGTCGTCGTTCAGTCCGTCCGTCCGTCTGTCCGTCCGTCTGTCGGTCCGTCTGTCCGCATGTAACAGAGCAAAAACTACCCAACCGAATGGTCTGAAATTTCAAATATATGATTGTTGCAAAATTTTGTCGAGCCATTTCAAATTTTATGAAAATCGGATGTATAGTTTAATTACAGGGACAGTCAAAAGTTTTTCTTTACATTACGGCCAATGGGAAAAATTATTGCAAGTGGATTTTAATGATATTAGAGCCTTCCGAATGATCTGAAATTTTAAAGATATAATTGTTGCAAAATTTTGTTGAGCTATTTCAAATTTTAGGAAAATCGGATGTATAGTTTAATTACAGGGACAGTCAAAAGTGTTCCGAAAAAATTATTGGAAGTGCATTTTAATGATGTATCAGACTATGCACTTTACGAAGTGCAAAAAAATTATACATTCAGTACAATATGGGGTGCAAAAAATAATTATAAAACTAGTTATAGTACGAACGCACCTCATTTGCCACGTTTGACGTGCAATTTCCAACTTGTTTTTTTTTTTTTTTTTTTTTTTTGGCAAAATTTCATGCTTACGCCAGACAGCGTACACCCAATCCAACTACAGTCGAACTTCCCTTTAACGAAATCCCTGTTTAACGAAGTTTTCTACTTAACGGAATTTTCTGCTGAACCTTGACTTTGAGCTTTATTAGCATGCTAATTGATCTCCATATTATGAAAAATATATTCTATAATTGTATATAACGAAGTTTATTTCACTTTCGTGCGTGTACAACCATTCAAACGGAGAGGTTGCTGTTGCGATGGATGTATGAATTTATTTCAGCGGATTGTATGAAAATGAAATTATTTATATACAGCAGAACCTCGATTATCCGAAGTAATTGGGACCGACCCTCTTTCAGAAAATCGAAATTTTCGGATAATCGAGAATGCTTCAATTTTAAGATTAAAGAGAAATATATGCAACAAATTATTATGGTAACAAATCATTATGGTTTTCTTATTATGGTAACAAATACAGTCCTCCCCACTTAATCGGGTCACGGATAATGGAATACCCCGCTTATTCGAATAGAATCCTCCGGAACCGAATTTATTCCTATTGGTTCTGTTATTTTTCCCCCGCTTAAACCAAATACTTTTTACGAACGTCCCCGCTTAATCGAATAACAACTGTGTAACCGATGTTTGAAAACAAGCGTGGAAAGCATGTTTCAACTTGAATTTCCTTCCACCTTTTGTCATTTTCGGTTCTTTTACGCTGAAAGCAAATTTTCAGTTCTTCCAGCAATGATTTCGGCCGGCAGGTGTATAATGGACAGATCAAATGATTTCCCCACCTTAATCTTCCCACCATCACTTCTTGCTGTTAAACAGGCTTTAATGGCAATGCGCCGTTACTACGAGACTCGAGATGATATAGTTGTGATATTTTGCACTCATTCGAGAAATAACTCGATATTGACTCCTTTAAAATTCCACTTAAACAAACCACTTTGGACGATTTTTTTAAGGCAGTATAAGTAACGTAAATTAGAAGTAGCAAACTTTTGACCAAATTCAAACGAGCTGCATTAAGTGTGATGTAAACCATATAAATGTATGTACTGACATTAAATTAATACGTATTTGCTTTATATTAGCATTTGTATTTATTTTAGTTTATGTTATTCTATTAACGATTTATTATGCTGTTAATTAAATATACCATAGATGGTTATTTTGCCTTTTTATTACGCATTAAATATTACAGTCATGATTCCCCGTTTACTCAAATATCCCGCTTAAACGAATATTATTTCTGGAACCAACAATATTCGTTTAAACGGGGACGACTGTATTTAATAAAAAAAATAAAGCAATAGCAAAATAGAAACAATAATAAATTACCTGAATTTTGAAATTAATTACCTTTTACATGTATCACAAGGGTTTGAAAAAATGTTTTGTGTGTCGCAGTTTCGCCTTTGCTTTGAAACTCTATCACGGAGTTTTTTAATATTATTAGTTCACTAGTATCACAGTCTTTCTGTTACTCCAGCCATGCCAAGCCTTTTGCAAAACATTCAAACGCTTCAGAATTGCTACTTTGTTCGTTTTCTTCGTTTCACTCCGCAGCTTACGGGAGCTCAAGTTAAATTCAAAGGAACTCTAAGAAAGGGGATAGAAAATATTTATATGTACTCGTAGTTTAGAAAGGACCACTTGCAAACAAGGAATATGATAGTTAAAAAAAACTTACAAAATGAATTTTGCAAACAAGGTATGTGAAAGTAAAAAACAGCTTTAAAAATGAATTTTGGTTAACCGAGAGTTTCGGATAAAAGAGGTTCCACTGTATTTAATCATTTCCATTTAAAAGAAGAAATGCTAAAAGCATTCGATACAATATTCCAGTTTCACGAAAATTTTACAGATGAATTGTTCGGATAGTTACATAAGTGCGAAAATTTTTATGAACAGTGTATTTGTTATAAGAAACCTCTACAAAGTAATATTACAGACATTTTTTAAAGTTAAGTATTTGAAATATTGAGAAAAAGGAGAAAAGTTGCGTTACTCCTTCAGTTTTTGTTTACCTCTGTTTATTATGAGTTTTCTAGACATTATTCTAATGAATTTTTCTCATATATCTACATTACATAAAACAAAAGTTAATGCCCGAATTAAAATACTCTTTTCCAATATTTCCATTTAAGGTGTATTTTTCATTTTATGCATGAGTATTTTATAAAAATTTTATGAATTTGAGCTGATTTCTATTTAACGAATTTCCTTCATAACGAAGTGTTTAAGTGGAACGACGAAACTTCGTTAGAAAGAACGTTAAATGTAATTTTCACTGTATTTAGATTTCCTTTACACTACAGACTACACACTACTCCTACACTTACCTGTGCACTGAACTATGAGTTTCACAATACCTTTAAAATTAACTGAACTATTTCAAACTATGTCAAAAAATAGATATTTTTTATTTTAAAAAAATTACCAGTTTTTTTTTTTTAATTATATTTGAACACCTATAAAATAATTACAATATCCCATGAGCTTAGATTCTAGTTCAGAACATAGTGAGTAATAGGGTAAGCATTCTGAGAAAATTCCACTGAAATAGGTTTAACCCTTTATCTACTGACGGTACTTAAAAGTACCATTAAAATAATTTGTTATAAAATTCATTTAAGGCTGTTCTCAAATCCAAAGAGACAACTTTCTGACATAAGTTTTAATTCATTTTTGTTCAGAAACGCATGAAACTAGTAGGTGTTGCTATTCAGAAACTATGCCAGCGAACTTTTTTATCCGTTTTCTTGTAAACGCAATAGATTTTTCAGAAAATACTGTCAAAGTGGGCATTTTGAACTGAACTTCCAAACGAAAGAAGAAAATCCAGTGAATAAGGGGAGAAAAATGCCGTGTCACGTGATCAAAATCGCTTATAACTCAATAGGTAATTGATTGATCAAAAAAATGGAAAGCACAGTTCGATTACAAATCTCTTCCATGTGGCCAGGCTTTCCAATTTTATATCCTTCCGTTAAAAAATGAATTTGTAAATATGTCATAACGTTTTGCGCTTATTGAGCAGAGCAGTTAAGAACAGCCTTAATACATCGATTAGTTCTAATACAGTTTAGAATAAGTTATAGATGCATTACTTTATCTTGTTTAAAAAGAATTATTGGTTACACAAAACAAAAATATTTTTTAAATGATGATTTCTTTTGCCTTTGCATCTTTTCAGCTTTCTTGTCGTTGGGAAGGGGGGGGGGGGGGATTTTTTAATTCGGAAATATTTCTACATTTCTAAAAATACTAAGAAAATATTTAAAATAAAAACTTTGAGTGGGGTTATAAATATGGCACAAAATCCCTATACATTCAAATTTAATGAATCCTTCTAAATCCTTCAATCCTTCTAAAATTTAATAAATGATTATGTAAATCTTCTAATGTAGTTTAAACAATTCTGGGGGTCCCCTCCTATCTATCTATAGAATTTGTTTGTGAATAATATGGGGAATTGACTAGTACTAAATTTCATGCATATTGCATGTATGCATAAATTTTGTACCCGGTACCACTCGCATCTGTATACAGGTTATCATAAAAAGATGGTTACAACCGTGAGCTGTTCATGGTCACAATTTTAAGAAAAAAAATACTAGTAGGATAATAGTAGAAAAAGTAATAGATTGGTTGACACGAGTATTTCATTGCAAACTTTTACTTTGCTTATCTACGTACGTTATAAGATGTCTACAATAAAATGCCCAAATTGGTCATAATTAATGGTTTGAACTTGCCATATTAGGAGGAAAACTTAAATAAAGGATTTCTTTTGAAAACGGTAGAATTCTAAGTTGTTACAATAAAATTTTAATCATCAATTTTCGAATGCTATAGTTTGTTTTTTTGTACGGGTGGAGGGGTTACTGGAAGCAGAGAGGATAAAGGTGACTACACTCCCTTCCTAAATGTTTGGAAATAGGGTAGATGTGCCAGTAATGGACACCTTTAAGGAATTTCTTTTAAAATTATTTTTTTATTAATAATTATTATATTCCAGTTTTTTCAATATTATATTAACCTATCAACAATATTTAACCATTCTTATAGTCTCGTTTCCCAATATGAATCCAAATTTAATTTTAAATAACAAAAATATATCAAAACGCCCAAAAGCCCAGTAATGGACACCCCCTGGCCCAGTAATGGACACCTTCTGTTTCAGTAATGGACACCCCATAAAAAGTAATAAATATAATTGTTTTTATGACTGTATTTAGAACCAGAATTTAATGAATGCATACCAATGAAACAAAATAGTTATTTCCAAATAAATTTAACAATTAGGATATCAGTAATTAATAAAATATTTGCGATAATCATTTACTGTTTGCATCAATTATTGTAATTATCAAACGATCCATGTTTTAATTATTTTAGATGGATAGTTTAAAATACTAAATATCAGACAATTACAGCTATCAAATTATTGAAACAAAAAGGGGGATTTAAAAAGTTAATAAAAAAAAAAGTTTTGGAATATTAGTGTTTAGTTATTGTCTCACCTTTTTTAACAATTAATCTTCCAGAGACTACTTGATATATCATTTATAATAATTAATATTACAAATATGAAAGAAATGACAATGTCAGTTGAATATTTTACTACTAAATAAAATAATTTCAAAATAAAACTAGAACTGGTGTTTGAGGCAACTGATCTGCAGATTTACTAGTTTCATGAATATTACCTATAATTTTCATTAATGTTACTTTTTTTTCTGCTCAGAGGTGAATAAGGAAACATTTAAAACAGAAAATAGATTTTTAATAGCTTCTGTAACTTAATTGTTTTTATTTAAACGGAGAAGGATTGAGCCCTGTGCTCTTAAACAATATTTTCTGCTTCCCAGGCTGGTTTGATTGCCAGATTATAAAATATGCAAGGTACATACACATTTAAAAAAAGAAAAATTAATAAAATATTGAAATTTTATCACATAAAATAATTTAAAAGCAGCTATTTATTAAAGTTTTGGTGTTATTACATTTTAGTAAGTATAATTTAAAAATTAAATTTGATTATTTAGGTTTTCAGTTAAGTCAAAATATTTTATGCACTATAAACATTGCAGAAATTGCATTTTTAGCAATGGCTACATGGGGTGTCCATTACTGGAAAATGACTAATTAACCATTCCAGTAATGGATACCCCCTCTTATAACCTTAAAAATAAATAAAATTTTGTAAATGGCCGTTAATATATAAAATTCTAAGTTTTCTATTGCTACTCAAACAAAAACATTCAAATTTTGCAAGAAAATAAATAATATATAAATTAATTAAACGAAACCAGCTCTTAGCCTCTTCATTAAGATTTTCATAGAAAAACAGCGAAACTTTGAAACATTATTTTCTGCTTCCTGATTGGTTTGATTAAAAGTGTCAACAATAACCCAGTTTTATAAAACATGCAAGGGGAAATAAAAAAAAATAATAATAATTAAAGCTAAATATTTATTAGTTATTTTTTTATTAACCAAAAACTTCAAGGGATGTCCATTACTGGCACATCTACCCTATGTGAATTTTGATCACTTATGGCTAATGTTAATCATTTGGCACCTTTTAATGAAAATCCCGAATACTCCCATTGCCCCCCCCCCCCTAAAAAGGTGGCCCGGTGTAACTGCCTTTCTTGCCCCTGCATTAGTCGGGTCCTGCTTTCTGGCATAATAACGGACTCATTTTGAAGCGTATAGGTGTAAACTTGGCAATCCTGACTATGGAAGCGATTTGGAATCGAAATGAATTTTTATTATTTTGATAAATAAATTACTTATCGAGTTATAAGCGATTTTGATCACGTGACAAGACATTTTCTCCTTTCGTCTGGAAATTCGGTTCAAAACGCCCACTTTGGCAATATTTTTTCTGAAAGATTTTACAAGAAAAAAAAAAAAAAAAAAAAACTGGAAACGTTTTTTGATCACATAGTTTCTGAATAACAACTCCTGCCAGTTTCGTGCATTTCCGAACAAAAATGAATTAAAACTTGTGTCATAAAGTTGCCCCTTTGGATTTGAGAACAGCTTTCCCTGCTCAACAAACTTTCATCACTAATTTTAAAATGTTAGTTTTGTCTTAATTAATCACAGTGATAAAATGGGACAGAAAAGAACTTTTTAAAATTAGTAGCAGAAGTATGCCTAACTAAATTGGCGCCAGTGTTGAATTCAGACACTTTTCTTCGAGAGGGATTTCTGTGGCTCCAGGGGGGACATTATCGTGTCCGGGGGGGGGGGATTGCATTTTTCGGCCATTGAAAACCCAAATTCTCAAATCTTCCGGGGGAGGGACATCTCATTGCTCCGGAGGTGGGGCGGGGGAATGTACCCCCCGGGCCACCCCCTGAATTCAACACTGATTGGCGCCTATGCTGTGACGGTAATAAATGTGATCGTTTAAGTGGTTAAAGTACACGTTGTGAAGTTCTTTTAATAAATTACTATTGATTGTTAAAGAAATAATAAAACTGGAAACGTCTTACTTGAAATGTAGACAATGAAGAGGCAATTTGATGAAAACAAATAATATTCTTTATTTCGGTCGTTAGTAGCGGTAGAAGGTTAAGAAAATACTTGCTTCTGGTCACCATTTTAAAATAGAAGAACTAATCTTTTAAGAAAAATAGCAGCCAACACGGAATAAATCCATGGGATTTCCTTTAATGAGAGCAGCACAATTCTAAAGGATTAAACTTTGAGAAAGAAAAACACATCCACGAAAATAAAATATCAAACTCATTCGGCCAAAAAAAAGCGGCACGACATTCGAACGGCCGGCGGGCCGCGCTCCGCTAAAACTACGTTAAAAGACTACATCTTTTTCAGACAACATCAAACCAAATTCTGAATTGAAAATTAACGAGTTTTAGTTTTTAAATGATGAATACGGGGTTGACAAAGTAATTAAAAGGCAGACTTTAAATTGATTAGCTAAATTAACATTTACGGGAAATTAATGAGAATCGAATTACAAGCTGCAGAATTAAAAAAAGTTTCACTGATTGGAAAACGAAACAAAACGATTCTCCTGTCAGCAATCGGCGTCAAAAGAGGGCGGAGCATAATTTCAATGACGTCATCATAATGCAAGCTGTCTCCATCGATACGAGAGCTCCAAGATATGTTCCTAAAATACGGAGTGCGCATGCGCAAGCTGCCGATTCGCTCCCAACGCAGATATGAATATCGGCGGTGAAAAATGAACTTGCTTTACGGTGAGGGATAAAAGCGTCAACATCGCGGCGTAAAGATTGAGTTTAAATAGACATCGATGCAAAAAAAAGACTGAAAGGGAATAAAATTAAACCAAATTTAAATACTGTGAGAAGTATTCTCACATTACCTCCCTTCACCGAGAAAATTTTGTAAGACCAGGAGATGTAAAAGGCAAAATTGATCAAAAACCTTTTACAGAAAATGGGATGACAAAATTTTGAACTGCCAAAGCGAAAAAAATCATTAAAGTCGAACAATAAAATTTAAAGTTAAGGTGATGGAAAAAAAATTGGTGATTTAACAGTTGAAAAAAAAATTGGTGCTGGAAAAAAAAATATTGGTGACCAAAAGTAAGAGAGAGAAAAAGAATATACATTGCATAAAGTACATTCATAATCCAAAAAGTATACAATACATCAAGTATACAATAAAAATGCCAAAAATACAGTAACATTGGCAAAACCTTCTATTTGATCTCATAAAATTATCCTAAAAATGTTAACATATTCTGAGTTAACAAAATTGAGATCATTGACTAGTCATAACAATTTTTGCTATCTTGGTACCAAATAAAAACAGAATTAACTTCTGATAAAAGTTGCAAATACAAAAGCAACAAAAAAGTCAAGAAAAAATATTTTGTAATTTGACTTTTACAACATGCCTAGGACTTTTTAATTTTAGAATTATATCTAAAAAAATAAAGAGTTTTCTATTACTCTTAACATGAAAGGAAATGAAATGGCCATATATAAATAAACTTTCATAAAACATAATGATATCCTTTTAGTGTATCAAACTTTAGTATTTCATTTAAAATAAAACAGACAACCAATTGTATGTGATACCAATTGCGTAATTGAGTCGTGCACTACCCAATCACCCAAACAAGGTATCCCATAAAAACAAGTTGCTATTTCAATTAAAAGACATGTCATAATTAAGTGTCATAAATCCCATCTTAGACACAATTTCTTTGAATTTTATACTTTACTAAATAAATATTTCAATGTATTAGTCATAAGAATTCTTAATATGTATGAGACTCAAAAGATTAGGTAAATATACATATACCATGGTTTTTCTTTAAAATGTGAGAGACTGGTGATCACCAAAAAAAAAAAATTAAGTACTTCCATATAGAATGAAAGAAAAAAAAAAATGACAAAATCATGAGTTTATAAAACTAAAATACCATGTACCAGGAATATAATTTTAAAATAATCATTTAAATATAATATAGAAATAAAATTATTACAATTCAATGTTAAGCTCACAATGATGATAATGACGAAGATGAAATCATCAGCAACACTGTAAACAAACACAAAATTAGATATATATATGTAAATATTGAAGTCCACAACCACGCCGATGACCATCATGCCCTAGCCACCAGCATATCTATGAACAAAAATAAACACATATATGAACTCCTACGTAAAATTTTAGGTGGCTTGGATCTCCTAACAAGGCTCCTAACATCTTAAGTAAAAGAAAATTTTAATTATAAACACTGTGTAACTGCAGGTGTGTAAGGGCAATGTTTTTGGAATCAAAATGATGTTCATTGAGTCCAGAGCCATATGGAACAAGGCTATTTGAGATAAATAGATGTCACTGAATGTTTAGTAACACAACATGAGGTGGTACACTGGTATAGTGCTGTCGAAAAAAAAAACTGGAACATTCACATAATAATCATCAAAATAGATGATCTTTGCATGATGACATTAGAACATTTTAACATGACGAGACACTTTGTAGAAAGTGAGAATGCATTGCATTCTCTTTGAAGCACTTAACTGACGACATCGTACTCATTACTGCAGAGCAATCATACTTCTGCGACACATACATGAATCACTTTTGCAGAGTTAACAAGGACGAGAAGTCGGTGGTGCACTTATGATGAAATGTAGTATGATAGGACATAATCAGGAGTTGAGGACAAGAAGCACTTTTAAAAAAAAAAATTTTCACTAGATGATTTATAGAAAAAAATTCTATATATATATAAATGCGCTGGTAAAAATTTCCATCTAGACTTGTGCTTTTCTGTAATCTTCTCGTATTATTTGTAGGTATGAAGAGAAGACAATAATAAATTTCACTTTCTTCATAAAACATTGAAAACTTCAAAATGAAGATCATTTTTACTATTCAATTCTTCATAAAACAAAAAAAAATCTTCAAAATGAACGAATCTTTTTTTTTTATATACTAAAGTAATGAGGCAAATGGCAAAATAAAAACTTAGAGGCTTTGGGTATGAAATAAAATTAAAGTAAAAGGCACTATGCACATAATAAATAAATAAATATGGGAACTTTTCAAAATAACTTGATCTTGCATAAACACTGTAACAAATATTCACAAACTTCTTATATTAATTGAGAATTTACACTTGATTATCAATGAGCAAAAATTTTGCAATGTGAGGATGAATTGCTACACACAAGCAAAAATTAACTCTGAATACTTTTAATTGCACGTGCTAGAATATTTGGAGAAAATGCAGCATAAAATTATGTTATTGAAGGTAAAACACATCAGTAATTTTCAGGTAATATAAATTTAAACTTCCTTGTTTTGAGAAGACTTAGAATAAAGATATGGTGTGAGTAACTGAGTTCTAGCAGCAGACAAGTCAACAATTTCACTTGATGAGGATATTTGCTCTCACATGAGAAACGTTAACTGGCACACTATTATAATCAGTAATGAAAGTTATTTATTTATTTATTTTTAAGAGAACAAAGTAGTAAACACTATTTGTAGCTTCACAAACTGAAGAACACTACTGAAGCGGTTTCATAAATGGATATTTGCCTATAAATGAACAACATCTTCACCAGGTATCTTATGGCTGAATACGAAGCACACAAAAAATTAAACTATTGTAGATGTAGGAAACTTTTGAAGAAGTAGGTAGGTAATTTTATAATTTTTAGCTTCCATGATAACATGTGCAACAACAGAGAAGAGACCAGAAGAAATGGATGTCACACAAAACCACTGACCACCTTCATCAGGTAAGCAACAGATGAATGGAAGAGAAGTCTGAAGAATGTCATTACAGGTAATTAAAAAAATTTTCTAGCAGCATATACAGGAACAGTCATCATCAAATATGGCAAAAAGCACATCACTATTGATAGTTAATATATATAAAAGTAATCTTCACTATTGGCAAGGAAAAAAAAATTTTCTTATGGTGAATGGAATTTTTAAGTAGAACTGTTACAGGATTGAAGAAGCCCCATTTCATTTAAAAAAAATAATGTTGCTCTTTTTATTTTTTTTATAAAGCAACATGAGAATAAGGTATGATGATGTCAATGTGGATATGTCATGCATAGACTTATAAATTTGTGAAAGAATTGAATTTGCCAAAGAGAATTGAAGCAATGAAAATTTTGAATATTTTCAATTTGTTAGCTGAGAGTTCTATAACATCAATAGGTAAATTTAAAAACAGGAACAGTTCTTTAAATATTAGAAATGAAATCAGACTAGTCCACAAGACAACATGCCAACCTTACATATCAGCGTATTTCATAAATCATCTAAGGAGCAAGTCTAAGAACTTTTCAAAGAGGATAACTGTTTATAAATTTTCATATTATATTTTTGTTATTCAGAGAAGCAGGCAATACTTCAAAATAATCATACAGGATAATTACTACTATAAATTACTTGAAGAATACCAAACTTCAGTTGGAGAAAATAGGCATCATGAGATGAGAACAACTTTAAGTGAAGAACAAAATTTCTCAGCAACAAGAATTAAAAATAATACTTCAATAAAATTTCAATCATTTTTAAAAAAATATATATATTGAAATTCAAATTTATAATTCATTTAAAGTGCCATTAATAAGTAGAAAATAAAAAAAAAAAAATAACCCAAAAACCATGCCTCCTAAAATATCACATTATGTTCTTGAGAACAATTTTTGCCAAACTTCAAATTCATTGCAATTATTTGAGAACATAAATTCATTTGTAAAAATATTTCAATTTCAATAATTATTCTTCAAAATTATTTTTAATTCCAAAATTTTCAATCAATTAAAAAAATGTAACTGCCTCAGAATTATATTCTTAAAAATAGAATATTGCTATTATTTGCACCAACATAAAATTTATTTTCAATATTATAATTATATAATTTCATTTCTTGATTTGAATAATAATATATTCTACAAAATATAGTAAAATTTAAATATGAATTCTTTAGAATATTGTAAGAAAAAAATGCAACTATTTAGCAAAAAAATGGCATAACTCAAGAATTTTTCAGAATGAGAACATCAAATATTTTACAATATTTTCATAAATTATATCCAATAAACCTTGAATTAAATTAACCATTTTCTTTTGAACTACTGAGAACAATTCCTCAAAAAAAATTTTACTTGATTTTCTTGAATAACGATCTTAATTTTCTTCAAAAGTTAGAACAAGTTTCATGAAAATGTAGCTTCTATTAAAATATTTCAACCAAAAATCTCATAATTCTTAAAAAAAGAACAAAAAGTTCTAAAAAAAAATTATCTTCAAGAATCAGTATTTTTTTTTTTTAATTGCAATAATCCCAAAGCAACATCGTTGCAATTCGAAAGGTACTACGGCGCCAAATTGTGACGGTAATAAAGTGTGTTGTGTTCGTTTATAACATAACTTTGTTATCCTGATTATTTCAGTGTTTAAACGCATGGCTCGATTACGTATCTCTCAATCTCGTACTTTATTTATTTATTTATTTGTGAGGTTAAAATTTCATTTGGCAATTTAGTTATGGGATATTACATAGTAAGAAACAAATGCTGAATTAATTTATATATATTTTTTTAAAGAGCAAACGACGTATCCGTCTGTAATACGGTCCCCGCTAATTTAAAAAAAAAAAAAAAAAAAAAAAAAAAAAAAAAAAAAAAACCATGTTTTTAAATTATTTTTAAAACCACAAAAAATCATTACTGATATACACTGACAGTTTTCGAACGAACGGCATTTGAAAGCAATTTTTTTATGGTTAGACGTCAATAAATTTTCGAAAAGTGCGAAATAGTTTGGTCAAACCGTTGCCATCATCATTATCAGTGTTACTCACGGACATGTTTTTAGCATTAATTAATTTGAGATAGTTCTCAAATTCCCTGCTCAACAACGCAAAACTTTCTGACACCTTTTCTGGCTCTTTTTTAAACGCAAAGGACATAAAATTGGCAGACCTGATATCGATCGCTACTACATCCGGAAATTCGCTTCGAAACATCAACTTTAACAGTATCTTCTAAAGAATATCTTCTGCCTTTATCGAAAAAGAAAAAACACCATTCAATTATATAGTTTCGAAATAAGAACACTTGCAATTTCATACGTTTAAAAAAAATAAAAATAAAAATAAAAATAATAATAATAATTCAAAAATGTGTCAAAGTAGTTCCTTTGGATTTGAGAACAGAAATTTAAATAGAAACAGACGGTTGCGGAGGGGACAGGAAGCGCCAAACAAGATTCAAAAGAGATGGGGTTGTTTTGTTTATATATTCTTTTAAAATTTTGTTCAATGAATGACTGTGATATTTATAAAGATAACTAACTTTAAAACCTTTAACATTTCAACGGTGCCTGACCTTTAAAAAAATACAATAATAGATTATAAGCCTGAAATAGCGAAAACTTTAAAGCATAAAATTTAATTCAAATGCAATTTTATACATTTCCTAAAAAAAAAAAAAAAAAAATAAATAAAAATAAATAAAAAAAAAAAAAAATGTGTCAAAGTAGCTCCTTCGGATTTGAGAACAGAAGTTTAAATAGAAACAGACGGTTACGGAGGTGACAGAAAGCGTCAAACAAGATTCAAAAGAGATAGGGTTGTCTTGTTTATATATATATTTTTTAATTTTGTTCAATGGCTCTGATATTTTTAAAGATAACTAACTTTAAAACATTTAACATTTCAACGGTGTCTGACCTTTAAAAAAATACAATAATAGATTATAAGCCTGACATAGAGAAAATTTTAAAGCATAAAATTTAATTCAAAAAATTATGAAATAGAAAACCACAAAATGTAGTTGATTGTTGTTCTCCATGCATTTCCAAAAAATGGAGTTCACTTTCGCCATCGTCATTCCGGTTTTCTACCTTCATTTCGTAGAACTGATAAAAGTCTTCTGGGAATTAAAAAGAACATTTACAAAAGAAAACTCCAAGAGATAACAGTTCGCGGGAAAACCCCTCCCGTAAAAAAGAAAAATAAAATAAATAAATCATGGAAACCAGGTTTATTTGAAGTGAACTTTCTTTCTTTTCGCTGTCTCTGGATTCGGAAATTCCGGCGACAACACCAAGATTGATCATCAATTTTGGTTTCCCTTTTTTGTCACTATGCAGAATCTCCTGTAGGGTCCTAGACCCTAGACTTACGGCTATAGACATTTCGGCACCTGTGGCACCATTTTTTAAGACAGTGACGGTGTATTCACTAAAAGCTGGATAATTTACCTATGTTTCGTGGTAGGCAGGTATAGACCATGGGACGAGTGGCGAAATTGTTCAAGTCCGTTTACCAACTCCAGGAACTAAGAAATTTTGCATGCAATACAATTATACAATACTTATTAACTAAAAAACGCAAAGTTCACCAAAAAATATTTGCACATTAATTTTTTATACCAATTTAAAGTGGTACCCTTAAAGCCGACATTATAAAGGTAATGTTCAGTGTTTTGGTTAGTATTTTCACTTTTAAATAAGAATGAAGATAAAATTTATTGAATTGTCATCATTTACTAAAAAATATTAAATACTGACAATAAAATATTATCTTTAATATTAGTATTGTATTTAATATTTGCTGTTTAAGAAGTTGAATATTTTTTAATATATTTTACACGAATGTAGCTTAAATAATAGATTAAATGAAACTTGAAAGTTAAAATAATAGAATTAAAATACTCTATACATTCAGAATGTATATTTTAACTCTAATAAAGTAATAAATATAAAATTTAAGGATTTGTCCTCATATGTCGACACCTAGTTTAATTGTTGAAAAGAGCAATTTTGACTCTTAAACTTGACATTCCCTTTAACTATTAATTTTTTGATGTAAAAACATTTCTAATACAACTAACAATTTTTTTTTAGTACTTCTAATAAAACGATAAAAGGTTTAAGTAACACAAGGCTCTTTTTAACATAAAATTAAATATTCAAAAATTGCTCAACTAAAGCTGCTACCTTTTTTGATACTAACAGGCAGCTTAATCCAAAAACTAAATTGGAAACTGGGATCTTGAAAGATACAAGCAACATTCTTGCTCATATAATTGTAATGGGGCAAACATCATAACCTGATATAAAAAATGTCATGTCATATAATTTAACTGCCTATCCCCCACCTATAGCAAACCCTGATTGTTCTATCGTAAAAACAAATAACGCAGCATTGACTCATTCTGTGCTGAAATCAGTGGATCAGTATCAAATTCCAAGTGAGATCCCTGAAAGTAATGCCTTGATTTTGGTATGGGAGTTTTGCAACAAATGCAGAATATTCCAAATACTTTTGGAGATCTTGCTTTACAAATACTGGAATATATTATTGGTATGGGTGTTAGCTACAAATCTAAAGTAATTCACTTTGTAACTGACACATATCCTATTTTCAACATTTAGTGCAGCGAGTGACAAAGGAGGGCTACAGGAGGTGAAACTGTTATTAAAATAGGAAGTTCAGCGAAAAGAAAAAAGAAAAAAGAAAAAAAACCCTCATCAGTTAAAATTTCTAGCAAATGGGTCAAATAAGGCAGCTTTGGTTGAATTTCTTTTTAAAAAATGGTCCTCAGTAGATCCCCCCAATTCTGAAAAGTGTATTGTTGATTGTTGCACATGGGGTAAAGTGTTATATCATAAGCGGTGAAAATAGTCATCTGATAGTAAGGGATATGCCCGAACCGCATTCTGATCACGAGGAAGCAGATACAAGAATGCTGTTGCATGTAGAAAATGCTTCGATATGTTTCATACATGTTATTATTAAAAGTTCGGACACATGTTTTCATCATCTCACTTTGTATGAGTAGATTTTTAACAACAGAATTATATTTGCTTCTGGGTACTGCGAGTAATTTAGAATTCCTTAATGTTTTATCTATCGCTACTATTTTAGGTCCAGACATTTGTGATAGTTTAATAGGCCTTCGCAGTTTTACAGGTTGCCACAGTTGTAGTGCCTTTAAAGACAAGGGCAAAATTAAAGCATTGGCTATAATGAAAAGTAAAATTGACTATAATGAAAAACAAAATTGTTTATATTGATGCATTTAAAGGGTTTGGAACTTCTTGGACTTTATCAAGTGCTCTTATTCAAACTCTTGAACTATTTGTTTGCGAACTTTATGGCCAACCTAACCTCAGTAAATGATTCAAGATACACATTGTTCAAACTGAAGTTTAAAATTGATGTTGCTTTACCACCAAATTATGATGCTTTAGTATACCATATTAAAAGGGCAAACTATCAAGCATATATTCATCGTCGGTGTTTCCAGAACATAATGAGTGTCCCTAATCCTGCTGAACATGGATGGATCATTAATGGGATAAATATAAGGATTTGTTGGAACACAATTCTTTGTATTCCATATAGTTTACTAAAAAACATTTTGTGCAAGTGCCAGAAGACCGTTTGTTTATCAAGTAAATGCTCATGCAAATCAAATGCTTATGATATACGAATTATGTTCATGTACTAATTGGAAAATTCCAATGAACAAAATGAATTTTTCAGTGATACTTTTGAAGTTGATTCAGACATATGAAGATATTGATAGTTTGTATAATGTAGATGACATTTTCTAAAAAATGTACCAAAATAAATAATATTATACATAAAACATGCCAAAGTAAAGCTTTTATTTAAGACAAGTATTTAAGCATAAAACAATGTGATCTTGTTGATGGACTTCCTAGTTGCGTGGCAACTTAACATCCAGTTGGGAGGTGATCGTGTTGCAAGGGCATTAGGGAGACTTAAAAAAATTAATGTTTAAACGTGGCTGGTAGCCACAATGAGAGAAATCACTAGAAAAGTTAAGAAAAGAATAACTTAAAGTAAGAACTTGAAGTACTAAAAGTTTAACAATGTAAGAGAAAAAAGAAAATTTAGATAAAAAAAAAGAAAGAAATTCCATTAGTTCCAAAAAGGACAGGCGAAAAAGCTACCGGGCGATATCCCATCTAAAAAAAGGGACTCTTTTCAGTGACCATACATTAAGTTTAAGTTGGTTAAAAATGCTATTTATATAGCAGATAAGCAGTATTATATTTAAGCATTACCAATTTTCTAAAATCGTTTAGATATTGTTTGTCTAATCTTTCCTGTAACTTCTTAAGCATTTTATTAAGAGGCAAGTACATTATATCAGAGTATCTTTACTGTTATTATGTTGCTTAATGTTATGTTAAAAAGAGCCTTGTATTACTTAAACCTTTTATTTATTAATTAGAAGTATTCGAAAAAAAATTGTTAGTTGTATTAGAAATGTTTTTACCTCAAAAGTTTAATAGTTAAAGGGAATATCAAGTTTAAGATTCAAAATTGCTCTTTTCAACAGATGATATAGGTGTCGAAATATGAGGGCAAATCCTTAAATTTTATATTTATTACTTCATCAGGTGTTAAAACATACGTTCTGAAAGTATAGAGTATTTTTATTTTATTATTTAACTTTCAAGTTTCATTTAATCTATTATTTAAGCTACATTCGTGTAAAATATATTAAAAAATATTCAACTTCTTAAACAGCAAATATTAAATACAATACTAATATTAAAGATAATATTTTATTGTCAGTATTTAATATTTATTAGTAAATGATGACAATTCAATAAATTTTATCTTCATTCTTATTTAAAAGTGAAAATACTAACCAAAACACTGAACATTACCTTTATAATGTCAGCTTTAGGGTACCACTTTAAATCGGTATAAAAAATTAATGTGCACATATTTTTTGGTGAACTTTGCGTTTTTTAGTTAATAAGTATTGTATAATTGTATTGCATGCAAAATTTCTTAGTTCCTGGAGTTGGTAAACGAAAACTGGTTTTTAGCCACTTTTGATGCTTCGTCCCATGGCCTAGTATGTCAGCAGGGTCATTCCATGGTAACTTACGTTACATTTAGGACAATTTACTGCAGTAATTTTTGTAATATAACACCAAAAAATAATCAAAGGTAAAGTTGACATGATTTTCTATTTAAGGTCAATTTGGATGAAAATTACCTAAAAAATTAGAATGAAAATTACTTTTTTTTATGGTAACTTACGTTTCTTGTTCAGTAATTTCAGTTACAGTCGTCCCCGTTTAAACGAATATTGACGGTTCCAGAAATAAATTTCGATTAAGGGGGTAATTTGATTAAACGGGGAATCATAACTGTAATATTTAATGCGTAGTAAAAAGGTAAAAGAACCATCTACGGTATATTTCATTAACAGCATAATAAATCGTTAATAGAATAACTTAAACTAAAATAAATACAAATGCTAATATAAAGTAAATTACGTATTAATTTAATGTCAGTGCATACATTTATATGGTTTACATCACAATGCAGCTCGTTTGAATTGGGTCAAAACTTTGCTACTTCTACGTTACTTATACTGCCTTAAAAAAATCGTTTAAAGTGGTTTGTTTAAGTGGAATCTTAAAGGAGTCAATATCGAGTTGTTTTTCGAATGAGTGCAAAATATAACAATTACCATCTGGAATCTTGAAGTGACGGCGCATTGCCTGGTTAACAGCAAGAAGTGGTGTGAGGGGATCAAGGTGGGGAAATCATTTGACCTGTCCATTATACGCCTGCCGGCCGAAATCATTATAGGAAGAACTGAAAATTTGTTTTCAGCGTAAAGGAACTAAAAATGACAAAAGGTGAAAGTAAACTCCAGCTGAAACGTGCTTTTCGCGCCTATTTTCAAACATCGGTCACACAGTTGTTATTCGATTAAGTAGGGACGTTCGTAAAAGGTATTTGGTTTAAGCGGGGGAAAATAGCATAGAACCAATAGGAATAAATTCGGTTCTGGAGGATTCTATTCGAATAAGCGGGTTATTCGATTATCCGTGACCCGATTAACTGGGGAGGACTGTTACCACAATAAATATAACTGCCGGATTTCAAGAAATTGCACTAAAAGTAGGCAATTTCCATCTAAATTGAGCTTTGAATAGGTTTAATTAACAAATCATGCCAACTTTACATTTTTAATAATTTTTTTGTTGTTATATTACTAAAATTATTGAAGTAAATGGTTCTAAATGTAACGTAAGTTACCATGGAATGACCCAATATTTTATTATACAGGGTGTTCACTCTCAATGGTGTCCAATGGCTAATTCCTAAACCGTTAGACATAGTCATACAGTTCCAGTTACAAAAATGTTTTAAATGAGGTAAAGAAGTATTTTAAAAGCGATTTGGATCAATGAAAATATTTCTTAAATTACGAAATTTAAATTTTTATACGGTCTTCTGGTCCTATAAGTTACTGGGATGAGCGAGCGAATCCTCTACTAGGCTACAAATTACATTTTGTCGTACACTTTACAAAAAAACTATTCAGTATTTTGACTTGAAATCAAACATAAAAATAAATTATGATCTGTAGATTTGCACACTATCCTTTTTTTTTTTTTTTTTTTTACAAAATAGCCTTAAAAAATTATTATTTTAATTAATTTATTTTGCATGTTTTTCTATTACAGACGCATTTTTTAAAATAAAAAATGAAACACATACATTTCCAGAAGAAAAAATAAATCATGGAATTAGTAATTATAGATAGAATCGTGATTAATTAAATAGTTTCACGATTTCTTTTATGAAATTTTTAAAATACCTTTTTTTCTGAAAATTATAGCATATTTTTAATGAATTAAAATTTGTGAAAATTCAATTATTTACATTCAGTTATAAAAGTATTTTTCAGTGTTAAGAATTCAAATACACAATTATTTATTTTTATTATGTGAAATCATTTACGCAGACGATACTTACACATTTTAAAAGAATTATATTATTATTTTTGTTGTTGTTGTTTTTGTAAAGTAGTAACAAAAGAATTGTAAACAAATAAAATTAATTGTTAAATTCGTTATATCATAAATAAAAAAATCCGAAAAAACTCTTAGTTATTTGGCTGAATTTACATTTCTAAAATTAAAATGCGCCAAAACATAAAATAACGTTTTTTCTTGATAAAGATGCAAAAATAATAAAAAATATATATATTGTTACTTTCAGATATTTATCTTATTAAATAATGCTTCCCGAATCCAAACAAAGCATGGCTTTTGCTAGTATTTAGTAAAAATGTCCTATTACACTAAGCAGTGTGAGACAACAAAATTCCCATTCTTCTACGATTAAAATTGACCGAGTAATAGCTGTTGAAGCATCATAAAAGTTGAAGCATTTTTTTTTTTTTTTTTTTTTGCTGAGAAATAGGGGTCTTTCACAAATTTAATAGAAATATAAATAATCGTCAGATATAAAAATAATAATAATAGTTGAAAGTAAAATTAACATTAGAATATAAATTTAAAATATGTTTTCATTCCGACATATTAAATACAACTTGTACTAAAAACATAAGTTAAAAAATAACGGACTTTTTGTTAAATGAAATCATGGATAGCAACAGTCGCAATTCCTTACAAAATGATACATATTTTAAATTGCTATTAGATTATCTAATCTAAAACTTAATAAATATTAAAGCTACCTTAAAACATGCTCGAAGTGACTCCCTTCGATTACAATACAAAATTGTATACGCGAAATAAATCCTTCTAATACTTTAAGCACTTTGTGTACGATCTCTTGAAGCATGGCCAAACTCACCCGTGATCAGATGCAGAAAATTGGTATAAGTCATGGAATTCAAGTTTTATAACTCGGTCCATTTTAGTGTTAGATGAATGCGACTTTTTTTTTTTTTTTTTTTATCTTACTTGTTAGTGTACTAGGAAATTTTTACTAAATATCACTTATAGGGCTAGGGGACAGTGTATAAATTTAAATTTCGCAACCTTTTAAGAAATGTTTTTATTGATCAAACGACTTTTTAAATAATTTTTTACTTCATTTAAAATCTTTTTGTAATTGAAACTAAATGTCTATGACTAACTGTTTGGAAATTATCCATTGGACACCTTGTAGGATTAGGATAAAAAGGATCAGGGTCCATAAGCCGCGTTTTTGGCCCATGAAATAATAGAATGAAATTCGATTCTGTTATACTAACTTAATTATTTCAGTAACTTAATATTAGAAGGTATATATTGTACGATTTTAAAAATAGTTTTTCTATTTTGTTCGAATTTATATGACTTACGCTGTAGGGAAAAAAAAGCGCATCGGAAAAAAGCGCACCATTTACAAATCACATATTAAAAATAAGTCTGATAATAATACACATGGTTAACCTTAGAATGTAAACACTAGATTGAGATGATTTTTTGAAATTTTGCGCCCTTGCTCTCTCGGGACGGAGAGGGGAGGAGCTTTATCTCGAAACTTGTCATTGCCTCAACGATAAAATTTTGTAAAGTACGTGATTCGACTACACATATTTTGTATATTTTGGTGTGTTTTATAATATGTCAAGAAGAAAGTGTTGCACGATTGCGCTCATATAAATAATTGAGGTAAAAATTCGTAGTTTTGATGAAAAATATGCAATTTCTGCTATTTTTACCTCAATTTACTATCTATTTTTAATAAGAAGAAAGTGTTGCACGATTGCGCTCATATAAATAATTGAGGTAAAAATAGAAGAAATTGCGTATTTTTCATTAAAACTACGAATTATACGAACTTTGAGCTCGTGTAAGTCATATAAATCCGAACAAAATTGTTTTGTTCTATAGTTATTAATTAAACATTTTTTGTTTATTGTTATTTCGTTTTAAAAATAACAGAAAATAATTTAAAAATACATATGTAACTGGTATTCGAAAACGAGGCTTTCGCCAAATTGTCATAAAAAAATGCACGCCAAACCCGGTGCGTATATAACAATACAACAAATCATGACATTTAATTTCAACTTCAAAGCAATGTTTTAATGGTACTGCTTCTCCCGTCTACAAATTTCGCCAAATTATATAAATCGACAAACCACTCGCCAAATTACACAAATTGACATAATTTTTTATTTTAAATAACGAAACAACAAATAAATTAGTATAACATGAATAAAAATACAAATAAAACGTTGAAATAAAAATCACTTGATGGCATAAACAAGCGTAACTTCCTTAAAGTCATGTCATGTTCCTTAAAGAATGTGACATTACGATCAACCATTTTTGGCATTTAATCTTATAGTTTGGCGACAGATTTTAGATACAACAGGCAACAGATTGTGAATCAAACACGAAAATAACCATTGGATGTCTTAACAGCAACTGATGCTGCCTTAAATTTTTCCAATCAAAGGGGATTGAATGGAAACCCGTTTACAGGGAGGTCGCTACAGGTTTTTTCAGTATAATTCAATCTTCTCTCATCTTTTTAAAAGCGATCAGATTAGCGTGCTTTTAGGTTCTGTAGTGTCTGAACGGGGGTTGGCGAGCGTAGCTTGCAGAGAGCAGAGCCCCCTAGAAATTAAATATAAAATATAAAATAAAAATAACATTAAATAATATTGCATTAAATATAAAATAAAAATAACATCGGAATTGCTAAGTATTGAAAGTGCAAAAAACTAAATGTCAAGAAAAGTCAAGAATGTCATTTTAGTCACCTAAGTGCTTTATCGATTCAAGACATCAAAACAGAAGACAAAATGTGCAGGGAATTTGTTTTTCGTGAAAAATGAAACCATACCATCCGCTGAAGGGGTTTTCAGTGGTCCTGTAAGTCTAATGGATATGTCCTTACTATTTTTCAAACAAAACTATTTTGAGAGCGTTAATAAAACCAAATTTCATTTCAGCGATTAAATAATTAAAAAAATAAATTATGGGTAGGGTTGGGTTGATTTTTGACAGCCGATTATCTGCACGAGGGATATAGGCCCTAGGGGGGGGGTGCCCTCCGTGGGGGTCTTTCTAAGGGAACCTAATCCGTATTTACGTATGGAAAATCCAAGGTTTCGAAGAAAACCACGAAAACTCCGAAACGGTTAGGCCGACGGGCGCGATTGGGTTCGAACCCAGCACCTCCCGTCAACCAGATTCGAGAGCAGAACCTCTCAGCCACTGGTGGGGCAAAAAATAAATTATGAATTAAATCAATTGAAATTGGGTGGGCTCGCGCCCCATGGGCCTATATAAGTTGGCGCCACTGTTTGTATGGAATAGTTTTTAATAAAATAGTTTTTAAAAGTTAGATATTCTAAATCTTTGGGAAATCGTATATGCATAGAAATATGCATAAAAATCAAACATTATTAAATTGCGTGTTGCGAGATGTTAGATATTCTGTGAAGTGAGATGGAAATTAAGCTTTCTTGCAAAATTGACTTTGAGGCTCCTGATCTGCAGATTTACTAGTATTTATATATAACAAGGCATAACTTGGTAGGGGGAAGGGTTACGGGATCCCGTTCGAAAATTTTCACACCTGTACACTGCTGGGCAACATATAACAATATGTTCCCGCACCATGTTGGTTAAATCAAAGTAAAATTGCGTAATTCGTTATTTCTGTTTGTATAAATATTTTTTTATAAAATATAATTATGAGTGTAAAATTATAATGTTTATATATTTAAGTAAAATAGGAGTGTAAGTTCATACAAAAATTATTAAGTTGATTTTAAATATTAAATATATATTTAAAACAAAATTATTGTATTGTAAAATGAATGTATAATGTTGAATATAGTTCGGATCTCAGATAACAACAATAGCCAGACGCCATGGTGTCGTTTTATGACAAGCCAGTGGAAAGTGGTGTATAATTAGAAATCGTAAAATAATAAAAATGTTGGAATAAATTTATGGCCTTAATAAAAGTGTTGGGATAAATTTATGGCTTTTCAGACCACCCAAACTTTAAGGCATATAATAATATTAAAGTATATGTAAGGGGCCATTTGCAGACTGTTAGCTAATAGGTCTATCGAAGGATAATGCAAAATCTTCTCATATCAAATAAGGGAGGACTAGACAAATAGTTCCACCCACTGCAAGAGTTGGTGTGCCAGAAGAAAAAGGTTTGAAAAAGGGAGTCTGAAAAAAGATGTCGAAGACGCAGGAGCTCTCCTGAAAGACCGTGCAATGAATCCAGAAAGCCCTAGTAATGCCCAGGCGAGATGGACATATCGGAGTGAGCCTAAGCAAGCCTAATTGAGGATGTCTTCCTGATGTTGAAATAAAGTGAATTGTTCTACTGAGGTCCGTAGCTATGCATCCTGCCATCCCGATATCGCCGCTCTGATAAGAAGCTGATTTCAGATGACATATGGATATGGTCCTTAGCAACGCGACAACTCTGAATTTGAAGAATAAAGGCCACCATCCCGTATATGATATAAGGTATTACCTTAATCTTTTTCTTTTACCACTTTAAATTATATGAGAAATTATAAATATTCTTTTATGATATTTTATGGTAGAGAGCAATCTGAGATCCAACAAAGCCAATAATTAAATATAATTAAGGTAATTTAAAAATGAAAGAGAATTATTCTTTTTTTGCAAAAAAAAAATATATATATATATAATAATAAGAGTAAATGAAAACATTGTCTTTTTTTTTAAAGATTAAATATACATGAAATAATGAGAAGCAAACAAAAGTGTTGCTTTCTTTTTTTTGAATTAATATTATGTGTTCCTGTATATAGTTGTGTTCAATGTAAATAAAATATTTAATCAAGTTTTAAAAAGTTTCTGTAATTATTTAATTGATAATGTTTAAGGTGTGTCAACTTATTTTTACAGCTTAAATTTTAGTTTAATTCATAAGTGGAAGAGTTCGTCTAAATAATTCACAACGCAAACTCTTAATTTTATTCGTAATTAATTAAATTTAATAATTACAGTTTTACGCGGATTATAATTTAATTTTATTAATTATTCGCGTTGCTCTTCTACTAGAATTACGTAATTACGATCACTTATGTTATTTGAATTTATCTAAGGTATATAAAATTATATACCAATTTACTATGAGGTTGCTTGGATGATTTGGACCAATTAACAATTTTGGATGTAAATTAAATAGGAAATAAACAAGTGTAATTATATGTCCAGGATCTTCCCTCATTAAAGTAAAATGGTGCTATGACTCAGGAACGTTCATCTGAGGTCATTAGAAATAATAATAATAATAATAATAATAATAATAATAATAAAGGAAAATAAATTTAAGTATTATTTTAATGTCACAATTTTAAAGATATTGTAGGTACGTAAATTTAATTGATTAAAATTTTATTAAAATTAATTTTATTATTGTAACAATAATGACACACATATAATAATTTAAATAAATAAAATGAATAATATATGTTAGCAATTAAAAAAAAAAAAAAAAAAAAAAAAAAAAAAAAAAAAAAAAAAATGAAAAAAATTAATTCTGGGATTTATAATAGGTAAATTTAGGAATTACAATTTTTTTTTCCCCTCTCTTTTCTCTTTTGGTTGGATCTCAGTTACCATTGAGAAATAATGGCATTCACATCACGGATGACACATTTGTAAAAATAATTTTTTTTTAATATACTGTATAAATAATCAATGCAAAAACCCTTAACGGGTTAAAAGTTAGTGACGCAGCACTTTATCTTATGCTCTAAGAATATTTTAAATATGAAACTTAAAAATAATGATATCAAATTTTGAGTGACGCTATGCTATTAATTATAATCTCTCTATATATTATTTATTTCATCTTTTTATTTTTTTATAATCGCATGTGCAAAAATTATGTTCAATTTAAAGAAATGTATAAAAGTTTATTCATTGATGCTTTAACATTTACACCTCTCATAAATTCCAAGTATGAGTTTTAAAAGATATGATATCAAAATTTTAGTGACGCTTTGATGTGGCTTTAAACGATTTGTTTTAAAATTAAATTTAAATTGTTTTTGTTTTGGCTAAGATATATTCACACATCTAAATAATAGTTTTAATTTTCCAATATGCTTTAATCACTGAATTTATATAATACATTTAAATGTATTTATTTGAATAAATTGATTCATCCTTTGTCCAATGCTATTAAAAATTTAAAATAAGATTTGCGTAAATAATTTTTTTGCCTCATAGTATCCATTTGAATACATTTCCCTTAGTTTGGATACAATGACGCAAAAAAATTATTTACGCAAATCTTATTTTAAATTTTTAATAGCATTGGACAAAGGATGAATCAATTTATTCAAATAAATACATTTAAATGTATTATATAAATTCAGTGAAAGTGACATATTTAAAGCATATTGGAAAATTAAAACTATTATTTAGATGTGTGAATATATCTTAGCCAAAACAAAAACAATTTAAATTTAATTTTAAAACAAATCGTTTAAAGCCACATCAAAGCGTCACTAAAATTTTGATATCATATCTTTTAAAACTCATACTTGGAATTTATGAGAGGTGTAAATGTTAAAGCATCAATGAATAAACTTTTATACATTTCTTTAAATTGAACATAATTTTTGCACATGCGATTATAAAAAAATAAAAAGATGAAATAAATAATATATAGAGAGATTATAATTAATAGCATAGCGTCACTCAAAATTTGATATCATTATTTTTAAGTTTCATATTTAAAATATTCTTAGAGCATAAGATAAAGTGCTGCGTCACTAACTTTTAACCCGTTAAGGGTTTTTGCATTGATATCATTACTTTTTTGAGGTTATTGAAAAAAATAAATAAAACAATAAACACACACACAAAAAAAAATTAAAGACCAATACAAAGAATTCATAGTCAAGATTTCAATTCACCTCCAGTCTCTCCCACCTCCCTCCCCGCAAAAAAGGATGACCATACTTCAATTTTAAAGAGCATCGTGCAATGAGATTTTTATAAGAACTCTTTGGTAAGATATGGAAGTAATGTACAACATGCATGTTTAGAGGGTATTTCTGTTGGTTTGCTTCAGAGATATAAAAAGCTATGTTAAATTTTACTATATAAAAAAATTACTTTGTTAAGAAAAATAGCAAGAAATATTACTCTTTAAACCTTTATATATATATATATATAACAATCATCGCTCACTTATAAAAGTAATTCCATACATTTATATTAAATCCAAAACTACAAATTTCTGCTTCTCCCTTTTCTCATTCCTAGTGCAAAAAAATTAAACATGCTTTAATTTTATATAAAATAATCTTTCACCATCCCTATTTAAAATTCTTTATTAACAATCATATAAAAGAATCCCCTGAGCTCCGAAGATTCCACTTCTGCTTTTGCACCCACCTCTCCAGCTTACCTAAATAATAAAATCTTTCAAAAATTAGTTTAAAAAAAAAAAAAAAAAATCTGCAACATTAGTTGCTCACTAACATAAATAAATAAATAAGCTCTAACTTCCCTAATGTACAGTCATGGAAAAAAAAAGTAAACACCCCCTACTAACTCCTCAACAAATTACCGTAGAAGAAAGTTACTGGTACCGAACGATTGGAAATAAAGTCTACTTTTAAATGATGTATATAAAATTTGCTTAAGGGGTTATCTACATATTAAAACGAACCATAACTTTGTTTTATTCAATAGCAGTACACAATTTTTACAGCATAAATTAATTCTACACAATTTAATTAGCCTAAAAACAAATTTTTATGCAATTCGTACTATAAGTTCCCGAGAAATTAATTATTTTAAAACAAGCTTATTTTAAGGGCTGTATCCAAATTGAATTTCGGTACTCGCTTGTTAACCGAAAGAGATCAAGGCACCTTAAGCGTCACTGAAGCAGTCAATGAAGTTTGCTAGATTACAGGACAGCGTAAGACATTTCAAAATATCTAGTCACTTCTATCATAGACGGCCTCTTAAACCATAATTTTGCCGTTTTTTAAGCATAATTTGAAAACTATTTGGAAGAAAAATGTGAAATTTTGGATTTCCATAAAGCAGGACTTAATAAATCTAAATCCATCAAAAAAATTTTAGGTTACAATTCATAATTTTTTCGAATATTAATTTCATAATTCATATCATAAAATTATAAAAATTGCAAATTCAACGTATTTATGTTTGGGTATGTTAGTATTACTGCTACACAAAAAATTAGCACATTAGGAGCATAATTTCAGGAGATATGAATAAAAATATGAAAATATAATTTAACATTAGAAGCACTCAATTTTGAATGTTTATATTTCAAAAACTTATTATTCAAATTACTTGAAATTTGGTGCCTAGGCATAGTTTGAACCGAAGATTTGAAATATCTCGTTAAAATTGGGTATTGCCATTGAAAAAAATGAAGTTTGGATTTGTTTTAATATGTAGATGGCCCCCTATAGACCATGGGACGAGTGGCGAAATTGTTCAAGTCCGTTTACCAACTCCGGGAACTAAGAAATTTTGCATGCAATACAATTATACAATACTTATTAACTGAAAAACGCAAAGTTCACCAAAAAATATTTGCACATTAATTTTTTATACCAATTTAAAGTGATACCCTAAAGCTGACATCATGAAGGTAATGTTCAGTGTTTTGGTTAGTATTTTCACTTTTAAATAATAATGAAGTAAAAATTTATTGAATTGTCATCATTTACTAATAAATATTAAATACTGACAATAAAATATTATCTTTAATATTAGTATTGTATTTAATATTTGCTGTTTAAGAAGTTGAATATTTTTTAATATATTTTACACGAATGTAGCTTAAATAATAGATTAAATGAAACTTGAAAGTTAAAATACTAGAATTAAAATACTCTATACATTCAGAATGTATGTTTTAACCCTAATGAAGTAATAAATATAAAATTTAAGGATTTGCCCTCATATGTCGACACCTATATCAATTGTTGAAAAGAGCAATTTTGACTCAAACTCGACATTCCCTTTAACTATTAAATTTTTGAGGTAAAAACATTTCTAATACAACTAACAATTTTTTTTTTGAGTACTTCTAATAAAACGATAAAAGCTTTAAGTAACACAAGGCTCTTTTTAACATAAAATTAAACATTCAAAAATTGCTCAACTAAAGCTGCTACCTTTTCTGATACTAACAGGCAGCTTAATCCAAAAACTAAATTGGAAACTGGGATCTTGAAAGATACAAACAACATTCTTGCTCACATAATTGTAATGGGGCAAACATCATAACCTGATATAAAAGATGTCATGTCATATAATTTAACTGCCTATCCCCCCACCTTACAGCAAACCCTGATTGTTCTATCATAAAAACAAATAATGCAGCATTGACTCATTCTGTGCTGAAATCAGTGGATCAGTATCAAATTCCAAGTGAGATCCCTGAAAATAATGCCTTGATTTTGGACGGTATGGGAGTTTTGCAACAAATGCAGAATATTCCAAATACTTTTGGAGATCTTGCTTTACAAGTACTGGAATATATTATTGGTATGGGTGTTAGCTACAAATCTAAAGTAATTCACTTTGTAATTGACACATATCCTATTTGCAACATTTAGTGCAGCGAGTGACAAAGGAGGGCTACAGGAGGTGAAACTGTTATTAAAATAGGAAGTTCAACGCAAAAAAAAAAAAAAAAAAAAAAAAAAAAAAAACCTCATCAGTTAAAATTTCTAGCAAATGGGACAAATAAGGCAGCTTTGGTTGAATTTCTTTTTAAAAAATGGTCCTCAGTAGATCCCCCAATTCTGAAAAGTGTATTGTTGATTGTTGCACATGGGGTAAAGTGTCATATCATAAGCGGTGAAAACAGTCATCTGATAATAAGGGATATGCCCGAACTGCATTCTGATCACGAGGAAGCAGATACAAGAATGCTGTTGCATGTAGAAAATGCTTCGATATGTTTCATACATGTTATTATTAAAAGTTCGGACACATATGTTTTCATCCTCTCACTTTGTATGAGTAGATTTTTAACAACAGAATTATATTTGCTTCTGGGTACTGCGAGTAATTTAGAATTTCATAATGTTTTATCTATCGCTACTATTTTAGGTCCAGACATTTGTAATAGTTTAATAGGCCTTCGCAGTTTTACAGGTTGCCACAGTTGTAGTGCCTTTAAAGACAAGGGCAAAATTAAAGCATTGACTATAATAAAAAGTAAAATTGACTATAATGAAAAGCAAAATTGTTTATATTGATGCATTTAAAGGGTTTGGAACTTCTTGGACTTTATCAAGTTCTCTTATTCAAACTTATGAACTATTTGTTAGTGAACTTTATGGCCAACCTACTAAAACCTCAGTAAATGATTCAAGATACACATTGTTCAAACTGAAGTTTAAAATTGATGTTGCTTTACCACCAAATTATGATGCTTTAGGATGCCATATTAAAAGGGCAAACTATCAAGCATATATTCATCGTCGGTGTTTCCAGAACATAATGAGTGTCCCCAATCCTGCTGAACATGGATGGATTATTAATGGGATAAATATAAGAATTTGTTGGAACACAATTCTTTGTATTCCATATATTTTACTAAAAAACATTTTGTGCAAGTGCCAGAAGACCGTTTGTTTATCAAGTAAATGCTCATGCAAATCAAATGGAATTTCTTGCTACGAATTATGTTCATGTACTAATTGGAAAATTTCAATGAACAAAATGAATTTTTCAGTGATACTTTTGAAGTTGATTCAGACATATGAAGATATTGATAGTTTGCATAATGTAGATGATATTTTCTAAAAAATGTACCAAAATAAATAATATTATACATAAAACATGCCTAAAGTAAAGTTTTTATTTAAGACAAGTATTTAAGCATGAAACAATGTGATCTTGTTGATGGACTTCCTAGTTGCGTGGCAACTTAACATCCAGTTGGGAGGGGATCGTGTTGCAAGGGCATTAGGGAGCCTTAAAAAAATTAATGTTTAAATGTGACTGGTAACCACAATGAGAGAAATCACTAGAAAAGTTAAGAAAAGAATAACTTAAAGTAAGAACTTGAAGTACTAAAAGTTTAACAATGTAAGAGAAAAAAGAAAATTTAGATAAAAAAAAAAAAAGAAATTCCATTAGTTCCAAAAAGGACAGGCGAAAAAGCTACCGGGGGATATCCCATCTAAAAAAAAGGGACTCTTTTCAGTGACCATACATTAAGTTTAAGTTGGTTAAAAATGCTATTTATATAGCAGATAAGCCGTATTATATTTAAGCATTACCAATTTTCTAAAATCATTTAGATATTGTTTGTCTAATTTTTCCTGTAACTTCTTAAGCATTTTAGTAAGAGGTAAGTGCATTATATCAAAGTCTCTTTACTGTTATTATGTTGCTTAATGTTATGTTAAAAAGAGCCTTGTGCTACTTAAACCTTTTATTTATTAATTAGAAGTATTCGAAAAAAATTGTTAGTTGTATTAGAAATGTTTTTACCTCAAAAGTTTAATAGTTAAAGGGTATGTCGAGTTTAAGAGTCAAAATTGCTCTTTTCAACAGATGATATAGGTGTCGACATATGAGGGCAAATCCTTAAATTTTATATTTATTACTTCATTAGGTGTTAAAACACACGTTCTGAAAGTATAGAGTATTTTAATTCTATTATTTTAACTTTCAAGTTTCATTTAATCTATTATTTAAGCTACATTCGTGTAAAATATATTAAAAAATATTCAACTTCTTAAACAGCAAATATTAAATACAATACTAATATTAAAGATAATATTTTATTGTCAGTATTTAATATTTATTAGTAAATGATGACAATTCAATAAATTTTTACTTCATTCTTATTTAAAAGTGAAAATACTAACCAAAACACTGAACATTACCTTTATGATGTCAGCTTTAGGGTACCACTTTAAATTGGTATAAAAAATTAATGTGCAAATATTTTTTGGTGAACTTTGCGTTTTTTAGTTAATAAGTATTGTATAATTGTATTGCATACGAAATTTCTTAGTTCCCGGAGTTGGTAAACGAAAACTGGTTTTTAGCCACTTTTGATGCTTCGTCCCATGGCCTACTAAGCAAATTTTATATACATCATTTAAAAATAGACTTTATTTCCAATCGTTCGGTACCAATAACTTTCGTCTACGATAATAATTTGTTAAGGAGTTAGTAGAGGGTTTTTACTTTTTTTTTCCACGACTGTACATTTCACCTCTTCTCCCTCCCCCTACTCCCCAACATAAAAAAAATTTAAATCTTTATTTTTATACAGAAAATTCTTCTATACAGGGTGATTCATAAAAGATGGGCAGAACTTTAAGGGGTTATAGTACACTTAAAGACAAATAATATTAAATAGGAGACTAAGGGTCCCAGACGTATTCCGAAGGAGATAGGGGGCATTAAAGTTTAGGGTCCGAAATTTCAAACGATTATAAAACATGGAAACATTGGTCGATTCGTTTGCGGTTTTTGCAAAAAATTTTCTTTATGCCAGTATTTTCTTGAAATAAAATTTTAAAGTTCAATTTCAAAAAATGCCGATAGGGGGCGCTTTAGACTTTGGAGTAACAAACAACTATTTTTTAACGTTATTTTTTGTATTTCTTTAAATGATTTCGAAAGCTTAGACTTAAACTTAAATTTTGATCTAAAAATCTGAGTCCTAACGAGTAGTTAAGTAGCATAAACTGAAATTTGAAATTTGAAACCCTTCTCCCCCCAGAACAAAAATCAGTTATTCCCGATCTTTGTGTCGTAGATTAGGCTCTAACTACTGCCGCGTTTTGCTAAAATTATTCTTTATGTCAGTATTTTCTTGAAAATAAATTTTAAAGAAAATTTTCAAAAAATTCCGATAGAGGGCGCTTTAGATTTTGGAGTAACGAACAACTATTTTATACCGTTATTTTTTGTGTCTCATTAAATGCTTTCTAAAGCTTAGACTTAAACTTAAATTTTCAGCTCAAAATCTGAATCGCTGAGCGTGGTTCAGTAGCGAGGGGAGGGGGTTCAAATTTCAACTTCTGAACATAGTTCAGTTTGCACTACTTAACCATGCCCAACGATTCTGTGCTGTGATACGAGGCAAAAATACAACTTTCGTCAAGGACTGCATAGTCGGAATTCACTCATAAAGGCACTGGCACAGTTGGAAACGTCGCTCATGCAAACGTTAAAGCTCCATTCCTGACGCTAGTCACCGGGTGAAGAAGGAAACAGAAAGTATGCAAATGTCAAATGGGGAAGAAGAAGAACACGTATGCAAAATTTCGACACGATTCAGGCATAAAAACCACTGAACGGTGAGTCAAGTGTAAGTCGCTGTAGTAATGAATCGGAAGATGGTGCCCTTCACGAATAAGGAAAAGGCTGAGATGCATTTAATTTACGGAGCGGCAGATGGAAATGGTGCAGAGGCACAACGAATGTACGGAGAGCGATTTCCCAACAGGCGGTTGCCTAACCGCAAAACTTTCGAGCGCTTGCACAGACAGTTGTGTGAGACGGGATCATTTCTCGCTTCCCGGTCGAATGCAGGTCGTGCAAAAAAGGACGAATCAGTAGTTGTTGCAGAAGCCATTCTGGATGTAGTAGCGGCGCAGCCAAGTACAAGTACACGAACAGTGGCTAGGCAGGTGGATACCTCACAGTCCATGACTTGGAGGGTACTGAAGGATGAACATTTGCTCCCGTTTCATGTGCAACGAGTCCAGAAACTGTCTCCAGGGGATTATCCAAATCGTATTGAATTCGCCCGCTGGTTTCTGCAGCAGAACGCGCTAAATCCACATTTTGGACGAACTGTGCTTTTCACCGATGAATGTACCTTCACACGTGAAGGTACATTTAACACACACAATGCACATGTATGGGCGGATGTCAATCCACATGCTCATCAGAGACGCTTTTCCATCAATGTTTGGGCAGGAATCCTCGGAGACCACCTAATCGGACCGTACCTTCTTCCTGAACGCCTCAACGGTAAAACATACCTCACATTTCTGCAACATGTGCTGCCAGACCTGTTAAACGTTGTTCCTCCACGCATCCGGCGGGTCATGTGGTTCCAGCACGATGGAGCGCCAGCCCATTACGTACGAGACGTCCGCAACTATCTGGACATCACATTTCCGAACAGATGGATTGGTCGAGGTGGTCCTGTTGCTTGGCCTGCTCGCTCGCCAGATCTTTCACCCCTCGATTTCTTTTTTTGGGGACGATTGAAGGCTCTTATGTATGAGACACCCATTGAATCCCCCGAGGAACTGGTCGCCAGACTTTCCGCCGCTGTAGGGGAAGTGCTCGAAAAGCCTGATGTTTTCGCGAATGTTCGCCGTTCCATTCTTCGCCGTTGTTCTGCGTGCATAACCTCTGGTGGTCACAATTTTGAACATTTATTGTAATTACATGTTAATAAATATGCTTTGGCAACATAATCCTAATTTGTGTCTTTTTACCTCGTATCACAGCACACAATGTGTGGACATGGTAAACTGAACTGTGCTCAGGAGTAGAAATTTCAAACCCCTCTCCCCAGAAACTTAACCACGTCTAACGATTCAGATTTTGGGCTGAAAATTTAAGTCTAAGCTTTAGAAAGCATTTAATGAGACACAAAAAATAACGGTATAAAATAGTTGTTCGTTACTCCAAAGTCTAAAGAGCCCTCTATCGGAATTTTTTGAAAATTTTCTTTAAAATTTATTTTCAAGAAAATACTGACATAAAGAATAATTTTAGCAAAACGCGGCAGTAGTTAGAGCCTAATCTATGACACAAAGATCGGGAATAACTGATTTTTGTTCTGGGGGGAGAAGGGTTTCAAATTTCAAATTTCAGTTTATGCTACTTAACTACTCGTTAGGACTCAGATTTTTAGATCAAAATTTAAGTTTAAGTCTAAGCTTTCGAAATCATTTAAAGAAATACAAAAAATAACGTTAAAAAATAGTTGTTTGTTACTCCAAAGTCTAAAGCGCCCCCTATCGGCATTTTTTTGAAATTGAACTTTAAAATTTTATTTCAAGAAAATACTGGCATAAAGAAAATTTTTTGCAAAAACCGCAAACGAATCGATCAATTTTTCCATGTTTTATAATCATTTGAAATTTCGGACCCTAAACTTTAATGCCCCCTATCTCCTTGGGAATACGTCTGGGACCCTTAGTCTCCTATTTAATATTATTTGTCTTTAAGTGTACTATAACCCCTTAAAGTTCTGCCCATCTTTTATGAATCACCCTGTATAAATTATCCTCCTATTGCTCAAAATTACCACTTTCCCACTCCAGCCTAGAGATTTCAATCTTTAAAGCTTTTTAGAAAATCGGATCTGCAAAGTCTGTTGCTTAATAATAAAATATATAATCATGTACACATTTAATTATTTTTCACACAATCAATTGATGTCATGATAATAGTTGTTCTGAGCGAATATTGTGTTGGCTGGGCTGTCGTACAGATAGCTCAATTGGAAGAGTACTGGCAATTAAAGCCAAGTGTTATTAAAGTTCACTGTAATTCAAGATGTTTAACCCCTTCGCGACAAGAGCACTTTGGTTAATTTTTAACCTTTTACTACAGGTTTTTTAAAACAGAAAATTTTCTGTAATTGAATCACAGAAATGCTCCCATTAAAGAAGGTAAACTTTACAATTAAAAATAAGTGGTGAGAATAATGAAGGATTCTGAACACCTTAAGTGGCCAAGTATACCGGTCGCTCATTCCCAAGGGCTTAAAGATGCTTTTTTGCTATTATAACCTTTAGGATTTACAATATAAAAAAATCTTAATCACTTCTGAGGTAAATAAAGACAGTGGAAAAAAATCAAGATGGCAATGTTTTGATTGGCAAATTCTAAGCTGAGTAATTTGTGCTACAGAATGAAAAAAAAAATATAAAGTTGTAATAATGTCCTCTTACAGGTACTAAATCTTTAAGGTTTTTGATGTGTGAACTACATATGAATACAGTAGAAGATCTTTATAATGCACACCTTGGTATGAGAAGTTGTGCGTATTATAGAATTTTGCGTTATATAGATCATATTTCATACATCATTAAATTTACTTCGTATACATGCTTTAAATTACATTCCTTGGAACAAGAAAATGTGCAAATTATGAAATTTTACATAATAGGTATAGATCACACATTATTAAATTACCTTAAAGATATTACCTTGAAATATAACATCCAAATATGCCTGGGCAAAATCATTATAAAGTGGTAACTCATGACTGACAGTTTTGGGAACACTAAATGCATGGCTGGCCAATTTATTCTTTTTCACTATTTTTAATAATGAAATCTTTGCCTTATTTTTAGCAGAATTTTCTTCCATTAAATAAGGCAAAAATTCATATATAAAAAAAAAAGAAAAAGAAACTTTTGGAAAGCATGCATTTTAGTGCTGCAAGAAAAACCTGTCATGAGCTGCTCTGATTATAACACTCATTTACAAAAAAATTTAATATAATAACAATGTTTTCATTACTCCAAAATAATGTGTTAAAGGCGATAATGTATCATATTTAGTGTTCCAAGAAATAGCAATATTTGTAAAATACATGTGCTTCTTAACTGAAAAATTCATTGTTTATATCTGAGAAATACATTACATCTTCTGCATTAAAATTTTTTAGTGGCAGGCTTTTGTGATTGAACAAGGACTGCTTGCAGAGTGCTTTTAAGGATTTTACAATATAAAATTATGGCTCTTGAACTACTATTAATCAAATACAGTAATAGGATAAAAAAAATCATTAAATAGTTTATTTTAAAAAATTACTTGTATTTTCATCAGATATACTGATTATTACTACCATATGTTATGTGTAACATATTTATTAGAAAAGTTACAACTATTTTCATGAAGTTTTGGATTCCCCCCCCCCCCCCTAGCATACTGTCAAATTTCGCGAGGTTTTTTTTTCTTGTGATGTTCCTCCCCCGACCGAGAATGGAGCGGGTTTTTTACAATCAACTGATTAATTTTGTTTTTCTTTTATTGCTACTTTTTTATGTTAGTGTGGTGATCTTTCAAATGCTATTGCACAACGAGGCGATAAACGCGCTACTCTGTAAGTGGCACGGCAACCCTCCAGTATACAGGTGGAATTGATAAAAAGAGTTTTTGTAGTCAGAATATGCGGAATGTTACAGAATAGTGACTGGTTTAATGAAAGCAGAATAAAAACTTAATATTTAATTTAAGATGCGAGTCAGATTAATATATTAATTGAAATGGTTACTGAGTAATCACTTTATTAGTTTATACAAAGTCTAATTATCATGACAGCTACAATGCAGCTGCTAATGAAATTTTGTGAAACCAATCTTTTCTAAATAGTAACATGTTCTGAATTGTTCTTATTTACAATTATACTTCATTACCACAAATACCATATAAGGGAGCTGGCTACTTTTATATTTTTTAAAAGTAAATTATTTAAAGCTTTCTTTTAAGCATATTAACTTTAAAATTAAATAAAAACAAGTATCTTACTTTTGCAAAAAAGCTGTTTTATCTTATTTATCTATAAACTTTAATTACTAAATAAGGAAAAGTATCATGATGAAAATTTTTATTTTTAGGAGCTCAAAACAACCAGTCAGGATAAAATGGTTTATTTTGAGCTAATCGTGATAATTTAAGTATATAAAGTAGAATTTACTATCAGTCAAAAATATGTCCAAAACTTGAAATCAGTCCTGAGACTGAAGGTACCCATGGCTGTAATCAATTAGCCTAAAAGAAATGCTTCAGGTGGTTTTTTTTTTCTGTTTTTCTTTTGTTACAGAGATAAACGGCAAGAATTTTTTTTTCCCCTTTAGGTTGAATTTTATAAAAATAAAGTACTACGATGCTTTATTTTTTGAAGCTGAAAAGAATTGTATAAAAAAAATAAATAAACGAAAGATGTCATTTTAAGTCAATTTTCGTTTATAATATTATTAGAAACGATTCGCAAATGAATCATTTTATAAACGGGATTGGAAATCTTAATTTGGATTTCGTCATACCTTTTATTTAAATTGTGCGTTCTTTAAAAATGAAAGATTTTGTTTAATTTCTTTAAAAGAAAACTCAAAATTAAATTAGTAATCTATCTGTATTACACTCACATATCACAAGAAATACCTATGCCACACATGAACGTTATTTTGTAAGGAAAACAGTTATAAGTATTGTTGAAAATAAAAACAATTCAGAACATTATACTAATTAGAAAGGATCGGTTGCAAAGAATGCTGTCTGGATAATTAGAAACTGTACTCACTTTCTCCCATTGGAATACCATTTCAAGATCTTTGATATTTCTTATTTCTTCAGTGAACTTCGCGTATCGCGTAGTGATACATGGCGAAGTCTTATGGCGAACGCGATGAATTTTCATTTCGATACGAGAATTTTCGATAAATATCGAATTTCGATACGAGAATTTTTTTAAAAATGTGAAATATTTTCTCCTTAAAAAATGTTTACTTACTATGAATAACAATGAAATAAAATACCTATAATTACAAAATACTGCTCCATTTAAAAAAATCAGTCTAAGCATTTTAAAGCACATAATAAACTGTTTTCGTAGTTTAAAAAAAGATTTATTGCCAATATTCAGATTTTTAACTGTGACCTAAACCGCGCAAAACCGATGTGCAACGTTCTGTCTGCTAGCCCATAGAATAACATGTAATCCGCGATCCTAAGAAGTCCAATTTTTCATGCGGATTATATAAAAAATAAGAGTTTTCCTAGATACTAGGTTAGTCTTATCCACTTTGTCGAAAACAGATTCATTTTATATATTAATGTTTTTAAAAAAATCTAGACCGTTTCGTAGAAAGAAAAAAGACAAACTTACACCATCGAAATTGCTTTCAAAATGGGTTTACAGATCTGAAAATATACTGCACGTAGAATTGTAAAAAATTCAGAATAGGATTAGACTGCAGATATAAGACTGTTTTAAAAAAATCAGAACAACAGGACCTATATTTGATGAGTTATTAACAGGCGGCTTTTCGCATTTTCTTTGATGTCGAGTTAGCTGTATATATGAGTTCCGCCATCTACGAATTCTACGATACGATACGATACGATTTTAGGCTTAAGGCTGCGTCACTCGGAATACTACCGTCTTCCATGATAATAAGAAGAATAATGAGTAAAATTTTATAATATGACTGGTATAAAACTGATTGAAATGTCAATAGATCATGATTTTTGAAATTGTATCAAGGTGATACAAAAGAAAATTTATGAGTCGTACTACGAAGTAGTGGTACAATATTTATATATATATATATAAAAAAAAATAATAAGATTGTTGTTTCTGTAGAAAAAGACAGATATTCTTCTGTTAAATGAAATTATGTTGTTTTTTATATATACGTGTATTATAAACATTTTAGGGGTATTTATGTGTGTAAAAGAATAATCTACAAAACAACTTCATCTGCTAAGAAATATTTTTTTTTTTAATTTTAGTGCTGTTGTTTTTATGCTGTATTTATGCAATTTAGAATATTTTCATACATATGTTGTAATTAGAGAAAAAAGTATGATAAACAGAAATATTCTGTTAAAAGGTTATGCCCAACAATAAGCGAAAATTTAAAAGGAGAAGTGTAGATTTAAATACCTCTGGAGTTAAAACCAGAGGACAGAAAAATAAAATTATTTCTCTAAATTATTCGCTACAAAAAACTAAAAAGAATACAATGACTCAACCTAGTGTTGATACGCTGTTGAATTGTATCCCCGTCTGTGATGGAAAGAAAGAGTCTAATATTAAATTTTTTGTGAACGAATTCGATAATCTAATTAAACAAACGGAATTAGAGAATGTTTCGAAACTTGCGCTCTTAAAAACAAAATTAGTCGGTAGTGCTAGAGATAAATTAGCTAATGAAGAAAATCTTAATACAGAAAAAGACTATGATAAATTTAAAGGAAAATTAATCGATACTTTTTCTACTAAAACAAGTTTTTCTGCGGCTCAAAGCAATTTTTTTTCTCTTAGGCAAAAACCTGCGCAGGCTATCGCTGATTTTATCAGTGAATTCAATGCGGCTGCAAAACTTTACCTAGATAAAAGTGGCCAAAATATTGACAACGGTAACGGTAGTTTATTTGAAATGATAAAATTCACAAGATTTTTAGAATCAGTTAGGGCAGATTTAAGTTTGGACATTCGAAGAATGGCGCCGAAAAAAATTTCAACGACGCATGTAAATTTGCGAAACAAATGGAAGATGCATACAATCAAGTTGCATCAAAGGAAATTAATTCGATTACAAAAACCTCCACTGAGGAAAATTTGGACAAATTGTTAAAATTAAATATGGAAAGCGCGGAGCAAATTAAAATTTTGACTTCCGAAATAAACAATTTGAAAGTTAAAACAAAAGATACTGCATCAAGCAGATGGTGCGAATTATGTAAAAAAAATTCGCATACTTTAGAAACGTGCTGGTACAAAAATGATAATAAAAATACATATAAGGGTAGCAGAGATTTCGCAGGTCGGCATTTTAATAAAAGGTACTCTTATAATGGACAGTATCAACCGAGAGCGAATTTTAATCCTAGATTTGTTAACCCAAACCAGCAATTGCATTTTCAATCTTATGCACCCACAGGTGGTTACTATGGATATTCTCCATATCCCCCACCCCCACCAAATTACTTCCCTCAGCATGTGCCATATAGGAATACTCAACCTCAGAGTCATGCCAGTTATTATCCAAATGAGGATAAAAATGAGAATTTAAAAGAGAATGCTCAAAAGTATCCAAAAAAGTATCAAAAAAAGGGTAAACTGATGATAAAAGGGACAAGTAAGGGGTGAGGATAGACAGGTGATGGACGTGTAAATTGGATTCACAATATAAAATTATGACTTAGTCACCATTAAAAATATATTAAAATTATTTTCATGTCGAGAGAAATAAATAAAATAAAATTATTAAGGAATCGAATTTCAAAATTTAAAAAAATTTTCAAAATTTAAAAATAAATTTTTCTCTTTTAGGTAAAAAGGGTTGAAACAAAATTAATAACTTGCCTTTTTAAAATTCAAAATAATAATAAGAAAGGATAGGAAGATGGGAACGCCAATTTGTCTCAGGGTTACAATATTGAGCAAATGTGCAGGGCGCACCCGAAAACATACTTATAAAATTATGAAATGTGCTTCACAAAACTTCACTGGAGCAGTGAAATATTTCTCTCCAGGCAAAAGTTATATATATATTTTTTTTCGAATATGAATTAGAAAATATAAAATCTTAACAAAGCCAAATAACATTAAAACTTAATTAATTTAATAGTGAATAATGTTGGAGTAATTTTCAAAAAAAAAAAAAAAAAAAAAAGAGAATTTTTTCTGTCTTCTATAAGGGTAGCCTTTGCTAATAACCTTACAATTTAGATGACAGAATTTCAGAATTACTTTTTAAAATGAGTAGGTGTAAGCTATTAGGTTCAGGGTAGTTAGAACAGCTTTATAGCATACTCATATATATATATTTTTTTCTTATATAAATATATGGTTGACAAGGAATAAATTATTAGTGCACTCTGTATTAGGATAGCGGTCAGCTATAATCCTAAATATAATAAAATATACAAAAAGTGCTAAGATTTATTCCGGTAGTTCAATTACAACTTATACGCTAAAGTCTAGAATTTAGACAGCAGGGATAAGTTTTATGAACAAAAGTGTTATAAAAAAAAAAAAAAAAAAAAAAAAAAAAAAGGATTTTGGTGTAGCACATTGGTTTTTAAAAAAACATATATATGTATAACAATGGACAAGGCAAGTTATTTCAATATGATTGCACACAAAATTATAGTAAACAAATACACAAATAATTAATTGAAGCAAAATTAAAATTTTCTCACCAAAGGCTTTCTGTATAGGGTGCAATTTTGGCCTACGGCTGGGTATGCACCAACACCAACAAAATATTTGTAGAAAACTTATTTATCAATGGATCAGGGTATTTACTCATCACTTAGTCATTAACTTCAGGATTCTTGGCTGAAAAAGGAATCGAAGAAAAAATTAAGTATGGTATAATTACTAGATGTTATGCTCAGAAACAATAAAATTAGTAATATTATATTGTAAAAAGCAGCATTTTGAGTTTTATTTAGGAAAACTTTTGATTTTTAGGTTTTACACATTTATGGAGTGTCTAGCTCAGTGTATAGTTCCTAGATTTAATTAAAAAAATAATAAATAAAAATATAAGTTCGTGTTGTTTTCAAAATAAATAACAAAAGGTATAGCAATTAGCATTTACAGTTAAAATTTATGGAATTTTCAGCAAAATTAACATTAGACAAACATAGTTTATATTATATTTAACTTGATGAGCTAATTTACTTTTATTAACGGTATTTAATTAGAATTAAAGTTGGCTTAAATCCAAGTTAAATTAATTAATAACATTGTTGTAGTGTAAAATTTTATGTAAGACTATTATATTTTTATTGTATATATAAAAATATGCGAATTTAATAATTAATAAAATGTATTAGAAAAATTATTTAATATAAATATTAAATGACATCTTGCTGAAATCAGCTAGAAATTAGATTTTTTTTTTAAATAAAATATTTTATAAATTTATGTTATTTTAGAATTTAAGCATTCTTTTTCTCTTTTCTTTCCCTTAGAATTAAATGCAATTCTAAATTAAACACATATAAATATACATAGTATTGATAAATTTGAGTGTGTGAGTTCATAATTTTTTTTTATATAATTTGGCCAATTTAACATAAGGAAACAAAATAAATAAATAAATATATTTATATATACTGGCCTTATTTTTATTAAAATATGTAGTATGGCTTAATAAATTTATTTACTTAATTTTTTTATAGTACGTACAGTAATTATTTTAAAAACTTAATAAAAAAAAAAAAAAAAAAAAAAATTGGATGTGGTTGTTTGTGAGTATACAAAGATTTTTTCTGCTGGCAGAAGTTCTTTGGTCCGGCCGGGTACTCATAGATGGCTGCATACGATTTTACGTAGTAATTATCATTTGCTTTTGTATTTTTAAAATTATACAAGTGTATTAATAACATTTTTTTAAATTAAATAATAATTATTAATGTTTGATTAATAATAATAATTTATTATCTTTTATTTTTAAACATATCATTAAATTTTAGACAGTAGAATTCACATACGGAATGTTAATCATAAATAAAATTTTGAATAAATAAATTTTTATTTCATTCAGTAAAAAAAAAAAAAATAAATAAATAAATATGAAAATTTAACAATCTTTTAAGATAGAATTGTTGGCTAAATAAATAATAATTAAAGACAAAAAAATTGTTCTCTTCTTCGTCAATGGCATTTTCTGACAACACTATTTAATAGTATTAAATGAAGGTGCATTTTTAAGGTCAGCGTAATGCATATTTTGCATTTTGAGAGGCCGTAGAAGTCATATTTCCGTGTTGTTTACATTTTAATAGTAAACAATATCATGAATCAAAATTTGTGTTTGTTAGAAAGGTCTAAAAATATACAATGTAATCAGTTAAAGAAAATTATATGCATTTTTTCTTAAATTCTGAAAGGCAATTTTGTTTAGATTTGAACCTGACAGCATAAATGCGCGCTCGCTTCAGTTGCAGTACGAGGCAGGAGAATTCAAATGCTACAGTCGCCATTTTCCCCTGCAAAATAATAAAAAATAAAGCAGAAGGTTTACATTAGATATGATACAAATACATACACTGTTTATGCATAGATTATGTTAAAAATTACATACAGGCATGCACAGTTAGTTAAGAAGAAAGTATATCAAGAAATTATACTAATTAATAAGGTAATTACAAGCATGAAATGATTTTAAATACATACTTTTGGAAGTCGTAAATTTTTGTCACAGCCCAAATCACCTCAGAAAAAAGTGATTAGTAGCTTGACCGACCCCTCGTTTTGGGAGGATGGGGGAAGGTCAAAAACTGGTTTCTTCTCTTTTCCCTCTCTTTTTTCTACCCTGTTTTGATTTTCGTCTCGGGTGAAGATGGAGAGCATTACGTAATGGTATATTAAAGGAGATGAAATAGCTTGTATATTTTGACGTATCATACAAGTTAGAAGTAACAAATAAATAAATAAAATAAGGTAACCAGTTTGTATACAATATTTTTCTGATTATGATTTGAATACATCAGATTAATTATGTGAAAATATAACATGTCATACTACAAGCATTGTATTTACTTTTATTCAGTATAAATTGTGTTTTAAATGAAACACTGTGTCATAAGGTTATATGTGATAAAATGAGATGTCAAATGTGTATGCCATTATTTTTCCTGTATTTAGGTTTATTTCGGCATATTAGTTTCATACAAAATTATAGCTTTGAATGTATTTTTGGGCACTTAAACTGTAAAGTTACAAAATTATTAAACATGTGTGTGGTAAAGAAAAAAGGCTTCGAGTGATTTCTTTGCGTCATTGTATCCAAACTAAGCGAAATATATGCAAATGGTTATTATGACGTAAAGAAATCATTTACATGAATCTTACTTTTGATTTTGGATAGCGTGGCACAAAAGATAAATCAATTTATTCATATAAATACATTACAGTGCATTGTACAGGTTCAGTGAAAGTGGTATTTGTAACAGTGTATTGGAAAATTAAAAGTTTTGGTTAGATGTGTAAATATATTTAGCCAAATCGAAAACAATTAAAATTGAATTTTAAAACAAATTGTTTAAGGCTACATCAAGGCGTCACTTAAATTTTGATATCATATCTTTTAAAACTCATAGTTTGAATTTATGAAAAATGTGAATGATAACGCATCAATGAATAAATTTTTATACATCCTTTTAAATTTAACATAATTCTTACGCATGCAATTATAAATAAAACAAAAATAAAATGATAAAATAAATAATATAGCCTCACTTAAAATTTGATATTATTATTTTTAAGTTCCATATTTAAAATTCTTATAGTAATAAGATAAAGTGCTGCGTCACAATCTTTTAACCCGTTAAGGGTTTTTTTTAATTGATATCATTACTTTTTTTTAAGTTAATAATAAAAAGATAAAAAAAATTAAAGACTAATAATAGATACTCATAATCGTGATTTCCATTCACCTTTAATTCCCTCCCCCCCCCCCTCAAAAAAGCATACCTCATACTTATTGTAAAAAGTGCTGTGCTATTTGATTTTTTTAAGAACTTTTTAGTAAGATATGGAAGTAATATACAAAATGTGGGGTGCTTATGGTTTGTTTCACAGATATAGAAAGCTTTGTTAAAACTTACTATGTAAAAAGTTTACTTTCTTAAGAAAAATATAAAGAAATATTACTCTTTAAACCTTTTTATTTAAAATACAATAAAATTGTAAACAAAAAAATACTTTCAGATAAAATTTATTTGGGAAATTACTGATTTTTTATTTTTTAAGAAATAATTTTCCATCATGTACGTTTTTAATCTATAGTTGTATTGGGGTGGTAGGATATTAGATTTCTGGATACAACTGTATAAAATGCATAAAATACATTATTATTGCTCCCATTATTGATGTATTTAACTAATCATGTAACAAGCAACTTAAATTACTTCAAAAACAGATTTTAATTATATTTTGTACTTTGAAATTTTTAATGCTAGGCAACAGTTTAAAAATTTAGTTAGCGAACTGAATTATTTAATTTAAGGTTTTATTTCACTTAATTTTTTCTGTGAATACATTTCCCATTTATTGTTAATGCTGAATTTAGCCAATAGATGGCGATACCATGCAGAAAATCATTTAATTATTGATGTATTTAACTAGCAACTTAAATTATTTCAGAAACAGATTTTAATTATATTTTGTATCTTGTAATTTTTTTAATGCTAGGCAATGGTTTAATAATTTATTTAGCCAACTGAATTATTTAATTTCAGGTTTTATTTAGTTTATTTTTTTCTGTAAATACATGGGAAGTTTGCAAGGTTTTTTTTATTTTTTTGTAAAACTAAAAAAATAATTTAAATATATTTAAAAAAATAAATTTACATCACAAATTTTGCATTTTATGCTCTTTTGATTTAAAGAGATGGTTTAATAAACCTTTGTTTGAGCCCCTCTCCCCCCCCCCCCCCACAAAGATAAAAGCATAAAACTGCAATTTATTTGCATGCCAATTTATGCAACAGTACAAAAATTTAATTTTTTTTTTTATTTTCTTTTTTAATTTACTTTTTTAAATTTTGAATGTATTATTATTATAAAGATAATGGAAGAATTAAGGCCAGTGTTTTTCCTTTTTACTTTCTTCTATCTTCAATAGAAGAAAGTATTGTAATCGAAATTTTTTTCGACTTCCGGTTTCCGACGGATTTGCATGTTTTAGGGGTCAGAGATCCCCAAAAACATGTTATAGAAAATGTCTGTCTGTCCGTGTGTTCGTCGCCATTGTACCATCAAAAAATGTATGAAGTTATGCATAGAATTGAACCAAATTTTTATTTTAAGTTTTTGGATATGGCAAGCAGATCCTCCCTGAATTTGAAAAAAATTCGCCGGTAGGGGGTGCTGTAATAGCTATTTTTGTGCGATTTTGAATATTGTACCATCCAAAAGTATATGAAGTTATGCATAGAATTGAACCAAATTTTTATTTTAAGTTTTTGGTTATGGCAGGTAGATCCTCCCTGAATTTGGAACAAATTCGCCGGTAGGGGACGCTGTAACAGTGTTTTTTTACGATTTTGAATATTGTACCATCCAAAAGTGTATGAAGTTACGCATAGAATTGAACCAAATTTTTATTTTAAGTTTTTGGCTTTGGCAAGCAGATCCTCCCTGAATTTGGAAAACATTCGCCGGTAGGGGGCACTGTAATAGCGATTTTGCATATTGTACCATCGAAAAGTGTATGAAGTTATGCATAGAATTGAACCAAAATTTTATTTTAAGTTCTTGGCTATGGCAAGCAGGTCCTTCCTTAATTTGGAAAAAATTCGCCGGTAGGGGGCGCTTTAATATCGATTTTTGTGCCATTTTGAATATTGTACCATCGAAAAGTGTATGAAGTTATGCATAGAATTGAGCCAAATTTTTTGTGTTTCTTTTTGGTCATGGCATGAAAGTCCTCCCGGAATTTGGAAAAATTCCGCCGGAAGTGGACGCTATAATTACGATGTCTGTACCATTTTCTTTATTGTACAATCGAAAAGTGTATAAAATTATGCATACAATTGAACCAAATTTTTTGTGCATGTTTTTGGCTTTGGCCAACAGGTCCTCCTTGAATTTGGAAATATCGTGCGGTAAAGGGGCTCTGTGATAGAGATTTTTGTATACTTTTCTTGATTTTTCGTAGTTCTATTGTCCATCGGCGGCTCGTGATAAGGCGGGAACTCACTCCCTGCTAAGCCGGCTATTCGCAAACATCTGATAACAACAGAATAAGGAAAAACTATTAATTTTAACAAATATCATATCATGATATAGATTAACTCGTTTTTAGTTCATTTAATTGACTGAAGCAGGAATTTAAGATGAAAATCAAAGTTGGTATAATAATGAACTAATAATATTGAAGTATTAACATGTGTAACTAGTTTTTGAAATATTAAGATGTATAAGATAGAAGAAAGTTTTGGGATTGGCACATCCAACTAGTTTATTATAAGATTAATGGAAAAAATAAAAACGCATAATTTAAATTTAGGTACAGTAGAAAAACAGAAATTTATTTGTGTTAAAAATTGTAAATAAAAAGAAACTGTTATAGATTGAACAAATACAAACTGAGTATTTTCTTTTCCTTATCATTAAATCGGTAAAATTTCAAAATTAAAATTCTCTCACTGTAAACAAATGAATGCGTAAAAATGTGCTTTTATTTATATTTGTAATTTATATGTATTTATTTATTATATGTATTTGATCTATCTATCAGTTTTAAAGTTCCATTTACCGAATGATTTTCGGTTTTAAAATATTCTTTTTTCCGTCTTATATAAAAAAAATGGCTTTCGGCGGACCTTAAAAACCTTTCCGTTTCCACGTTAGGCAGATTCCGGCTTATGGAGCGCGTATTAATGTTATTTTCGATGGATTCTCCGGGACTTAAAAGCCTTTCCGTGGTTTGCAGATTTCCGGCTTACACAGAGTTCGCCTTAGACAGATTTTACAGCATTTTATTGTCTGAAAAATTGTCACGAAATAGTGATATGTGAAACTCTTAAAGAAAAAAATCAAAATAAATAAATACATTTTTATAGAAACATAAAATTAAATTTACCTTGATTAAAAAAAAAAAAAAAAAAAAAATGCTTACTGCTTCAAAGAGGACAGACCTCGCGACCTATGTATTGCGAGGCCCGGACTTAACCGACTGAGCTACAGAAGGTTCGTAAACTTTCCACTAAACGTTGATCAGAAGAAATTAAGCAGAAGAAAACTCTTTTATATAACTTTAGCAACTTGTTATGTTACTTTAAGAGGCTACTTCAGTCAAATGGAAAGACCCGTTCGCTAATGTTAATCCTATGGAAGAAATTTATAAAGATATCTCGGTCGCATTTCAATATTTTTAAATGATTTCTTTTGCATTGAATAGTTGAGATCGATCTGTATGCAGGCCGTTTTTTACTTTTTTGATTTTGTTTGCGGGTATTTCTTATGAGGACACTTTCATTTTCGGAGCCGGTTTTGAAAATAAAAGCATCCTCATAAAAAATATCTACAATCAAAATCGAAAAAGTAAACAACGGCCTGCATACAGATCGATCTCTACTATTCAATGCAAAAGAAATCATTTAAAAATATTGAAATGCGACCGAGATATCTTTATAAATTTCTTCCATAGGAATAGCATTAGCGAACAGGTCTTTTCGCGTGACTGAAGTAGGGCCTTAAGGTGAATTTCATAACTTCAGTTTATGGAAGAGTGTCAAACACTCTAATATATAAATATAAGTTATTGAAGTTACTTTCTTTTGCATCTTTTTAAGGTGTACGTCACACAACATAATATCATATCAAATATATTCTATTAAATAAGTGGAAAGTGTTTTTACAAGAAATGTAAAAAGATGGAAATTTTGGGTTTGTTTTTCATACTTAAAAGAAAATTACTTCGAATATGGAAGAAAATTTATCTCATGACAATTAAAATTGATTATTTTCAACCACTAAAGTTTAGATATGATTTAAGTTTATTTCTAATGTAATCTATTAAAATCAAAATATTATTTCTTATTTAATAGTGGTTGAGGTTAGCTTTGTGAAAGCATTGACTGTGAGTTCAAAATGAAATTTGTTTTCAGAAAGTTTAGTAGAATCTTTTAAAGATGAAATTTGTGTTTTGTATTTGAAAATTTTCAAAGTTGGAATTGGGGAAAAAAAAGTAATCTTTTATAAAGTAATATATGGAAAATATTCTGGCTTTGGGAATCTGATGTGTGAAATGAAAGTTAGAAGTACATAATTATTACAAATTTCCTTTAGGTTTAAAATTATTCTGTAAGAAAGCAAGGGCCTGTGAAATTCCCATAAATGGTGGGAAAATATAGTCCGATTTTTCATGCTTATTATAAAACGAATAAAAGTCTTCCTGGAAACAAACATGGTCTTATTCGGTTCATCTAAAATAGATTCATATTATATATTAATTTTAATAAGATCATTTTCGGAGGGAAAAAAATTGAATTAAAAAGAAAATTAGAGTTTTCCCGGAAACAAATATTATCTTATTCCCTTCACATAAAACAAATTCCTATTATATATCAATTTAAAGAAAATCGTCTTTTCGCTTTAAAAAATGGCTATTTAGATCTCAAAATATACTGCACGTAGAAATGTAAAAATTTCAGAATAGGATTAGACTGCAGATCTAAGACTGTTCTAAAAAAAATCAGAACAGTAGGACCTCTATCTGCTGAGTTTTTAAATGGCGGCTTTTCGCGTTTTCTTTGATGTCGAGTTAGCCGTATATATGAGTTCCGCCATCTACGAATTCTACGATACGATTTTAGGCTTAAGAGGCTACTTCAGTCAAATGAAAAGACCCGGTCGCTAATGCTAATCCTATGGAAGAAATTTATAAAGATATCTCGGTTGCATTTCAATATTTTTAAATGATATCTTTTTCATTAGACAGCTGAGATCGATCTGTACAAAAGTTGTTTTTAACTTTTTCGATTTTGTTTAGAGATATTTTTTATAGGGACACTTTCATTTTCGGAACCGGTTTCGAAAGTGAAAACATCCTCATATAAAAAATCTGCAATGAAAATTGAAAAAATAAAAAACGGCCTGCATACAGATCGATCTCAGCTATCCAATTCAAAAGAAATCATTTAAAAATATTGAAATGACACCGAGATATCGTTATAAATTTCTTCCATAGGATTAGCATTAGCGAACGGTCTTTTCGCCTGACTGAAGTAGCCTCTTAAGGCTGCGTCACTCGGAATACTACCGTCTTCCATGATATCTATACAGGGTGTCTCAAAAGGTCGTTTACAAACTTAACATGCTGGTCTGTCATATCATGATAAACAAGATTTACATAGGAACTTGTGTTCGAAAATGCAAACTGCGACCGTTAGAGGGCGATGAGCGCAGGCTTACCGGAGAGTGGGAAGCGTAATAATTTCAGGCGAGGACGTTGCAGGAGAAGGATGAATTGGTTTAGTAACGCAGAATTGGCCGGTATGCAACATATGCAGTCCATGGTGTACGAGACGCCAGTAACATCGGAGATGGATCTCGTCGGCAGCATCGTGGAAGCGGCAGCACGTGTCCGTGACACACCTGCCCATTTTGAACGGGTCCGAGAATCCATGCGTCAACGTTGTGAAGCATTTTTGCGGCGAATGGAAGGAATTCTGGACACCTTCTGTAAATTAAACCATGTTCTTTAATAAAAGTCATATTAATACCTCTGTCGATATCCTTTCTTTCTTCCTCTCCACACCTGCGCTCATCGTCCTCTAGCGGCCGCAGTTTGCATTTTCGCACACAAGTTCCTATGTAAATCTTGTTTCTCATGATATGACAGACCAGCATGTTAAGTTTGTAAACGACCTTTTGAGACACCCTGTATATCAATAAAAGAACAAATCGCTCTGTGTGTGTGTCTGTCTGCGATGGCTAGCGAAATCTACCGCACGTAGAAGTCTGAAAATTTAGGAGTGATTAGTTCAAGACAGATCCTGGTGCACTGCACCTGAGGCTCACATTTTTAATTTTTTAAGTGCCTGGGCCCCTTAAGTTTTTATGCACTAAATTGTTAATAACATGACTCTTTTCTATCCGATCTTCTTCGTTTTGGGGTGACTTCTCCATTCAGTTTCTACCCCATCACTACATTTCAGTTAAGACCCTGGCACCCTTGGAGCCCGGTACAGGGGCCCTTGAAGTTTTACTGCATTAAATTGTTAATAAATTGCTTTCTTTTTATCTGATCTTCATTTTTGTGATACTTTCTCCATTTAGTTATTCTCCCGTTTCTCCATTCCAGTTAAGACCATGGGCCCGTCTAGGGTCCCGTAGGGCCGTTTCAGGGCCCCTTGAACTTTTTGTGTACCATGCATTTTTCACCCCCTAATTTTCTCACCTTCCCAGGGCGTAATTTTAAAATTGAGTCTTGGACTCTTCTCCCTAGACTAACACTCACATATTTTATTGGGGCCCTAGGGCCCTTTTTTAAGCATTTCTCCAATTTTTTGCGCATTTCTTTCAAATTATATTCTAATGATTAATTCATACCCTATGCTTAATCTTGACTAATTGAAGATCTAAAACGCTATGTACTAAAACGTTTTAACATGTTTTATGTTGGTCCCCTATTATAGCTCCCTTAAAAATAGTCCGATTAAGTAGCTTTTTTTTTCTAATGGCTTCTTAGATTCTCCAGCTACTACATAAACGACAAAAAAAAAAAAAAAAAAAAAAAAAAAAGAGACTTCAGCTACCACCAATTTTGAACATCAATCGCTTCTTGGGTCCTTGGTGAAGCTTCTATAAAAATTATCCGAATTCCTTGCAATTTTATTTAACATAATTCTGATGGCGTACTCTGATTAGTTTAAAAACTACTAAAAAGTATCATTATACCAAACTACATGCACCTTGAGTCCCTGACCCCTTGGGGTCCGGGACAGGGTCCCTTGAAGCTTTTGCACCATAAATTGTTAATAGATTGTCCCTCTTAATTCGATCTTCATTTTTGGAGCGATGTTTTCATTTAGTTACCCCTTGAACTTTTTGTTTGCCATGCATTTTTCACTTCCTAATTTTCTTACCTTCTCATTGCATAATTTTAAATTTGAGTCTTGGACTCTTCTCCCTAGACCAACACCTTCATATTTGTATTGGGGCCCTAGGGCTCTTTTTTAAGCATTTGCCCTATGTTTTGCGCATTTCTTTAAAATGCTATTCTGATTAATTCATACCCTATGCTTAATTTTGACTATTTGGAGATCTAAAACGCTCAATACTAACACATTTAAACATGTTTTCGTCTTAGGGCCCTGTTCTCAACTATCAGTTGGCCCCTTTGGGGCCTCCTATTAGTTTCAAAAAACAATTTCAAAACTGAAAGTACCTTTATAAAAAAAAATCTGCAACCAAAATCGAAAAAGTAAAAAAGAGTCATATTAAAGTTTGAGCTCAGCTATCCTATGCAAACAAAAAATCTTTTAAAAATATTCAAATTGAAACGTGAAATTCGAAAATAACCTGCCCATAGGATTAACATTACGGAGCGTGTGTTTTCAAGTGCGTGAAGAATCCCCTTAAGGGCCCAATTTCAATGGTATTTGCTTCCTTCAACTTAGATTAGAATTCAGCTACTTTCTGTTTTATGAAATTTTACCTTAGACTTTTGTTACCAACATTTTCTAATATTAATGGTGCATTCTTTGTTTTTTTATTCTATGGGGTTAATTACTACGAGGTTTGGCTCATTCAAATTGGTTTTCAATTGTCTTCGACATTCCGGTAAATGCTGACATAGGTAGCAGGGACCCAGATTACAGATTCCTTCGGAAAGAAGTTTGTCGGGAACACACTAGGCGCTGCGGGAGGCAATGGGGCCTCCAAAATTAGGTTCATTTAACAGAATTTCAAAAGATATAAAATCATACAAACTTGAGTTTTGTTTAAGGTTATTATTTACAAACCCCGGGCAACGCCGGACGGGTCTGCCAGTATTCAGTAAATTAAGACACAAGATCCTCTCACTTATAAAATTACAAATACGTCGCGTTACGTATAATACGTATACGTATAATGCGCAATACCCCAGGTAGCACAGCAATATTGGCCCGATACTGCCCAATATCGGCCAATCTTGGTGTGCATCGGCAAAGACCGGTCATGTTTACCGACATTGGCCAATATTGATCGATGTTGTCCGATGTTGGATTTGTAACATTAAAACTTCTGGAATCATGAATATTTTAATTTTTTATTCACAAATTTCACTTTTTGTGGGAAGGTAGAAAACAGGAAACAATTATAATAACATTTTAAGTTCTATAAATCCATGTAGAAAAACTCACATTGGCCAATATCGGGCAACATCGGTCGACATCGACACAAGCAATGATCACAAGGATGTGCCAGCTAGCCAACCAATCAGATACAAGACAGTTACCCAACATGGCCGCCGTCTTTCTGGTATGCTGTTGCAGATTTGTTGTCCCATTTTATAGAAAAAAAACGAGAATATTTATATGTTGATGGTAGTATGGAAAAATGAGGTGTGTCATTCTTGAAATCCGAAAGTTACATCTTTATGTGAAACGGGTAAGTGCTCTTTATATTTCATATAATGTTTGTTTATTGAATACATATAATCAGACTCATTTCATATATTCAAACTTATTTTTGAAATATTGTTTTTTGTTCACATTGGTATTATTACTTGATTAGTTATCTATATTCTTGTGTAGTGTGTATTTTCTGTTCATATCATATTTATACTTGTCTCGGAATGTACATTATGCTTAAAGATTTTCGTCACTAATGATTGTAAACAAATGCATATGAACTTTTGCTAGTGGTTGAGTCAGTATATTATTTAACCGTGTAAGTAACACCAAAACACTTTTTTGTTGTTTATATATTAATTAAATTGTCCGTTTACTTTATTCTTGAAGTAATTATTTATATTAAAACGTGATTTTTTTTTCTTTTTTTTGTACGTAACTGAAACGATTTACTTACTTAAATGGCACAAGTACAATTAAAGTTGTGAGCAATTTATATAACCTTGAGGTCCTTTTTATGAGAATTTGGAATAAACATTTCAGATATCCTAATTTAAAAATGCGAGAATTTTTTTTCCTTCTTCCCTTATAAGGGGGAGGGGAAGGGAGAGTATAGAATTTTTTTTTGTCATATTTGCTACTTTGAACATAATTTTCAAAATATAAAAATCGTTAAAAGACTCAAAATCAGTCATCAAACAATTACAATGAAAGGTTATTTATTCTTTTTATATTCACTTTGTTATTTATTTATTTATTGGTTTATTTTTTACTCCATCCAAAAATAAAAATTTGATACATTGTTAAAGCTGATTCCTCTTATTTAAGTTTAATCATTTGAGATTTTTTTAAAAGATTTCTACTGATAAATTATCTGGTGGGGAGGGGGGAGGGGTAAGATTTCAAGATTCTGTATAATGCTTCTTCCTACCACCAATACAGTTAAAAATCTTTAAACTCCTTATTTTGTTTAATTTGCATAATGTGTTCTTAATTAAGTCATATACAGAAATTTAATCATTTGGGAAGAGTTCCCTATCTTGTGCCACTTGCCGCGAATGGCAAAAAAGTAAGCAATGTTGTCAAAAGGGCACAGATGTCATATTCGCCCCATATTGGGGCGTTTTTTTTCTGTCGCCAATATCATATAGGCAACAGGTACTTAAACTGCGCCAAAGTGTCGTTATTTTGCTTGATGTGGTAACCCGGATTATGTTGTTTATGCTGTTGGTGTTTTCGCCAAATTGGCAACCGAAAAAAATCGCGCCAATATGGGGCGAATATGACATCTGTACTGTCAAAAGTTGTCTGTTTTAGCTTCTTACCAAATTTTTATTTTAATTATATTTTATTAATATTATATTTATATTATTTGTAATATTTTATTTTTAAATTTACCAAATCATCTTACCAAGCGCCAAAAGATTGCAACAACAACATCCTAAGCATTTATCGCCCAAGTTAACTTTCCAAGTTTTCTGGCACATCACACATGCTATGGAATTCTTGTCATGAATTTTATAATGGCTATGTTAAAGCACTATTATTTATCTGATGTCTATTAAGAAACCATTAATAAATGCAAATTTCCCAAAAATTTAAGGGTAGGGGAGAGTTGGGAGGAGTGGGACAGATTTCACAATTTATTTTTTTAATTCACTACTTATGTTTTACCAAGAGTACAGCTTATAAAAATCTAATAGTATGTTACTTAAGCTATGCTTAAAAAATACAAACACAGTGAAATACAAACAACTGGCTTTTATTTGCATGTTTTAAAATGTTAAAATTTTTGTCCCACAGCTCCCTCACATGAGGGAGGTATGGGACGCACATGAGAAAGGAATAGGATACTGTTTGACAAAAATTAAATTAACACATATTGTATTTTGATAAGTCAACACTGAAAGCAAAGTAGGACTGGGCTCGGCTAGTACCTCAAATTATTTGTGGTTGAGGCAATTTCATTATGATATCCCTTTTCCCTACTTCACTGAAGTCATTTTCTTGTGGGAAGTGAAATTTTTCTTTTTCATCATTTTTGAATAGGATAAACTCTTTATCACTGTCTATATCCTCAACTCTCCCAATATAATAAACAACTGTCTTCTTCGTCAAAAATTTAACAAGTACAAAGTCATTTATCCTAAATTTGCATCATCAGTTAACCAATCAAATTCTTCAGCAATTTCATTATCATTGTGAGTAATCAAATCAAAAGTCTTCATCTGTAGAGTCATGCAACAAAAATTTTCCATCTATGGAATCATCAGATAATTCATTCGCTTTTTTCTGTTTCTTCCTTTTCACCTTAAGAGTTTTCTTTTTACACAATCTCTTCTGCTTTTTATTAGCAGCTATTTTTCAATTTCTTCTTTTTCTGGTGTGTCAGTGATGATTTTTTATCTTTCCTTTTTTCTGTCTTTCTTTATAGGTTTTGTGGTGATGCTTTGGGATATGGGTGCATATAGGAAGGACCCAAAGGTGTTTAAAAATATGTCCCATTCCTCCCTCATTGATGCTGTCCCATTCCTCCCTCTGCTGAATATTTTTTAAAAAGGCTTATCATATATAGCATGCTACATTTAGGCTTTATTTGATTGCTAGTTTACAAACACTATATCTTTAAGTTTATTATACAATTATAATATTTTTATTTTAAATATAATATAATTGAAAAAAATCATTAAAAGAATAAGAATTTGTACTTACTTCTTAGGTATGAAAATAAAATTTTCCCTTTTAAATACAAACAATAATACAGCTGGTGTAACAATTAGAATCAAACATGAGGCTATAGATGCTCCATCTAGCGGACAAACTAGAACTAAATTCTAACAGTTATTTTGGACATAAATGCTGCTGTCCCACTCCTCCCACTGTCCCATTCCTCCCAACTCTCCCCTACTTTTCGGTTAGGCGGGCACCAGTGTTAAATATACGTATATATACATATATTTATGTGTGTATATATATAATATATGTATATATATATATTTACATGTATGTTATGTATATAAATATGTATATAACACTGGCACCTGGCTAACCGAAAAGTACCAATTTAAGTTTTATGAATAAGCAGTTTCTACCTGTTAAATTCTTCTTGGGCAAGATTTCAAGATTCTGTATAATGCTAAACCTTGCATTTTAAAAATCATCTATTTTTTTCAACCTCCAATTTTAGTGATTAAGTAATATTTATAAGGAGAAAAAATTTGTCGACTGGTATTGAAGAATTAAAAGTGTATAAGATGCTTTTTGTGTAAAAATAAAGTTTGTTAATATAGTAGATTCCCTCAAATTGAATAATTGAAGGAAAATGATCTCATTTTTTTTTTTTTTTTTGTGCATATTCAAATATGCATTATTAATTATTTACTTGAACTTTGCTTTTAATATTTTAATCAGTTTTTAAATTATCTTACTTTTTATCCTTTTAGTTCATTACTTTACTTAATTATTTTAATATTTTACAATATCACAATCATTCATTATAGTTTTGATTGCATTAAAATTACTGTTTAAAAAATGTAAACAAAGCAATGTTCAGAAATCCGCACAACATCTGGTCCCAAGCTGTGCGGATTTGAAGGAGTCTACTGTATTATATTGAAACATGTCAGTTTTTTAATCAATCATACATATATTTCCTGGCTTGTGTGGGCCCATAATGACAGAGGGGCTTCTGCCTCTGTGCTGTGTGCTGGAGATGCCCTCAAAAATGGTGTAAGATTGAGTTTAACACACACTGCATGGGTCTCTATATTGCAGTCAATGTTGTATTTTTACACTCTTTTATTTAACTTGGTTTTTATATGTAAAGAAAGAATTTTGTAATTGATTTTTCACTCTTTTCTTGATATTCTAGAATGATTAAAATTATGCTTGTGTATTTCTAATGACAATATGCCATTTTAATATTTTTAGAACTTCATTATAAATTGATTCTAAGGCATTTTTGTTCTACCTAGCCGCAGGTGATAAATCTCCAAATAATCTTTGTTATTACAACTATTTATGAATTACAAAAACAATGCAGTTAATATGCACCAAGCCATTTATGTCAAAATATGTTTAGTGGCTGTGAAACTGCAACAATGAAATATTTGGAACAATAAAAAAATATATATATGAATAGAAAATAACTTTTTATTTTTTAAGTTTCCTAATTTTTATTGATTATTTTTAATTATTAATGATAATTTATTTTATTTAATTTTAATATTTCTTTAAAAAAAAATCATTGTTTATAATTTATTACCGTATATACTCTCATTAGTCAACCCCAAAATTTGAGAGATATAACATGTCCATCCATTTGAATAACAATATTTAATAATAGATATAACAGTAGTAATCTTGGTCTTAATTTAATTTTAATGGGAAGATTAATATGAATTCTGCAGTGAAATAGGGCTGAAAAAAAAAAACCGTTTTTTTTTTAAAAAAGCCCAACCCGTGTGGGTTTTTCCGGTTTTATTGGGGGTTTTTTTGGTTTCTTTCGGGTTTTTGTAGTTTTTTGCTGCACGTTTCTTTGAACAATGCCAACTATGTTTAATTACTTACTTGTTATGATTCTATTATATATGTAAGATAAAATTTGAATTAAATTTAGATTTTCAGACATCTTTGCATAAAAATTAAAAATGATTTGAAAGAACTGCAAGACCCAACCCTCATCAAATTAATATAATCCAAAGAACTTGCATTTTTAATTTTTTATGACTACATAGGAAAAATGACTATAGTGTATAGGTTATAATTCATTTTTTTAATAGTATGGGGGTGAGACTCCATACATAACTCACAACTCACTTTTAGGACGAACACTGACATTTATTGAGACGAACACACAAACAAAAAATACAGATATAAACACTCTTCTCGTTCTTTAATTAGCTTAAAGTCTATAATTCAGGACGTCGTTGAATATTTCTGAGATTTTCTTACGTCGTGTAAATATTCAATCTTATTTCACCGAAATATGTTCTGTTCTTTTTTAACAAAACCCTGCGTCGTAAAAACTCATTTCGTTCTCTTTACTTCTTCCGCATTTCCACTTCACACAGCTTCGTTAAGGCTCGTTTCCTTTTTAATCTCGAAGCGGAAAATACGGGGACACTCAGTCTGATGCAGGTGTTGCTTGCGAAATTCTCCACAAGCGGCCGTCCTGACATCTGGAGCTGCCGCAGCGACATGTGGTAAAATAGAATCTGAAAAACAAAAAACAAAAACCAGTAACTGTTCTTAGGGGAAAAGAAAAAAAATTTAATCTGCACATCATAGTTGAAGTAGCGTAACATCGTATAGAGATTTCTTTGAAAGCAGTGACTTGTAAAATGTTTATAGGACACAAAAAGAAAAGATTTTTTAAAAAAAAAACTTTTTTTTTTTTTTTTTTTTTAGTTTCAGTTTTCGTCAGGCCAAGGTTTCATGTATTCAGCACAGGAGCTAGTATTTATCGGTCCTTCAGTTGATGAGATTTTCGTTACGTCGTAGGTGTCATTAGACTTCACTTTGATTACTTTATACGGACCTAAGAATTTAGTTTTCAACTTTAAACCTGGTCCTTGCTGGGTTCTCTTAATTGCTACAAGGTCACCAAGCTTGTACTTACGGGGTTTCTTACGTCGTAAATTATAGAGCTTGCGATTTTCTTGTTGAATTTCCAGAATATTCTTCTTGGCTTCTTTACGGAGCTCTTCTCTGTCTTTCATAAATTGTTCTTCGACTGCACTGTTTAAGAGGTCAATAATTTGTATATCTTCTTTCTGTTTCATTTTTGTACCAAATAATATTTCAAACGGTGTTCTCTTAATGCTTCTTTGGTAAGTTGAATTAATGACTTGTTGAACTTTAGGAACATGTTTAAACCATTTGGTCGGTTCGTCTTTGGACATTTTAGAGATTACAGAAATTATGGTGGAATTAAGTCGCTCTACTTGACCATTGGCACGGGGAAGGCCAGTTGTAACTGTCTCGTGCTTTATATTTTCATCTTGACAATAATCAGCAAATTCTTTGCTTGTAAATGCAGGACCTTTATCGCTAATGATAATGGAAGGATTGCCAAAAGTATGACTTTGTTGTCGTAGTTTTGATATAACTTCGGTAGCAGAAGTACTTTTACATGGATACAACCAGACGAATTTAGTAAATGCGTCTATTAAAGACAAAATATGTTTATAATTTTTGTTGGTTGTTTCAAGAGGGCCTAAATGATCAATGTGGTAGGTTTGGAGAGGAGTCTCTTCTTTAGGTAAGGGATGTAATTCACCTTCTTGTTTGCCACGTTTGCGATTATACAAAAGGCATGTTACACAATTTGCTATAATTTTATCAATTTTATTTGACATATTAGGGATGAGAAATTCTTCGTTAAGGAGTTCTTCACAGCGTTTACGGCCAAAATGTCCTTTGTCATGAACGTGTTTAATGACATTTAGCTGCATTTCATCCGGCACAACTATCAGATCGATACCTTTATGATTTTTATAGAGAACATTATTTTTAAGGAAATAGTTGTCATATGGCTTTGTTTTCAAAATTTCTTTGGTGGCCTGTATATGTTCGTCAGTGTTCTGTGATTGTATGATTTTGGTAGTAAAAGTATCTTGAATGACCATAAATATTGGATTTCTACTTAAAGCGTCGACATGGCGCATGCGTGTACCTTGTCTGTGTTCGATTGTATAGTTATAGTCAGCTAACATTAAAGCCCATCGAGCAATCTTGGTGCAAAGATCTTTTTTATTCATAGTAAGGGCGAATGCGTTGCAATCTGTGACTATCTTGAAAGGAATACCTAGAATGTAAACGCGAAATTTTTTAAGGGCTTCTATGACAGCTAAAACTTCTAATTCATAACTCGAATATTTACGTTCGGCATCTGTGGTTTTTTTGCTCATAAAATAGACAGGGTGAAATTGATTGTCAATAGAAGACTTTTGAAGGAGGACTGTTCCGTAACCGTCAATAGATGCATCACAGTGAACTTCTGTTTCGTTACTAGGGTTATAAATGCTTAAAACAGGACCTGAAGAAAGGATGTGTTTCAGCTGATTAAATGCATTTCGTTGCTGGTCGCCAAAGTGAAATTTAGTGTCCTTTCTAAGAAGATCTGTTAAAGGCTTAGCTATTAAAGAGTAATCTTGAATGAATTTACGAAAATATGAAGTTAATCCGACAAATGAATGTACATCTTTTATACTTTTAGGTTCTGGGGAATTAAGGACAGCTTTAGTTTTTAAGGGGGATGGGTGCAGTTGACCATTTTTAATGTGGTAACCCAAAAAATCAATTTCTCGTTGTAGAAAGTGGCATTTTTTGAGATTCAGTTCTAAACCATATTCGGATGCAGTTGTAAGGACGCGTTGTAATTTCTGGAGTCCTTCGACTTCGTTTTCAGCTGGTATTATGAAGTCATCCATATAGACAATAAGTACTTTTTCATTAATGAGGTCTCGAAAAACGTTATAAATATATCTTTGAAACACTAACGGTGCATCGCTAAGGCCATAATTCATATATAAGAATTCAAATTGACCAGAATGTGTTACGAAAGAAGTATATTTTCTACTATTTTCTTCTACTTCGACATGAAAAAAAGCATTTTTAAGGTCAAGAGTAGTAAATATTTTTGCAGAATGCAACTGATCAATAATGTCATCAATTTCTGGGAGGGGAAAACGTTGTTTATGTGTTTTAGAATTTAACTTCCTATAGTCAACACACAATCTATATGAACCATCTTTCTTTTTTACTAGGACAATAGGTGATGAAAAATTACTATTGCTTTTACGAATAATTCTTTTTTCGAGCCACTCAGAAATTTGTTTTTCGACGAAGTTTTTCTCTATTTGCGCCAAGCGCCTGGGAGGACAAGTAACAGGTTCTTCGTTTTCCAGATGAATTGATAATTTAACATCAGTTGTCTTTATTTTTTAGGAGAATAATTTTGAATAAGTTCTGAAATTTTTGAACGTGTTGTTTCATCGGTAATATGAGATAAATCAAGATTAAGATCGTCTAACACATGAGCAATATTAATCAAAAAATTATTGGACGTATCGTCATTTTTCTCGATTTTTTGCATCGAAATATTATTTCCAGAAATTGTTAAAATACTTTGTTGAATGATATCTGTACCAATAATAAGATCAAAAGATATGGAATAATCTGGGACTACATAAATATTAGTTGTATAATTAAAATCATCTATCATAATGTTCGTAGAGAAAAAACCTAGGGGTTTGATTGTAGTATTTCCTAATCCAGTTAATGTGATAGTTGAATGTTCAAGGTTCGAAATTGTAGGGAGTTTGCGATAAATACTTTCCTTTAGTAAACTTCTTTCACTACCTGTGTCTACCAATGATGTAACATTTACAGACGAAATAATGACTTGTTTGGTCATGAAAGTGTTCGACGTGACAGTGGAAACATTGGAGGGTTCTGACTTAACTCTAGGCCTCCTTGGTTGATCACATTGAGCCGATTTATGGCCAAAATTCGAACAATTAAAACAACGAGGGCCTTTATCTTTATGTCTGCATTGGCTACTTTTATGATTCGACAAACCACAATTAAAGCAAAAAAGATCAGATTTTGGTCGAAAGGATTTCTCTTTCACTGGCATTTCAGGTTTGACTTTACGAAATTTAGTGTTATCAAAGTCATGTCGAATTTTGTCATAAATTTTGAGCTTTTGCTTGAATTCTACAATGGATTGGCATCCATATAACATTGATTTTCTGAAAACCGGGTCGGGTATACCATTTATGATGTATTGCATTAATGCGGAATCCTCGATTTTACCACGCGAGCATATTTGTTTCATGATAAGAAAATATTCTTCTATTGATTCATTTTCTTGCAATTTTCGTTTATTTAATATATCATGTAACTCGGCAGAATTATAAGTGGTGCTAAATTCTGATATTAAGAGTTGTTTAAGTTTGTCATATGAATTGATATGAAATTCTGTTTGTGCTAATAACTGGGCTTTTCCTCGTAATGATCTTTTACAAAATATGAATTTATGAAAGTCAGATAAATTAAACATATTAGTAACATCCTCAACATTATTAAACCATACGTTTATATCACTAAAAGAACTACCATCGAAAGGAGGTATTACACTTTCAATATCAGTAAAATTCATAGACGATGGCATAAAACTTTGAACTGGAAATTGCTGTTGTTTGTCAAAATTTGATAATTCAGTGTTATTACTTGAAGTCATATTATTTGAAGGCAGTTCGGGTTCCGAGTGAGTGTCACTTTCATTTTGTATAATATTATTTTGTAGTAAGGTCAAGTCTGAAAGGTATGTAACTAATCGGGTTGCGAGATCGTTTAAAGATCCCTCATTATCAATACAAAGTAGATTGCACACTGTAATCAGATCATTTAATGAAAAATCAGTTTGAACTTTAGTTATTTTATTTTTGAATTCGGTGCTGTCGGTTTGAAAACCGAAACCAGTAAAATCACGTATTCTCTTTCTGTTAGAGCGATCACCGTCGGCATCAAATAGGAATTTATGCAGCAATTTAATTTTATGCGTTCGTTCGTTTTTAAATGCAACTTCCAGTTCAGGTATCTCAACTAACTTCATAATCAAAATAATAATAATGAACTCACCGTTAGAATAATATCCGGCTTGAATATGTAGGATGAATAACTCTAATTAATCATATTGGTGGGTTAACTGTCACTTCTGACACCAATTTATGGGGGTGAGACTCCATACATAACTCACAACTCACTTTTAGGACGAACACTGACATTTATTGAGACGAACACACAAACAAAAAATACAGATATAAACACTCTTTTCGTTCTTTAATTAGCTTAAAGTCTATAATTCAGGACGTCGTTGAATATTTCTGAGATTTTCTTACGTCGTGTAAATATTCAATCTTATTTCACCGAAATATGTTCTGTTCTTTTTTAACAAAACCCTGCGTCGTAAAAACTCATTTCGTTCTCTTTACTTCTTCCGCATTTCCACTTCACACAGCTTCGTTAAGGCTCGTTTCCTTTTTAATCTCGAAGCGGAAAATACGGGGACACTCAGTCTGATGCAGGTGTTGCTTGCAAAATTCTCCACAATAGTACATAGAAAATGTGTTCATAATGTATTATGTATTTTTGCAGTTGTGGCTGTATTTAATATTTCAATTTTACTTATGATTTGTATAGAATTACATACGGACAAATTTTCATTTTTACATATTAGATAATGAATGATAAAAAATAGTCATTTTTCCTTTTGGATAATTTTAATTTGCTGAGGTTTGGGTTTTGCGGTTCCTTCATGTTACGGCGTAAATGCCCTCAAATTTATTTGTTTATAATTTAACTCTGTTTATCTTTCATATAGCGAAATATAATTATAAAACTGATTTCTTTTGACAGAAAAAATCTAATCTGTTTATCTAAATTGTTTATAACCCTGAATCAATATTTATGAGTAACATTATGATTTCAAGGTCATGTAATATAGATTTATTTACTTTATAATAATTTTGAATTGATGGTGATTTATTAGTTTTATAATTACTTGGATGTCATTTAAATGAATATTATAGCTATTTAGAAGATTTATAACTGCATATTGTAATTTTTATTTTGATGTTTATTTTATATAATATGTATCATTTTTAAAATGGTCAGTCTTGACTCTGTAACCAAGCAGAGAACATGTAACATGTCCTGACTCTGTAATCAGAGATGCCAGTTGTTAAATCATGGCTCTGTTTAATACAGAGTGTATAGTGGAAGTCCTGACTCTGCAACCAAGCAGAGAACACATTTTTTTTTGTATTGGCTCTGTTAAATACGGAGAATTACTATTATGGAACAATTATTAACTTCTAATGATGAATAGAATTTACATACTATTTCAGTTTTATTTAATAAACTATTTAACCTAATTGCTCTCCCATCTCACTTGGATTTTGAAAATTTATTTGTCAGATGAATTTCGGCGCCAACATTTATTTTGGTGCCGAGTAACCCGCGAAACATTTTTTGGAAATAATAGTGAGCTATTGTGAAAGAGATTTGTGATTAACAACTGTGATTTATTTTTCAACATGTGATTAGTGTGTGATTTATATTTCAACCTGTGATTAGTGTGGAATTATTATTGTGCCATTTGGATTACGACATGCCATCTACATTACCTGTAATTAACAGGTAAGAAAATATTTTTTTCATTTTCTATGAATGGTTAATGTTTTAAAATAAGAATTATTCTTTATTTAAAATGGAAAATCTTGAAAAGCTGAAAGCAAAACGTTCTGTTGAACGAACGAGTTTCACGAAATTAATTACAAAATTAGAAACATTATTAAATGATGACATTGATAATACGAAAACCGATGAATTATTAGAGCTTCAAGAAATATTTCTCTTAAAAGAAACGGCTTTCCAAAGTTTGAATCGTGATATTGAAGCTCAAATATCCGACTTAAAAGAATATGAAAAGGACATTGCTAATAGTGAAAAGTACACTGACCAATTGATCAGTGCTAAATTTAAAATTAAAAATAGATTAAGAAAATGTAAAAAGGATAATGTTTCTATGATAGCAACTAGTCGTGTAAATTCATTGAATGGTTCTGCTAGTGGAACAGAAACGAGTTCTGCCATGAAATTGCCTAAATTAAATGTTCCAAAATTTTCTGGTGAAATCGAAGAATGGGTCGAATTTTTTAACTGTTTTGAAACATCGATACACCAGAATAAATCACTATCTAAGATAGAAAAATTCGCTTATCTAAAATCCTTGTTATGTAATCGGGCCTATAATGTGGTAGAAGGGTTTCCTTTGACAGAACAAAATTATGATACTTGTATTGATTTATTAAAGGACCGTTTTGGTAAGGTTGATGTTATTATTAATAAACACATGACTAATTTATTAAATATGGAACCAGTTAAAAATTGTTCAAATTTAAATGCATTAAGAAGATTGCATGACATGTGCGAAGTTAATATTAGAAGTTTAAGAAATTTGGGGGTAACATCCAGTTCTTATGGACAATTGCTAAATCCTATTTTGCTAAAGCTATTGCCCCATGAATTAGTGATTGAATATCATAGAAAACGTGATACTAGCAAAGAGTCAGATGTAACCGATCTAATTGCCTTTCTGAAATGTGAAATAGAATGTAGAGAAAAGGCTTTGTCAATGACAAGTTCTAAAAATGATGCATCCTCTTCTTTTGTACATAAAAATAAAACTGAATTTCGTGAAAAGAAAACATCAAATAAATATCAACATGCTAATACCTTAAATGCCACTATTAAAGTTTTTTGTGTATTTTGCAAAGGTAATGATCATTTATCTTCCGAGTGTAAAAATTTAGCTGATGATAAGAAAAGATTAATGTTACGTAAGGAGGGTAGATGTTACAAATGCTTTTTGAAATCGCATTTATCTTCGCAATGCCGCATAAAATTAAAGCCATGTCTAAATTGTAAAAGCACTGAACATAACAAATTATTTTGCTTTAAGAAAAGTTTGAAACCGGAAATTAATGAAAATCAAAATCAAACAGTTGTATCTAATTCTCATTGTAATTTTAGAAATTCTAAGCATGCTGTTTTATTGCAAACATGTTGTGTAACTGCTCAAGGTAATTCTAAATCAAAGGTAGTTCGATTATTACTTGATTCTGCAAGCGAAAAAAGCTTCATAACAAAAGCTTTAGCTCGTGAATTAAATTTGCCTGTTTTAAGAAAAGAACATTTAACTGTATTCGCTTTTGGCATGGATCAAGGTCGCGAAGAAGAATATGATGTTTTTAAAATTAAATTGCGAAGTAAAATGAATTATCATCGTTTTATAGATGTTGAGGTGCTAGCTACCGATTTGATAAGTGCAACAACATTGAAGGTTCCCAATTCTGACCCTCTAGTTATAAAATACATTGAAAGTAAAAGATGGAGGTTAGCCGACCCTACGCCCGAGGAATCCGAAGTACAAATTTTACTTGGAGCTGATTATTTCTGGAATGTTCAGAGAGGTGTCGTTGAAGAAATTAATGACCATTTATATGTAGCTAATACACTTTTTGGGTACACAATAGTGGGAAAAATAAACTCTAAAGGTAACGAAACAGTTAATGCTCATCTTGTATCTGTTAATGAAATAGAAAATTTTGATTTGCAAAAGTTTTGGAAACTAGAGTCTTTGGGTATTTGTGATAGTAAAAATGAATTATTTTCACAAAAGGATTTAGATGCTCTTGATTTATTTAATGATAATTTAAATTTTGTAAATGGAAGATATGAAACTAAACTTTTGTGGAAAGTAAATAAAAATGAATTGGAATCCAATTTTGATGTAGCTAAACATAGACTTTGGGGATTAAAATCAAAATTGTGCAAAAATGAATGGTTACTTAAGGAATATGAGAAAATATTAAATGAACAATGTGGTTTGGGTATAATTGAAGAATGTGAGTTTAATAAAGATGAAATAAACACGTATTACATGCCTCACAGACCAGTAATAAGGGAAGATAAATCGACAACTAAAGTAAGAATTGTTTTTGATGCGTCATCCAAAGATAAGGGGGCAAAATCGTTAAACGAGTGCTTATTTCCTGGGCCCAATCTAAATCCTAACATATTGGACATTATTTTAAAATTCCGTCTCCACAAAATTGCTTTCTTGGCCGATATAGAAAAAGCATTCTTGCAAATCCAGATACAACAAGAAGATAGAAATTTTTTGAGGTTCCTGTGGTTTGACAATATCACTAGTAACAATCCCATTTTGAAGGTTTTTCGCATGACCCGTGTAACTTTTGGTGTAACAACTTCACCCTTTTTCCTTTCTGCAACCATCAAACATCACATTGAGGGGTATAAAGATTTGTTTGGAAAAATAGTTAATATGCTGGATACTTCCTTATACGTTGATGACCTGTTTCATGGAGCTGATTCAGTAAATGAAGCTTTTGTTTTATCAAACGGTGCAGAGAAGATATTGAGTGAGGCCAATATGAAACTCAGAAAATTTAAAACCAATTCTTCCGATTTAAAATTTTTATGGAAGGAACATGGAATAAACTTTGAGGAAGACACTCTTGAACAAAATCTTTCGAAGGTATTGGGAATTATATGGATAACAGAAAGTGACACCTTGAAAATAGACATACAACCACTTTTAGTAGAATTTGACCATAAACTTATTACCAAACGTATTGTTTTACAAACTGTGGCAAAAATTTATGATCCTATTGGACTCATTTCCCCTTTCGTGATAAGAATTAAATTTTTAATGCAAGAACTCTGGGAACATGGAATTGACTGGGATTCTACATTACCAGATTCTTTAAGTGGAAAATTCAGAAAATGGCATAATGAAATAAAAGACTTGGTAAATTTTGAAATTCTTAGAAAATATTTTGTAACTATCCCAAAATTAAATCCTGAAACCGCTCAACTTTTCATATTTTCTGATGCTAGTTTAAAGGGGTATGGGTCAGTGGCTTATTTACGTGATTCTTCTTCTTGTGAAATTTCATTTGTAATAGCAAAGTCGAGAGTAGCGCCTCTCAAGAAAATTACATTGCCGCGCATCGAACTTCTTGGAGCACTTACGGCTGCAAGATTAGCGAATTATTTAAAGGAAATATTTAAAATTGTGAATGAAAATATATTTTGTCTAAGTGACTCCCAAATTACCTTGCACTGGATTAAAGGAAGTGCTAACAACTGGAAGCCCTTTGTGGCAAACCGCGTACGCGAAATTCAGGAACTTGTTGCTCCTGTACAATGGAAATTTTGTAAAGGAAAGGAAAATCCTGCAGATGTTCTCTCTCGTGGTTGCTCTGCATCTGAATTGATTAATAACGAGGTATGGTTACATGGTCCTAGCTGGCTGAAGGAAGAATCGTTACCAGTATTTCCCCCTGAAACTCAACCTAATCTACCTGATGAAGAGGTCTTGCAAGAACAACGTAAAACGCTTGTTTGCTCCATATCCCAAAATATTCCAGAATTTGAGCTTTTATTTAAATTTTCATCCTGGTCTAAATTAAAACGAATTACGGCTTGGTGCCTCAGATTCATCAAAAATAGTACATGCCCATCTGAACGAGTCTATGGTTTTTTGACTGTTCCAGAACTTGAAAGGGCAACAAATGCTATTGTGAAATTAATTCAAAACCATGAATTCGGAGACGAACTGAAAATTCTAAAATCCAGAAAGATCCTAAATTCTAAAAGCAAACTCCTTCCTTTACATCCATTTCTTGACGAAAATGATATTCTTCGTGTTGGAGGTAGGCTAAAAAATGCAAACTTGTCTGAATATCAAAAACATCAAATCATTCTCCCTAAAAGGCATCATGTTACAGACTTGATAATAAAGTATTTTCATGAGAAACATCTTCATAGCGGGACTCAATTGACAATTTCAGCAATTCGACAAAAATTTTGGATAATTAATGCTAAAGAAGCTGTGAAAAGAGAAATAAGGAAATGTATGAAATGTTTCCGAAATTCATCACACCTTTCATCTCAGTTGATGGGAAATCTGCCATCAGCACGCGTGACACAAGCTCGAGTATTTTCAAGAGTAGGAGTCGACTTAGCCGGCCCCTTTTTGATCAAACCTCGTAAGGGACGTGGTGTGAAACCCTTTAAACATTATGTTTGTCTGTATGTTTGTTTCGTAACAAAAGCTATCCATCTTGAGTTAGTCACTGATCTTACAACTGAAACCTTTCTAGCCTCATTGAAAAGATTCGTGGCTCGACGTGGAAAACCTCTAGAAATATTTTCCGACAGAGGTACAAATTTTGTAGGGGCAGACCGCGAAATAAAGAGAATGATGTCTCTAATTGCTTCTGATGAAAAATTGCACAAGTATCTTACTGACGAAATGATAGTATGGAAATTCAACCCACCTTCCGCCCCTCACTTTGGAGGCCTTTGGGAAGCGGGAATAAAACAAATGAAAAATCATTTGAAGAGAACAATTGGTGATCAGATTTTAACTTATGAAGAATTTTTGACCTTAATTGCACAAATTGAGTCATGCTTAAATTCAAGACCGCTTGTCGCTGAGTCTTCTGATCCAAATGACTTTACGGCTCTGACGCCAGGACATTTTATTATAGGAGCACCCTTGACCTCCTTACCTGAGCCTGATATCTCCTCTACCTATGTAACTCCTTTGGAACGTTGGAAATTGCTACAAAAGATTTTCCAAAGTTTTTGGAAAAGGTGGTCGTCAGACTATCTCTCACAATTGCAGCAACGTACAAAGTGGTTTAGAAGCAACCCGAACTTAAAAATCAATGACTTGGTGTTGATAAAGGAAGAAAACCAGCCCCCATTAAGGTGGAAATTGGGCAGAATAATTGAACTATTTCCTGGGGATGATAATATTGTTCGTGTTGTCAAATTAAAGACTTCTACTGGTGAACTGAAACGCCCTATCACAAAATTGTCTCCTCTACCGATGGACATTTAATATAATAGAATTTTACTTTATTTTAACTAACTTTATTATTATTATTATTTTCTATGTCTAATTTTTGTAACTTTCTGAACTATTTTGTATATTAATGTCTTTTTCTATTTTTAGTTGTTCCAGAAACTGTTTTTTATAGAAGTAGTAGGATTTAATTGCATTTCATTTTAGTTATACTTAACATTTAAGGTAATATTTTAAATTTGTATTTAATATTTGATTATTTAGTATGTGATAGTGGAAATTTGGTAAGTTATAATTGTTCGATGAACTCCGTTCATGGAGGCGGAGGATGTTACGGCGTAAATGCCCTCAAATTTATTTGTTTATAATTTAACTCTGTTTATCTTTCATATAGCGAAATATAATTATAAAACTGATTTCTTTTGACAGAAAAAATCTAATCTGTTTATCTAAATTGTTTATAACCCTGAATCAATATTTATGAGTAACATTATGATTTCAAGGTCATGTAATATAGATTTATTTACTTTATAATAATTTTGAATTGATGGTGATTTATTAGTTTTATAATTACTTGGATGTCATTTAAATGAATATTATAGCTATTTAGAAGATTTATAACTGCATATTGTAATTTTTATTTTGATGTTTATTTTATATAATATGTATCATTTTTAAAATGGTCAGTCTTGACTCTGTAACCAAGCAGAGAACATGTAACATGTCCTGACTCTGTAATCAGAGATGCCAGTTGTTAAATCATGGCTCTGTTTAATACAGAGTGTATAGTGGAAGTCCTGACTCTGCAACCAAGCAGAGAACACATTTTTTTTTGTATTGGCTCTGTTAAATACGGAGAATTACTATTATGGAACAATTATTAACTTCTAATGATGAATAGAATTTACATACTATTTCAGTTTTATTTAATAAACTATTTAACCTAATTGCTCTCCCATCTCACTTGGATTTTGAAAATTTATTTGTCAGATGAATTTCGGCGCCAACACTTCAAATCATTTTTATCTTTTTATACAAAGATGTCTGAAAACCTAAATTTAATTAAATTTTTATCTTACATGTATAACAGAATCTTAACAAATAAGTAGTAATTGAAAATAAATGATACTGTGCAGCAAAAAACTCGTATAAACCAACAAAACCCACTTTTATGTGTTTTTTTTTTTTGGGGGGGGGGGTTTATTATGTGGTTTTTTTTACAAAAGCCCACCCAGGTTTTTTTGGGCGGGTAGGTGGGCAGACAGCCCTGATGAAAACTATTCCAAAATACTGATAATAAAATGGAATTATTTTCATTCCTTTAAAATTTTGGTTTTTATTTACACGTGAGTACATATAGTAATTAATTTATTATTATATGTTATAAAAAATAGTTTAGAAATCCTGTATAACAGTTTAAATAATATTTCCCCTGTTACTATATTTTAAAAGATAAGTAGAACAAATATTATATATATTTTAAATAAATTCACATATTCATGCTATTTATCAAGTAATACATCAAAGCAGTGATTTTTCAATAGTTGGGGTCTTTGTAAAATTAATGCATTGTAACAGATTTTTTTTTTTTAAGACATAAATTGTAGTCGTGAAATTAGGTGTGATTCTAAAGATAAACATTGAATGCTTATAAAAGTGTACTTTTTTAGAAACTATTTTTACTTTTATTATTTTCATAAAGAATTTTAGTTTTGAGAATTCACTTTAATTTGAAAATGCCTTTTTGAATATTATGTTCAAATTTTGTAAGAGGAAAAAAAAACTGAAGTGAAATTTTAAAATTGTAAGTTTTCAGTTTGTAAGTTAAGTAGTTGGTTTGCAATTTTGTTTTCTGATTTATAAAACCATTAAACAATAAAGTTGTGAGTACTGTGTGATTTTAGCACTAACTATTAGATACAGTAGACTTCTTCAAATCCGCACATCATCGAATATGTAAACAATAGAACTTTCAGTTCAGATGTAGGGACAAAATTACAGACTTTTTTATTTTTATATAATTCCATGTGTATTTTAATATGTAACTCTTGTTAATGTGACTGAACTCTTCCTTGTTCATGAAGGAAATAGTATAAATTTATTTCTGAAAAATTCTAGATATTGCTGATATCACTGGTAATTGCAATCTTCTTACCAAATGTATTTATGTATTAATCAAGCTTTTTTGGTTATTAAGTCTGGCTAAACCTGAAGTAAAACTTTTTTATTTTATGATTTTGATATGCATTAGTAGGGTACCTTTGTGAGGCAAGTTTGGTTGAATAATTCAAGAAAAATGTATTATAATCTTTATTATGTATATTTAATTATGCATTATTATTTACTTGACGTTTACTTTTAATAATATAATTATTTTTTAAATTATCTTAATTTATATTATTTCAATTTATTGTTTTACTTAATTATTTTAATATTTTACTATAAGTAAGCATTCATTATAATTTCGATTGCATTATTACATTCAAATTACTGTTTAAAAAATATAAACAAAGAAAGCAATGACCAAAAATCCGCTCAAATTCTGGTCCCAAGCTGTGCAGATTTGATGGAGTCTATTGTATTAATATAATAAAGTAAAAATATTTCATTTTCAAGCTGAAATTTTGGTGAATAAATTCAAATCTCCCATTTAAAATTTGTTTGTGAAATAAAAAAAAAGCTATAGCAAATTATAAATTGTTATAGCAAAAATGTACTCGGTCTGATTGTGATTTTGTTCATTGTACTTTTCTAGCTAGTGTGGAAATGAAGTTTGAAGGAACAGAAACCACTGCTATCTTTAGCTGCATTGGAAAGGTGCTTGCAGAATTTGACGACAGGGATAGAAACACTTTTCAAATGAGAAGAAGATGACTAACAAGAAATAGATGATTTGTCGAAAAAATTTTTGTTAAATAATAAATATGATTAATAATAGTTTGTAAATAAAAAAACATTTAATTCTTTTTTGTGATTAATAAATTTTATTTGTTATACATGGTAAGTTTTTATTTAAATTCTAAGAATTGACTTCTAATTTTTGTATTATCATTTTTAAAACTAGTATCCAATGTTTAAGATATTTCAATAAAATGCAATTTATAAAATAAATTTACAAACTTTTAAAATCACCTTGTAAATTTTATCTTAGAGAAAAACAGTTGATAAAAATTGACTCATATAAAATCTATCTAAAATTAGAATTTTTAACGAAATATAAATTATGATGATATTTAAATGCTAAGTTTTTAGATTTCTAATTATTTCAAATGCCTTACTTATGTGCAATTGAGAGAACCTATCAATTTGAATTTCTAAAATGTATTTTATATCCCCCCCCCCCCCCTGACTCAAAAGAGAAAACATATAAAGAAAATTAGCTATTTTGTCCTTTGTATAATTTCTGATATTTTCAAAGTATTTTTTATCTATTAATTTTTTTGAGGGCTCGGGAAATGACCTGAAATATATTTAAAAAAATTTCTACCTTCTATCAGTCACAATTTCTTTCTGCTTACATAAACTTAAGTAGGTATTGTAAATTCTGAAATGGAATTTAGATAGCCTTAATGTCATGTTAGTCTACTTTTTGTAGGGATGTATAATTTTTAGAAAGATTCAAGTGTTGGGACAAAAAAAAAAACATTTTTCTGTAAAAATTGATTTTTTTTCCTTTTTACAAATAAGAGCTTTTTTGTTGCTAAATTTTCTTTGAAAATATAAAATAATATAAATTTTTTTAAATATACGTATGTACATTAAAAATAGAAAGATTTTATTTTTACTTCATATGAATACATTACAAATAGAAATAATAAACTTACTATTAAAAATTTTAGTTCCAGAATAGATTTTCTCGCTTAGTTTGTCATTGTTTGTAACATATTTTTTTATTTTTTTAAATGGTCATTTCAGTTGCACTTTCAATTTTACACTGCCATTAAAACTTATAATATAAATATTTGCCTCAGTATTTGCTGGCAATTGTGTTTATTTAATAAAAAAATCCCATTGTAGTGTTTATCCCCCAGTAGTATAGTCAGACTCTCATTCAGAATGAAGGGAGTATAAAGATAAAATATAAATTAATGTTTTACTAATTTTTAATGTAGGAGTAACTAAAATAAAGTTGGTTAAATAAATAAAAAAAACAACAGGTGGATTACTTTTTTCAACCAAATTTTGCTTGCATTTTTCGGTTAGCCGGGCACCAGTGTTATATTTACATACATATATATGTACACACGCACACACATATATGTACATATATGTGTATGTAAATATAACACTGGCGCCCGGCTAACCAAAAAGTACCAATTTTTTTTTCAGGTGTGGTGGAGAGAGAGGGGATAACATTTCATTTATACAGTAGAGGATCTTTATAATCCTATATAATGCACAGCTTTTGAGATGTAAGCAATGAATTTTGTACTTAAGAAGCACCTGTAATCCGTATTGCAAAAATATTGCACCTTTTAGAGGATTAAATTTCAAACATTATTTCATCTTTATCTCCTTAATTCAGATTTTTTTTAAATGAAAATATTGCTGTTATTAAATGTAAAAATTTTGGGATTAAGCAATGTGTTGATTTTGTCCCAGCATGTTTCGATAATTTTTATAGGCGATTTAACAATAGGTGAAATAATCAATATTATGCAAAAATTTTTTAACCTGCACAACTTTTGGTCCTAAGGAATGCAATATAAATATCTACTGCGATTGTTTTGTATATTGCCATATTTACAAGGTAAGTTTTAATGTTGTGTGAAATGACCTATATAACGCAAAATGTTGCATGTTTTGGTTTGCATTATAAAGATCTTCTACTGCATATAAATACTACGTTAACGTTTATTGTAAAGACATTAAAAAAAAAAAATCATTTCAGCTACGCTACGTTATTTTTATTATTACTTTCTTCTATCTTTACAAGAAGAAAGTATTGGTTTCATGAAAATTTTCGAATTCCAGTTTTCGACGGATTTACACGTTTTATGAGTCAGAGATTCCAAAAAACATGTTTTTACAAAATGTCTGTCTGTGAGTCTGTCTGTCCGTCCGTCTGTCCGTCCGTCTGTCTGTCTGTATGTGACACAAATTTTGTGGGCGCTCTATCTCAAGAACTAATGCACGAAATTTCACAAAACTTCATATTTAGTTAGACCTTGATATAAACTGGAACTGATTAGTTTTTGGTGAAAATCGCCCAACAGGTGGCGCTGCTATGCGGCATTTTTAACGATTTCTCCAATAGCTGTATCTCAAGAACTACTGCACGGATTTTCATAAAACTTCAGATTCAGTTAGTCCAGGATATAGTTTGGTGCTGATTACTTTTTTGTGAAAATCGCCCAACAGATGGCGCTGGTATGCTGCATTGTTCATGATTATCGCAATAGCTCTAACTCAAGAAAAAATGCACGAATTTTCATCAAACTTCAGATTCAGTTAGTCCCTGATATAAAATAGTGCTGCTTAATTTTTGGTGCAAATCGCCCAACTGATGGCGCTGCTGTGCTGCATTTTCACGATTTCCACAAGAGGTGTATCTCAAGAACTATTGGACGGATTTTCATCAAACTTCAGATTTAGTTAGTCCTTGACATGAATTGATGTATAAATTAGTGCTGTTTAATTTTTGGTGTAAATCGCTCAACAGGTGGCGCTGCTATGCTGTATTTTTTGCGATTTCCGCAATAGCTTTATCTCAAGAACTAATGCTTGGATTTTCAACAAACTTCAGATTCAGGTATACCTTGATATCGTTTAGTGCTGTTTACTTTTGGTGTAAATCGCTCAACAGGTGGTGCTGCTATGCTACATTTTTTTCAGAATTTCCGCTATAGCTCTATCTCAAGAACTAATGCACGAATTTTCATCCAACTTCAAATTCAGATACACTTTGATATGAATTGGTGCTAAATCGTTGTCATTTCTTGTACTATTTAAATGATTTAATTGACGTGATTTATATAGAAGAAAGTTTTGTGATGGCCACAACATACTAGTTTTTTTTTTTTATAATGGTTGAGTGTTTATTGATTATGTGAAAATAAAATATGGAAATCTGCTTATGATAAATTGATTTTTTTAAATATTCAATTTTTCAACCTCACTATAACCACAAATTGGTATTACGGACATAATTTTACATATGAATTTTTAATGAGGAAAGTAGCATTTACTTATTAGTTTTTCAAAAAGTTAATGTTTCAATGTAGAACGTTGAACATTGGTAAGAAAAAAAAAAGAGAAACCACCAGAATGTAGAGTGAACATAAGAAAGAGAGTATTCATCTTCCAACACTATAGAATCGGTAAGTCTCTGATTCAGGATGATGGCCATACAGATAAAATATAAATTTTCTTCTGAGTTAATTGGGTTGGAATAATAAATAAAAGTTAAGTAGTTAAGTTTGAAAAATCAACAAAGGTAGAATTTTGCATATGTAACTTTAAGAGGACACAGTACCTTTTAAACTATTTTTTAGTTTTCATTAGTATTGTAATATCTGTGGTGGCATTATGTTTAATACTATAATGGAAATATATATATATATTTAATCTTACAGAAATGCCTATTTAATTAAAATTGTCAGGCTAGCTCAGTTTCAAATCACACAGAAATTTCACATAATTCCAAAATAACACTTTCTCGGTGTATAACTTTTTAAATATTTTTTTATTTAATCTTGATAAGACGACACATCACAAATAGAACGGCACATAACACATAAAATAATAACACGGATATAACTTTTTACATTTTAGCACATCTCAAACAGAACACAACTACAGTCAACGCTGTAACAGAACACTCTCCAACTCATAGCATTTCTCATTCGGCAAAGCTCACGGAAAACGGTCACGTGACTGCCGGTAGAGTCTATTTGTTTTAAAACGGGTGGCGCGCGTTACATCCTCCCCCTCTGTTTCCGATTTACGTCTCGGAGAGGAAACAGGATGCTTTCTGGGTCTTCCTCTTTTCCTTAAGGGTGCAACTGGAATAGTTTCAGTTTCTTGAAATGGTGACAAAGCGGAAACATGGTAAGACCCAATTCGCTCGGTAGGATTGTCCAGGCTAGCAATGTCATATGTCACTAGTGACTTTTGAGTCAAAACTATGTATGGCCCATCTCTCTTAGGCATAAATTTGGCTGTTTTATTTTTACTTGCTTTGCTCACAGGATGTAGGTTAACCCATACTTTATCACCAGGTGCGAAATACACTCGTCTACGATTTTTATCGTAATATTTCTTCCGCTGATCTTGTTTCATTTCAACACGCTCTTTCACACTTTTTGAAATATTTGCAAGACGTTTAAGATATGGGGTTATTTCCGGAACAAAATTGTCATTTTCCACAACAGCTCTAAAATCGTTCACCACATCATCGATTGTTCTTAATTCTCGACCAAATTGCAGATAGGCGGCAGTTTGGCCTGTTGTATCAGATTTGGCAGAGTTCATAGCAAATCTAATAAAAGGAAGTTTATCAATCCAGGAAGTGTGTTCATCTCCAACAAGGATTGCTATTCGAGGTTTCAAGTCTCGATTTTTGCGTTCGACTGGATTGGCCTGAGGATGGTACAGAGGTGTCAATGATTGGTCTATTCCAAGAATGTAACAAACTTGTTGTAGAACAGCGCTCACAAACTGAGGGCCGTTATCACTTATGAGTCTTCTTGGGATACCATAACGAAGGAAGATCTCTTCAATCAGAGTAGTCGCACATTCTTGTGCAGTAGCAGTTGTTAAGGCAAATAGTTCGACCCATTTAGTGGCACAATCTTCTACTATAAAAATCCATCGATGCCCATCTTTACTAGGAGGCAATGGTCCAAAGAGATCAATGCTGAGGGTCTCAAATCGCTGAGCATAAGCAGGTGTTCGTAATAAACCAGCTGGTTTCTGATTTGTTGCTTTATAACGAGCGCACTCTGGGCACTTCTTCACATATTCAGAAATGTATGCTCTCATGCCTGTCCAATAATATCTTTTAGCAATTCTCTGATAAGTTCCTGCTTCACCATAATGTCCGGCTGAGGGGTCGTCATGATGAAGTTTCAAAATATTTTGTCTTTCTTGTACTGGAACGACCAGTTGCGCTTCTTCGGCATCTGATTCGGGAGCATACCTATAAAGCACACCTTGATTCATCAGGAATCCTCTATCAGTCCAATTGGCGAAATCTTCGCTTTTCTGTTCGTCTTCAAAAGAATCTATGATCTTTTTAAGGTTTTCATCTTGCAATTGTGCTTCTCTGATATCTTTTGGACTTCTTGTTGGCATGTCTATGCTGACAAAATTGCATGTTTCACAGAGAGCAGATTGATGATTGCAGACAGGGCGTGACAGCATGTCAGCCACAACATTTGATTTTCCAGGTTCATATTCTATTTTCTTCTTATCAATTTCTTTCTTAGCAGGAGTCATCCGATTAGGTGGTGCAGAAACAGGAGCACTATCACCTGTATTCATACGATGCTCCACAAACGGGGTTGTCTCTCCCCCTGGTTGAAAACATTTTTCATACCTTTTGAGAACATCATTAATAATGTCCCTTTCATCGGAATTTAGATTTTTGCCTTCATTTTCATGTAAAGCATACGGACTGACTTCGACCGCACCAGCTAACGTGCTATTTTTTTCTTGGTATTCATCAACAAGATAAAACTTTTCCCGAGGTTTATCGCTGAAATACCATGTTTTGTTGGCAGTATCTAACACTATGTTAGCATTCTGTAAGAAATCCATACCTAAAAGAGTTCTATTACCCTTGGCATCTGGTAATACGATGAGCTCCGTTTTGAAGACTCGGCCTTCAATCTCTACGGGCACAGTGGCAGACAAAGTGTCTCTAACCACCGTAATTCCGTCAGCTAACGTTACTTCATGGGTATGAGGGTTCAATGCAACTCCAGTTTTTAAAAATAATTTATACATACGTTCTCCTGCAATAGAACGATTCGCTCCCGTATCTGCACAAACTAACACTTTTTTATTGCAGATCGTGATAGGCACATTTGGAGCTGAAACTGCTGATGTATTTAAACTATATAGCTCAAGACGATGTGCTTGAACAGTTTGTTTTTTAACCGTAGGGGAACAATCTGGACATTTCTTCTTTATAAATCCCAATTTACCACAACCATAGCAAACAATATCTGATTCTATGCGTCGATTAGCAAACTTAGGGGAAGATCTGTCTTCTTTTGGAGGCTTACTCTGTTTCCAATTATTTTCTCGACGAGAAAACTCTTTTTTATCTTGGGGCACAATCGGATCCCTTTTAGGAAACGTAGATCTAATAATGTCATACGCATCTAATTTTTCGGCAAGGTCGACTGGCGAATTTAAATTTTCCCAATCGTCTAACATATGTTGTTTGCATTCAACAGGCACGCGCCTTTTCATTTGATCAGCTATGATAAGATCCTGAAGAGCTTCAAAAGACGTTACAGTTAATTCTTTAAGCCAGTTTTCAAAATAAGCTCGAAGTTCAAAATAATAATCTCGCCAAGTAATTTCTTTGGCCTTGCGATGAGTAAAGAACAGCTGCCTAAACTTTTCGGCACTAATTTTAAACCTTTTTAGAAGTAAATCTTTAACATGTGAAAATTTTGAAGCGTTTTCTTCAGATTCACGAGCAATAAGCGTAGAGACAGAAGACGGTACGACACTGAGTAAATACGAAACCCAAAGATGCTCTGGTACCTTCGAGAGCTTTAATTGACGTTCCAGGAGCACCAAAAACAAGGTTACATCATCAGTTTCTGGCCTGAATGTAGGCAACAGCTTTTGGATATCTATCTTACTCTCCGGGTGAGACATTACCCCTGCTGCACTACCACCTACCGCTCCACTGGAAGCACTTTGGCTCTGAGCCTGTAACTTGAGCTTCTCAAGCTCAAAATTCATCTCAAGCTTTTTTAACTCTAACTCTTCCGCTCTATGCTTTTCTTCTAATTCTAATTTGCGCTGTTCTAACTCAGCTGCCTTTTGTTTTTCCTCTAAGTCCCGTCTGCGTTGTTCTTCCTCGCGAGTCGAAATTTGGTTTCTGACTAATGAATTTACAAAATCAACTTCGTACGAGGGGGAGGATTTAATTTTTTCACGCAATGTGACAACTGTCATAGAGGGTTGAACATCTAAATTCATTTCTAACGCAACCTGATATAAATCCTCTTTACGAGCTTTATTAAGTTCAGACATTTTAAACTTTAGCAAAACAACAAAACAAGTACCCCACAAATTACGAGAATTCTTTTAAATTATTCCCCAACGTGAGCTTTGCCGTTACAACTCATATAAACAAGACTTTAATAAAGCAAAACAGTAAGGTTTAACATTAGCAAAACTCTGACTACAAAACAAAACAAACTTTAAATCCCTGCAGGTATAAATAAACTGGATTGTCATAACGCGACATTTAATCAAAACAATATTTTAACCAATATAAAGCCATTTACTGAATAGTTAACACTTTCAAACAATATTCTAAATAATATAAAACACATAATTGAATAATTAAAATTTCAACCAATATTATTATTATATTACTAACGCTACTTAATATCGGTTTCATTCAATATCACTTTAAAAGAAAATAAAGTTTCTTTTATAAACAAATAATAAATACAAAAACTTACTCATTCCGTTTTGGAAATGAATCACATTCAAGGCTTTTTCATCAATAAATCAGCAACTCAAAAGTAAATACTTACGTTTAGCATTTAAATAAATAACAAACACTTAAATAAAAATAGTAATCATTTCTCTTACGAAACCAATAAAAAAAATAATAAAAATAAGCACATATCTTTATGAGAATTGCGATAAAATTATGAATCATTTTAACAACTTCTAATTTGACTGACAACAGTTTATTTTCCTCTTTTAAAAAGAAAAGAAAAAAAAATCAACGAAAACGTAAATGAATATTTCTTTCGCTTTCTCTCGCACTCACTCTTTTTTTTTTTTTTGAATCAAAATATTTTACTTAAAGCAAAGTAAAAATTAAACATACATGAACAGAATCAAAGTAAAATTTTCAGAATAATGAATGAGGGAGGGGGGAAGGGGAAATATGCAATACAAACATGACAGGAAAACAATAGAATGAATTAAAATTTAATAATGTCAAAAATATTTAGAATTTTTAGAATATCAATGTTACGAAGTCAAGAATCTGAAGAATGCATTCTTTTTTAATAAAATATTATGGATCCATTCTATTTAAAACGCTTACTTGGTAAAAATATTTTGTAGAACAAACAAATCTTGTAGAATAAACCACTATAGGCACAAACACTGTAGGCACCGTTCTAAGAACAAATGAAGTGAAAGGTTTTTTAAAAAACACTCATATCGCAGCATTTTTCTTTGTCGTAAACAAAACAATTTGCAGAATAGCTTTCGAAAATAACAACACATATCACATCGTGTAAAGCTGATGCATGAAAATGGCAAAGGTAATGAAACAAAAATTAATCTATAGACCATGGCGAACATACCTCACAAGCTTACGACGACGAATTATTCTATAGAATTATAGGAACATATTTCACGTACGCTCACAAAGACGACCGGTCGTGCCATTTTTTTTTTCTCTCCTAGTTGAAAACCACACTTCTTGAATAAAAATATATTACTATATCACTTGACTTGAAGAATGATGAAATAATATTGCGAACACTTTTGAAAAATTTGGATGTGAACATTTTTCTTCGAATTCGTGGCCCGAGTTGGGTAGCCAATTGTCAGGCTAACTCAGTTTCAAATCACACAGAAATTTCACATAATTCCAAAATAACACTTTCTCGGTGTATAACTTTTTAAATATTTTTTTATTTAATCTTGATAAGACGACACATCACAAATAGAACGGCACATAACACATAAAATAATAACACGGATATAACTTTTTACATTTTAGCACATCTCAAACAGAACACAACTACAGTCAACGCTGTAACAGAACACTCTCCAACTCATAGCATTTCTCATTCGGCAAAGCTCACGGAAAACGGTCACGTGACTGCCGGTAGAGTCTATTTGTTTTAAAACGGGTGGCGCGCGTTACAAAATTAAATTTTTTTGAATAATTTTTAACTTTTTAAAAATCTCTACTACTTTTTTAAATATGAATATTTTTTGCTTCAGAAATTTCTGTAATTTCAATGATGAGTTTGTTGAATTTCCTTGATTTTTTATTATACAAAAGAGAAAATGATTTATATTAAATGTAATATCCCATACATCTAAAAATCCATGGCACAGTTTTATGTAGTATAATCTAAGGAATGTGGGGAAAAAATTTTGAAACGAAAAATATTGATATTTAAAAAATCAGTTGGGATTAAAAAAAAGTTTTTTTTTAATTTAAATTTTAGTTAAATAGAAATAAGCAAGATTTTTCTTTTTTTTTAAATTACATGAAATTTAATTTGCTTTATAGTATTAAATATAATGTCACTACAGGTATTACGGTATTATTCAAAATTGAAAAAGTATAAAGGGTACTGTGTCCCGTCCCCTTAACATAGTTTTTGACTAACTTTTACTAGTTTTTTTTTCCTTGCAAAGTTTATACATCAATACAGTTAAACAAATTTGAACATCTATATTTATAATAAAGGCAGAAAAGAATAAATCATTTCAGTTAAATATTTTTTTTTTATTTTAATATGTTGAATATTTTTATTGATTATATGGAAAAAAATTATCAAAATTGCTTATATGGTAATAAAAGTTATTTTATTCAAATAATACAATATAACACTTTTCAACTTTACCATTTACATAAATTGGTATTATAGATATAATTTTGCATATGACACTTATAATGAGAGAAGTATAATTATTAATTTTACACAATATTTTTACGTACAATGCTGAACATGAAAAGAAAAAATTAAAAAAACACCAGAATGTATAAAATATTTGAATAAATTATTTTATTAGTGGTATTTGAATTTTCGTAAAAAGCTACCTTTAAATAAAAGAAAAAAAAATTTCCCCAAAATTTTTGGGTTATTTCAGAGCAATCACTTTCAACATAATCATGAAAAATTTCCCTTTTAAATATTTTTTACATTATCATGGCAGTGAACTTAGCTATGATTTTCCATATAAACAATATATATATATATTTCTATCATAGCAAAAAAAAAAATATATATATATTTTATTTGAAATAGTTAAAAAATATATATTTATATGCATATGTTTTCAAACCTGGATTCATCAATATAAAATGGCAAACTTTTTTTCACTAATATAAAGAGATATTTATTACCAGTACTATGTCAAGACAGGTAATCAATATCTCTCTATATTGCAAAAAGAAAGCTTTGCTATTTTATAGTGGCGAATCCAGTTTTAACCAATATCGGCCGGTCCGGCGTTCCCCGAAATTGGCCGGTCCGGCGCTCACCGATATTGGCCGGTCCGGCGTCCGCCGATATCGGCCGGTATTGGGTGCCGATATAGGCCAATATTGGAAAAAAAGTTTGCCATGCAATATCGGCCAATATCGGTATACAGATATTGGCCGATATTGCGAAATCGCTGTTCCCGATATTGGCCGATATTGCTGTGCTACCTGGGACGTATGGATTGTTTTAAATGAGTCAATTAATATAAGTACAAGATAAAGATTACTGCATTAAATTTAGTATAAATATCGATAACATATTGAATAGCTTCATCATTTGTAAAATTTGTGTCCTGATTTATTAAATACTTATTTTAAAAATCTTAAGCAATGTTGTCCGATTAATCAAACTCTAAATATATATTATCTTTTAATACGGTAAAACCTGTTAAGATGGAATTGCAAAGGATGGGAGAAAATTCCGCTTTAGACTGATTTCCGTTTTAGCAGGTACTATTGCTTTCTTTTCGCTAGAACCATAAAATTTTACTTTTAAACCAGGATGTCGTTATAGGCATATTCCGTTTTCACAGCATTTACTGTTTTTGAAAATTGTTTCATTAAGAAATCATCTATAAAGAGTTGTACCCCCCCCCCCCCCCCACATGCCGTTATAGGCATATTCCGTTTTCACAGGGTTTACTCTATTTGAAAATTGTTTCATTAAGAAATCATCTATAAAGTGCTGTGACCCCCCCCCCCCCCCTAAATGATGGGCTGGCTGGATCCGCCCCTGTGTGTACAGATGAATATAGAACTCGCATATAGGAAGGAGAAGGAACCTTAGGTAAATCCAAACTGGAAATTCCGTCATCATTTCTGTAGTGCTGCCATCTGTTAGCACAACAAACTAGTATTTAGCATTCTGAGAAACGCACTGATTCTTTTTAAACTTCGAAATAAAATGTAAAAAGTTTTTATTTATTTTATTTTACTTTTTTAATAAAATTTTAGAATTTTTTTAAAAATGTTGAAATTTTTATTTTATAGAAATACTATAAGTTGTACATTTTTGTCAGGGAAATGTAAGTCTAACAGAAAATACCTGTGGTGTCGCCATCTATTAGCTAATATCATCACTAGGTTGTTTTTTACATAATGCGTTAAAACAAATTAAACTTATTAAAATTGGTGATTAATTATGCGAATAAAAAACTGAGGAAAGAAATATCTAAATGTTTCACTTAAAAAAAGGCTTAGATGTATTATAATCCCACTTCCGCCATCTTGGATTTTTTTCCTGTATGAAAAGTTCTTTTTCGCCAAATAGTAAATGTCGCCAATGGTTAAATATTGTTGATAGATTAATATAATCTTGAAAAAACTGGACTATAATAATTATAATTAATTAAGAAAAATTAATTCACATCAAGAAAAAAAATCAAGATGGCGGATGCGGGATTATAATGCATCTGTTCTAAAAAAACTAATTTAGTATTTCCTAATTACCATTTTTTTTTTTAATTTAACATATGTATTTATTTGCAATTTTGACTTTAGAAAATTTCTTTTTCGGGGAAAAAAAATTACGCTTTTTATATTTTTAAAAATTTTAACAAAAATATTACTAGAAAATATTTATGCGTTTCTTCATAGTTTATACCGTGTCCAAAAAATGACCGATGATTTTAAAATTCAATAACTTGCAAACGATGACAGAGATTTAAAAAAATCTTGCAGGAGGGTTATGTAATGATGTCAGGAGTTTTTTTACTGTGATTCTTTATTTTAGTTCGAATTTCAAACAATAGATGGCGCTGAGAGTAATAGGTGCTCAGTGACCCGATTTGTGACACTTCGGGATCGGGATCCATTCAATACATTTTAAGGCTCCTGTCCCTGCCGGCGAAGGTACTCACGAGCTAATGCTAATACTATGGGGAGGGATTTTTTCTAATATCTCGTTTGTATTTTGACATTTTTAAACAATATTTTTTTGTGTTGGATAGCTGAGATCCGTCTCTACAGCGCACCTTTTTTACTTTTTCGATTTCGTTCAACTAAATGTATGGAGTTTTTTATTTCTTATACTGGAAAACATCCCATTACATGACTGTATAATACTATTAACGAGATAAATAAGTTTTGGACGATGTTGGGAGTCCAAATATACCACGAAATTCCTTACCATCATGTGTCCCTGATGCAGATTTTTAAGTTTGGAGCTGTCTGTATAAAATTGTTTCAATAAAAGTAATTCGATTTTCCCCCGAAACTGGGATTATTGTTTTATATAAATATGTAGCAAAAAATTAACCTACACACATTTTTACGGTTGTTATTATTTTTTGAACTCTGCCCCCGGATTTTAGATTCCTAACCGTCCATCTTGCTAAACTTATACAGAAAATCACTTCAGATGCAGCCACAGAATTTTTTTCAACTTTTTTCTCATGCAGAAAGAAGTATGCTAGAGAAAGAATGGCTGAAATTCTTTGACAGGAAATTTACTGCAGAATTCAAATCAGCATTTAATTATCAATTTCTTATCATTTCTAGGCTTTATTGGTTGTCTTATCGTCCCCAAGGTTTATTCCTGCATTTTTCGAGATTCCTGCATTACATTAGATTAAATTTTTTTTAATTTAATCCACTGTAAATAACTGTTTCTAAAAATCAATGAACACTGTGGCTATCACTTAGTCTTAACATGATTTGCCTAAAAATAGGTGGTAATTTTCCTTACCGTCCCATCCCTTTTTTTTCCCTACCGTCCCCCTTTTTTTCCTTGCCGTCCCTTCTTTAACACCCCTTTAAGACAATATTATACCCAACATTTTGTACTAAAAATACTACATTGTTTTTTTTTTTCTTATTTAAATGTTCTGTGGGTACTATGCAAATCCATTATAAGTAAAAATTTAGAAGGAAATAAAAAGTTAGAGGTAAAACAGTAAGGAAAATTAAACTCGCAAGTTTAACTTAAACCTCAGTTAAATAAAAAAAAATCTTCGCTGCCGACCATTTTACCTTTATTTTGAATCATTAAGGCATTCGTCCATAAGTGTAAAATGTTATTTTACTAAGTTTAATTTCACCAGATTTTTATTCTTGAAAGTTAAAATTTTGTGAGAATGCTTTGTCTTTTTAAAGCTTCTTCTATTAAAGTAATAATTTTAATTTTTTACACCAGGTGGTATTGAACGCTGTATATTGGCAATATTGTAAAATTGATATTAAACAATTTAAAATTGTTTTTAGGTATTTTAAATAATGTAATTATTTTCTATTTATATTATATTAATAGAATTTATCACGGTATTTCAAAATGAATTAACTGAATCCATAGGTTTTAATTTCTGTGTTAACTTAACTGTTTTATTCACCTTAATCTTATCATGCTTTTGGATTCCATGTGCGGGAAGATATTTTGAAAATCAACTGGGTATTTATTCGGTATGTTGTGTAAGATTTCTATTATTATAAATTAAATATTTAATGGGTTGTAGTGTTTTTCCATTTCATGCCATTTGATAATGTTCTGTTTTCATCTTGAAACTATTATTTTGGTTATATTGGTTGTTTGGGTACAGGAGACAAAAAAAATTTCAGCTTTTAGCTTTTTTTCTCACAGAAAACAACCGATTTGCTTATATCATTGAATTCTGTACTCTTGAAAACGTAATTCAATATATAAGTTTTTCAATTTTTTCGGAATCCATATTCTTCTTTTTTTCTTCAATATTAGTTCTTGTAATTAAGTATAAGGCACTTTATTTTATATATACAGTTCTATATTATAGGTTTGTATCATCCATTTTTATTGTCAATTAATTCACAATATTGCGGTTTTTGATGATGGTCGGTAATGTTTAATTAATGGTTATATATATATATATATATATATATATATATATATATATACAGTCGGACCTCGTTATCCCGACACCCGGTTTTCACGTCACTCCGCTTATCACGTCAGTTTCTCAAAGTCCCGATTTTCCGTATATGATTTTAATGTAAATAAACTCCGGATTTTACGTCGTTGTATAATGTTCAACTCCTGATATCCCGACGGTTTAGGAAAATTGTCCATTTTTCTTAATCCATCTTATAAGCACAGAAATTAAGCGGTAAGAAATGTGTCAGTCAAACTTTTCACAAAAGTGTCTAAAATACCCATTGAGACAAATCAGAAATTTTACTTCTATCCTTTATCTGAATAAATGAATCCAAACTCTATGAATGACCCACTTAAGCTCCAGATAGACGTATCAGTCTACTCGCGGTCTTTTTGTTCTGGTCAGGTGGCGCTTTCTTTTGGTTACAAGGCATTTTTCATCCGACTAAAACCGAAACATTGCATTGCATTGAAACGATCAGAAATTATCTAACATCCATTTCTGAAACAACGAATATTGATTACAATTCATTGTATAATATTGAAAAAAGAATTGTAGGACGCACATCTAGGGATAAGCAAACCTTTATTCATTAATATTTCATGTAACAATAAAAAAAAAAAACAAATCACGATAAATCTGATTTTTATTCTTTTCAATTTTGTTTTTGTGTTTATTTTGTTTAATAATAACGTTTTATTGCTTAAAACTGCAAGACCAGTTATGAATTTCAAATGGTCTTAAATTACTTAAAAATACAGCTTTTTATAAACATTTTTCACCAACTCCGGTTACCGCGACACCCCGCTTATGACGACGCTTTTTTCTGGTCCTTAGAGTGTCGGCATAACGAGGTTCGACTGTATATATATATATATATATATATATAATATATATATATATATACACTATATAGCCAAAGGTGACCAGCCACTTGCGATTTTAGACGTTTTGTTAAATATCTAGAAAACTACATGAGGAATTATCCTGAAACTCCAAGTGTGTAAACAGAATAGTACAGGTCATACATTTCCGTGAGGATTTTTTCCCGAAACCCCATAGGAAACCGTCAACAAATTGAAAAAAACGAATATCTTTTGGTTGGTTGGTTGGTTGTATTTATGACGGCCAATTATCTGCACGAGGGATATAGGCCCAGGGGGAGTGCCCTTCGTGGGGGTCTTTCTAAGGGAACCTAACCCGTATTAACGCTTGGAAATCCAAGGTTCGAAGAAAACCACGAAAACTCCGAACGATTAGGCCGACGGGCGCGATTGGGATCGAACCCAGCACCTCCCGTCTACCAGATTCGAGAGCAGAACCTCTCAGCCACTGGTGGGGCCGAATATCTTTTGGATAACCCTGCAAAAACTAATGTAGCAAAAGCGTTCAAACTGTAGATTATGATTAAGTGCCTTAATGTCATAAATTGTGTTCATTTTTATGAGAATAGCATGTATATTCGTAGAGAAATTAAAGTTTTTTATAAAAGGAGTCCCAAATTTTGCAAAGTTTTTTTGCTTATAATTTGTAGAGTTCTTAACCCTTTCAGGGGCAAAGCACTTCTGTTACTAAAATGTTAAAATGATTGAATGATACCGTGATTTATGTACGGATTTATATGCAAATAAGTAAAAGCTTTTCTTTACGTACATTATGCAAAGCAGAATTTTATTTCTAAATTCTGGTGTCAATGTGGCATTTAGGAATTAAAATTAAGTGGTATATATAATATACCGGTGCCCTTCAAGGGGTTAATATAAAAAAAGTACTTTTCAGAAAATATGACAAACAACATTGTACACAATACCCTGCAATCAGAATTAAAAAACAATGAAAATTGTACGAAAAATGAGCACGTTTACTAAATAATGATTGACTGCGCATGCCCGAATGTAATGAAAATATAATTTGCATAATGTGTTAGCTAAATGTATAGAGAAACTTTTATGAAAGTATGCAAAACATAGTTTGAAAAGTCTGAAAATTATCGTTGATAGAATAAGCTCAAAATCCGTTGTTCCCGAAATGAAGCAAAAAGATGAGGGGCTGTATCCATATATCCATTGATTAGTGCCAATGCAACATACACTATATTGCACATACTATTGTGTTTGGATTGTCTCTCATATCTGGGTTCCATAAGTGAGGGAAATCAACAAACCTTAGTTTGGGAATAATGACCCGTTCGCTAAATTCATGATTAAGGCTCCTATAACTCGGGCTGACTCCCGCCGCCATTTAATTGCCGGTAGGAGAAGAATGATTGGCCACGTCACGGGGGCAACAATCGCTCATTGGTCCAAATGGGAAACAAAATGCTTGACGATTCAGCCTGTGTTATAGGAGCCCTATTCATGATAATGGCAGGCTTACTTTTGTCCCCAAAACTTCTCGACTAATCAAATCTTATCGCTCAGATTTTTAGAGTACATTTAATTATTAGAGTAGCTTTAATGGCCAATAAATTTGACTAGTCGAGAGGATTTTGAACACAAACATGCTTAGCACGCCTACTACAGAGATGCTAAGGAGCTATTTTACTTCTGCTATTATCGTCCATCTTAAGTAAATTTACAGATAAGTGGATTCGTTCGAATGAATATTGCCCAGTTTTGTAACATAAGTTGCTATTAATGGAGGATATTCCATCTACGTTTTGATCACGTGGTCAAGGTAAAAACTTCTAGCGTAAAGAAGGGAAGGCTTCGTAGACGTAATGAAAAACACTCGCCAGCCAGTGAAACAGTTCATACGGAAAGCAGTAGTAGCCTCCCTTCTTATCAGTTAGAAGTTCTTTAGGTAAATTACCGGTATCACGTGACTTTCTTCAGTCTCGAACCCAGATTTGGAATAAAGTCCATGGACAGTATTCTCGTGACGTCACAGTGGGAATCACCGAGGCTACCGAGAAAGACAGGCTACTACGGTGGGTCCGATTCTTCTTTTTTTACAGACCGCTGGAGTCACGTGATGCTCTTTTCGCACACCTTCATTGGTGAATTCGAGCATCACGTGACTCCAGCGGTCTGTAAAAAAAGAAGAATCGGACCCGCGGTAGCCTGTCTTTCTCGTTAGCCTCGGGGAATCACATGGTGTAAAAATAGGGGCTAGCGCGTTTGTTTACCTTATTGCGTCGTTTGTTGCAGCAGAAATACAGGTAAATGCATGTGTAAAATACTTCAGATTTATTTTGTACGAATTATTTTCGATCAATACTTATATACATATCAATTAAAATCCATATTAACTAAAATTTAAAATTTTTATTTTATAAATAAAATGAAAAATATGCATGCCATTGCTTTAAAATGGAGAAAAGAATCCATGTATAACCCATATCTGCACCTGAAAAGGTCTAAAACTCCGTATAAAATAAAATATAAGCATGTTATTCCCAAGCTGACGACTTTTTGTAGCCTCGAACCGAATTTGAGAATATGGTCAAAATGTTTGCGCATCCTGTAAGCTTGCCGACACTCTATTATAAAGGTACTTTATGTTTTTCTGTTTTATCCCTCTTATTATTTAGCATAATTTTTGCAAAATAAAAATATGTATAGGAATTCTAAAATTTAAAAAGTAAAAAGAAAAATTCCAACATTTTTATTTTTTGAAACTTGTCCCTGGTGGCCGTAAAGTACAACTTCTTCTGGTAAAAGAATGGAAATGTTTACAGTTTCAGTTTGGCAATGAGTTTGTTTCTTTGTCAAGTTCTGAGGTTTGTCAAAATTTCTTTTTATTTGTTTACAAATTTGTGAAACCTAATGGTCTTCCTAAGTTATTTAACCATCTGATTGTTTTATTGGCATGTATGCACGAGTATATTTATTTTGCGCTGTTAAAATGAAATTTTAGACGTAGATATTGTTCTAACAGTGCATGGAAATCGGCTTCTCCTGTATGTTTACAAAAGAATAAATTATGAAAATAAAATAATTAGACATATTACAGAAATCTAATAGTATTATCTTTATTTTAATTTCATTTCTTTTAGTATTCTTCAAAGTAAATTTTTTTTTCTTAGTTTAAAAAAAATATATATATTAAATTTCATTCTATACAAAGCTTTTTAACTGAAGTTAATCAGAACAAATTTGCTAATGTTTGCGTATGTTAGTTAATTGTTCTGCTTTTTAATTTTAATTGATTGTTTTCGTTTAATCCTTAAAGTATAAGAAGATACTTCCTTTTACTCTTGTCGATTGATAAGGAATTTACTGATCCTGATATTATTTTGTTTATGTCGTATGCGATTTGCTTTTTGCCCAAGTCATCAGTTTATTTTGCGTTAAAACCTCTGAATTTTCTCGAAGTAGTTCTCGTAAATTTACGGGGTTTTATTTTTATTATTTTGAAACCCGCTTGATTTGCAATTATTTGCTTAATTTTCAATTCTAAAATTTTGACTGTTTCAGCCCGTGGAAAGCTATTAATTTAATATTTATGTATTTCACGCTGTATTACTTTGGTTATGTATTTGATATCTTTAAAAAGCTTCAGCTTTATTATAAAACTGAATTTAATTAAATAGATTTATTAAATTTAATTAAATGTTTCATATGTAGCTAAAGTATAGTCATTGTTTTCGATTTATTATCTAATAATAAATAAAATTCGAAGATTTTATTCATAGATTTAAGTTTGTAATCGAATAAAATTACGTGGCAATTTTATAATGAATTTCCCCCTCCCCTTCCTATACAGTTTCTGGAAGATGCTACACTCTGTGCATCCTTTGGTTTAAAAAATAGCATCCTTCTTGCTCCTCAGCCAATAAATAGCACCCTTTTTGTCCCGCATTAAAAATGGTGTCTTTACTGCCATTTATATTTGAAAAAATTTCCATACCTAGTAAAAATTGGCTTATTGTGATGACCTAAAAAGAGTGATCCAACTTTTAAATATAAAAAGTACCTTTAGAAATCAAAAGAGTGCTTTATTTTTTATTTATTTATTTATTTTTTTAATGTAGAGGTGGGGGCTCTGAAAGCTTCCTTATAGTCCTTAGAATTTAGTAATAAATTGTATGGAATTTTTTTTTATTTGGAGCCTGCAGTGTTTGTACATATTCAAATTACTGATGCACAGCGGAAAAATGTTTTCTCAATGCTAGAGATAAAAAATGTGGTTAGAAGATTGTTTAGTATAAAATTGTGATATTTACGTAAGAAGTAACACAACTCACAAAAATGCATGTCTTGAAATTTTGCTATTTGAAACAGGAAAATTCAGGAGATTTTTATTTTATTTCAGGAGAAAATTGGGTTCTTTAAAGGACCCTTCATAAAATTCTTGTTAAAACAGTATGTTCACAAAAATTTTCATCTAAACTAGAAATGTAAAATTTTCAGAAATTTTGTAGCTGCTGAGCAAAGCCAGTTCTTTTTTCAAATGTTTCTTTAAAATAAACTGTATTTTCTTGCAAAATATAAAATAAACATTTTTAAAATTTATGCACAGTAAAAAAAAAAAATTTCACTTTACATGAATATATAAAAGAAAAAACCAGCTAGCTTTTAAAAGTCCAGTCTTTCAGTCTTAGAATTTTGACAGTAGTTTTAATTGCTTAATTTTAACACCATTTTTTTCTAATATATCATGTTTCTGTTGAAATGACAGTTTAAAGAAAAAAAATCATTATTTTTAACAACCCTGCTTATAAAAAATGTAATCAGAATTTTGTGAATTAGAAATTATTCTTATATCTCCTATACTTAGATTCCTATTTAGATATTTTTAATAAGATCCTTCGTAAATATAAACAACTAGATAGCATTAATTGGTGATTCCATTTGTTATGTGACAGGTTTTTTTAAAATCTCTATATTTGTGAAGGATTCAGTTTGGAGATTAAACATTTTTCTGAAATGTCTATTTATAAGAGAAAGAATTTTGTGAAGGGCCCTATGTTTTAAGGTGAAAAAAATATGAAAGATCGATCTAGTGGTGTACCAAGTAGTAAACTTTGACCTAGTAGTTGTGTATAAGAAAGAACCATTGATGCATGCTGCATACATGAAGTGATCTTAAGAGTAACATGGTTGTGAGCGTGTGTGTTATATGTATAATATATAAACATGCACCTTGAGCATATGATCATATTTTTTTTTTAAATTAACTTTAAAAGAGTAGCATTATTTTAAAAAAAATATGGGGGGAAGAAAAGAATTGATATGTAAGTACAATTAACCAATGTAAAATTTAAACTTATTTTTCTATTTATCTGACTCATTCTGTGGGACATCCTAACCACTTCGTAGCCACATGCCCAAAATTTGAAAAGGTTCAGTTGCATTTGTCTATGAATAAAAAAAAAATTACTCATAAGAGTAACTAACTGGGATTAACTATAAGGGGAAACTCAAAATGTCTTTTGCTGAAACAGGGTTGCTATGCTACCTGGAAAAGTCAGGGAATTCAGAAATTTGTCTAATAAATCCTAGGGAATTTCTATATTTTATCCAAAATCCTGGAAAAGTCAGGGAATTTAATAAAATTTAATGGGGGTCGCCAAATAAGTACAACCTTTGTCCCATGGCAAATGAGAAAAATCTTTCACGTTTTTGCAAATTCCAATTTTTAGAAGTTTTCTTTAATCACCTTTTAAAATTTCCCCTTTTCTTTTCTCCAACTGCTCCACACATACTTTAAAATTTTTAACTGTTTAATATAATTTTTTTAAATTTTTCTGCAATATTTTTTATTGACATTTAATGTAACTAATAAATCATTGATCAAATCTGCTTAACCTCCACCCTGAAATGTTTGCTTCTCAACCCCCATTTCCTTTGAATCCCCCATTTCCGGGTAAGTTGAACTTAACCCGGGAGAACTCGCTACTGAGAATGCCCAATTGCTTTTCTTTTACTTTACATTCATATAATAGAAACTTTTTTTGGTTGGCTTAGTACTTTTATTCACAAAATAGGTAAAATAATTGTAAAACATTTTGAAATTTTAATTAAAATGAAAAATGATTTAAATAAGAGTCTTAAAGTACGACTGTGAGAGAAAATCTCATGCAGCGAGTTCTCCGGGTTAAGTGAGATTGTGATAGATGGTGAAGTAAATTATCATTCAGTGCAAAAATATTGTATATATATTTTCCATTTTACAGAACACTTACTTTGAAATACTCAGAAATTATTAAGGAAAACAATTTCTATTGCAGTCCTAAGAGCGTTTTTTTTTTGTGTGTGAGGCAGGGTTCGCAAAGCTGGGCCCAGTTCGAAAAAACTCGGTGGGCTTTTTCAGAATGGGCCCACTGAAAAACCCATAAAGTGGGTTTTTTCAATTTTCAGATATAATTTTAAAATTTAAACAACATATAAATTTAATGAATTTAAGTCATTTCAGTTAATTTTGAAAAAATATTAATATATAAAAGCCATTACATACAAATAAAGTATTTCAGCACATTGAAATACTTTACTAACATAGAACCTAGTAGGCAACATACATAGTACATAATTATAGGTATGTCTTTATATAAAAAATTCAATTCAACTATATTCATGGAAATAAAAAATATGTATTTTTACTTTCTTCTATCTTTACAAGAAGAAAGTATTGGATCCGTGAAAAATTTCGACTTCCAGTTCATGATTGATTTATATGTTTTAAAAAGGTCCTGAAGACAATTTGGTAGTTTTTAGAAAATGACTGTCTGTATGTGAAAAAAATTTTGTGGGTGCTCTATCTCAATAACTAATGCACAGAATTTCACAAAACTTTTACTAACACAAAACTGAGTTAGACCTTGATGTAAACTGGTGCTGATTAGTTTTTGGTGTATACTGCCCAACAGGTGGCGCTGCTATGCTGAATTTATCTAAATTTTTGCAATAGCTTTATCTCAAGAACTAATCACGGATTTTCATAAAACTTCAGATTCAGTTACAAGTTAAGTTGTTGCTTATTGAATTTTGGTGCATATCGCCCAACAGGTAGTGCTGCTATGCTGCATTTTTCACGATTTCAGCAATAACTCTAATCTCAAAAACTAATGTACGGATTTGAATAAAAATTTAGATTCAGTTAAACCTTGATATAAACTGGTGCTGATTAGTTTTTGGTGTATATCGCCCAAGCGGCGCTGTTGTGCTGCATTTATCTCACTTTTTGCAATAGCTTTATCTCAAGAACTAATAATGCATGGATTTTCATCAAACTTCAGATTCAGTTAGATGTTGACGTAAATTGTTACGGATCAGGTTTTGTTGTAAATTGAACAATAGGTGATACTTATATCTCCTTGTTAAATGCATCCAATTCAACAAATCTATATTTTACAATCCTCATGATGGGCATAAATTGCCATTTAATTTTGGCACTGTGATAGCGAATTTTGAATTATTAACATGTATGAGATAGAAGAAACTTTTGAGATTGGCACATCCGACTAGTTTACCCCTTTTTTCCTTCCTACTTATATATTTTAAATTTTAATATTCTATTCATTATTTGATTTAAAGAAAATTAACAATTTTATATCTTCTATTATATTTAAAATTAATTTGTGAGAAACACTGGCATTTAATTAATTTAAATTCATATAATTTATACAATTTATAACTTGTAAAATAGCATTACAATTATATTGTATATAAGAGAACAATGTATTTTTTTATGTATAGTGTATATAATATATAGAAAATATAGTGTACAATAATGTAACTACGCATGCATTATACTTTTGAAAAAACCTGATTTTCCTGGGGAAAAATTGGGTTTTTCATGAAAAAACCCGGGTTTTTGCGAACCCTGGTGTGAGGGGGGGGGGGAGTGCATATGTGAAAATTTTAATATTGATATATAGTTGAAAATTTTTATATTTTCATGTGGTACAATATTTATTTTACTGTCGTCTTGTCCAGTTCACATTACATTTCTAGACTGAAGTTTTCATAAAATGCACCTAGAAAAATCAGGGAATTTCATTCTCCTGCATGAGTAGCAGTAGCAACCCTGCTGAAAAGATTACAGGAATTAAAACGGCCTCTTTGCTTTTATGCTGCAGAAAATGAAATAATTTTAACCACAATTCAGTGGCAATTACTGGAAAGTGTAGTGAAATTATTGCATTCAAAAAAATCTAAGCATTTATTTTTGAATTCAAATGAATAGATCTTATTAGAAGTAAAGTAATACAGTAGAGTCTCCAAATTCTGCACTTCTAAAATCTGCAATCTTTTGAAATCCGCTTGCATTTCAAAATGTAAACAGTGAAATTCCCAGTTAAGAAGTATTCTTTACAATTTTTATTCCAAATATCAGCGAATGAAAATAAAATTATTTTTAACATAAATTTATGAGAAAATAGTAATGGCACTGGATATTTCGCAAATAAAACACTTTTATTTCACAGAAACCTACACACAACAAAATGTAAAACAGAAATTGATGTGAAGAGTAAACAAGCCCACAAAGGTCTTAGTAATGGCACCATCTATCGGATACTATTGAAAGTAGCGAATTAATTTATTTTATATTTCATGTAAGGTTGGCAACACTCATTTCATTATTACTTTGCATTTGCTTTGAGTTGTATAGACCTACAGCAAATAACGGCTGTTTACAGAATTCAAAAGAAATTGAAAGTTCTCAAGCAAAGAACTGTTCAAGAAATGTTTAAAAATTGTAATAAAAAATAATTTTGGGTATTAAAATTATAATGTACAGGTAAATAAAAGGGATTCAAGTTTTGATTTGCTTAAATTGAATTATTACAAGCTCTTCTTGTAAATGGATACAAGTAAGATAAAAAAAATAAATCATTTAATCCAGAATCTGCAAAACTCTAAAATCCGCATAGCCTCCGGTCCCAAGCTGTGCGGATTTTTGAGACTCTACTGTACTGTCAATTAAAATATTGCTATATTTTTTTGAAAAATAAAGTTCCAATCATTTTGGTTTTGTTGTGGTACAATAAAAGGGGCATTAAAAATAAAAAGTGAATTGGAAAAAATATTCACATTTGTGTTGAACGAAAACAAGGCAAACGAGAATCAACAGGATATTACAGTGCAAAGTCTAAAATCTGGAATCCTCGGGACTTTAGCAATTCCGAACTTCAGATTTTTCCGAATTTTGTGTCATGAAAAATACTGCATTTCTAATAAAAAGAAAAGCAAATTTCAGTACTTAAAAATGGAAAATATGACTTTCATATATAAAAAATTGCATATAACAGTTTTTAAAACAAAATTAAACAACAATTTTAATTAAATAAATCATAACAAAATAAAAAGTAAAACAAAAACCTTTATTTAAGGGAACAAACAATTTAAGAACAAATTCTAATTTAATTAACTATTGAACGGTTCAGTTAATGTGCGCTGCTTTATTAACTTAGGTGTCTCATTAAGAATTTATTTTATTTTGTTACATAGACATACGTTCTGGTTCTGATTCAGTAATGAAGATTCTTTGCTTTGGATAAATTTTGTTTTTCCCTCCTTCCTTGAATATTACTGCTGGAAAGTCTGAACTTGGACAATTCCAAACATTGGGTGTCCGAACTTTAGACATTTTAATCTTTACTGTATTGAAATCGAAATACAAGAACATTTTCATTATTTTACAGCGGCTGCTGTTGATCCTCATTTAAATTATCATTTTCCCTGAAAAAAACAAATGTGGAATTAAAAAAAGCTTAAAAAATAAAGCTGTAGAACTGATGCACAAAGATCAATCTGAAATTCCAAATCCACCTAAAAAAAGAAAAATACAGCATGGAAACTGTAGGGGAGAGTGGGGATACTTGAGCCACCCCTATTTTCTCTACAGTAGGTTAATTTTTCTTTCTAAAATTAGCAACATGATAATATATTTATAGTTCTGTACATGTAAAAAAAAAAAAAAATAAATCACATATCTTGGTACCATTTTGAAAGTATAGTGATAAATAGTTGTTTTTTTCCTATCTGAAGTAAATATTTAGGCGAGTGTTTTTTATATTTTTTTGTAATCAAAGTTTTGTTTTAAGCTGCAACAATATAGATATTATATTTAATAAGTATAATTTCAGTTGTATTTTGAATCTAAAATAATTCAAATAGCTGCATGCATTACTTAGTAAAAGTCTGATATACAAAAATGGTAGTATTGGGGATACATGAGCCATGCTCAACCATCCCTACTAGGAAATTAGACATATGGGTGAAACAAAAATATAAGTCTTTTTCATGTTCACAGATATATATATATTTTTTTTTTCTGGGTAAAATGGGGAAGAACTCTTTTTTTTTTTTTTTTCATTAAAATATAATCAATGACTTAATTTGGAAACATATGTTTAAAATAAAAATGTATATTTTGTTAATGAAAATATCCTTTTTTTTTGTCATTTTGACTAACAAAATAGTCTGTCTAGTTAAATGTAGGCATAGTTTTCAATTTAACTTTTTGGCTAACATTAAAATCACTTTTTTAAACTGATTTTTCTGGTCATAATTTCTAATATTTTAACTAGTTAGGCCCAAAATATTAAAATATTTATTTTGTTAATGTAATATTTTAAGATTAAATATTGTATACTAAAATTGTAACCTCTCTTACTGTAACTTTTTTTAAAAACTTAACCACCGTCTGAGGTTGTTGCTATCATCGATGAAACCCAAGTTGAAATGATCCTTCGACCACCAATTATCACTACAAAAAATGATTGTGTTACTAGTTTTGTTTTCACAACTGGTTTCGAAGGACTTAGTGAATCTTAATTTATCACTATGTAAAACATTTATAAAATAATAAAAAGAAAAATATTATTTTTGCAGGTATTTTTTAGTATTGGCTCAAGTATCCCTTCACCATGGCTCATGTATCCCCCTCATGGGGATACTTAAGCCACAATGTAAAAGAAAAAGTAAAAATTTATTAAACAAAGAAAAATAGTTCAAAATTAATTGAAAATGGTTTTCAATTGAAGAAAAAGTATCAAATTTTCAACTACAATATTTTATTTTGTTTTACGAAAGTATAAAAAAATTGAAATTTAAAAAGTGGCTCAAGTATCCCTATCTTCCCCTACTAGTGGTATCAATGTAGATGATCCAAAAGAGAAGACACCAGAAAAAAATGTCTATTTTTTTTGGCAACCTTTTGTTTTTTTTTTATTTATAACTTATTTTCTACTGTTTAGTCTTTAAAATGTTGCATTGTTGCAGTTTCATAGCTAATTGGCCTATTTTGATGAGCATTTACTGGCACAACATGAAATCCGTTGTTGTTTCGGCTTGTAGTATACAATTGTACAAGTTAGAGAATATTTGGTGATGGATCACAGGGGTGCAGAAAAATTTTCTACCTCCAACATTTCCCCCGATCCACATGAAAATTTTCCCAAAATTTTACGGTATGTTATAGGTAAATGCTGCATTACTGTAGGTATAGAAAATTAATTTTTCTAATATTTCTCAACTTATGCACAAATATACTATATGGCAGGGCTGATTCTGAGTGAAAAAAAAAATTCTGAAATTCCCAGCAAATTTTCTGAAAGGCTACAGCAGAGTGGGGTAAGGGGGGAAAATCCACTCCCATCACTAACTACGTTTTTTTCGCGATCTTTTTCAAAATTTACGTTTTTTGGCGGTCTTTTGACTAAATTTGCGGTTTTCCCGCGATCTTTTGACAAGTTTTATGGTTATTTCACCTTCCTTTTGAAGAAATTCACGGTTATTTTGTCCTCTTTTAACGAAATTCGCTGTTATTTTGCGATCTTTTGATGAAATTAGCAGTTGTTTTGTGAGCGTTTTATGAAATTTGCTGTTTTTTCTTGATCTTTTGACAAAATTTAAGGTTTTTCACGATTTGTAAATGAAATTTGCGTTTTTTTTTTTACCCATTTGACGAAATAGGCGGTTGTTTCGCGATCTTTTGACAAAACTTTCGGCTCTTTCGTGATCTTTTGACAAAATTTTTAGTTCTTTCGTGATCTTTTGTAGAAATTTGCGGTTCTTTCGCGATCTTTTGAAGAAATGTGTGGTTTTTCTCGATCTTTTGCCGAAATGTGCGTTTCTTTCGCGATCTTTTGACGAAACTTGTGGTTCTTTTGCGATCTTTTGACAAAATTTCGGTTACTTTGCGATTTTGTGATGAAATCCACGATTCTTGGACAAAATTCGCGGCATTTTTATGTCCGAATTTTCAAATTGATGACCTATTTTTTTTTTTTTTTAATTTTCATAACTGAATGCATTAAATTTTCGGAAAATTCGGAACAGAATCACCCTTGATATACGGTACATATTATTCTGAGATCGACTTAGTGAAGGTCGCCATACGGATCTTTTTCTTTGTAGTGAAATTATTCTATCTCAGGGAATTACGGAATTTGTTGTTAAAATCGAAATCAATTGTATATGTTTCTGCAAAATTTCCCCCCACCCTAGATCGCCGGATTGGATATATTCTGCACCCCTGATGGATCATCTGTGGTGGGCTAATGGAACAATGCCTTGCAATTAATGTATTAATTTCTAATTAACCTCTAAAACTATTAAAATCCCGTATTGTAGTTGGAAACATGAATGTAATTTGTGTGACTGTGAATGTAACTTGTCTAATTCTAGCATATCAGGAAGTAGGTTAAAAATAGATTTCAAGACTCCATCTTTACATTACAAAAGCCATTTCGAGTTAAATAAGAGTGTAAAAAATCTAGATTCTCTAATTTCATTCATATGTAAACTTATGATTAATTAAATTACCTGTCTGAAAATTACTTCTTTTGTGAACGTCATACATTGCTTTGAGGATATGAAATGTGTTGTATACAAAGGACTTTCTGTAACATAGAAATCTCTCTGGTGCAGAAAAATTTTAAAATCTTCGAAAATGAATAGGAATGCATTAAATTTTCGTCTAAGATGTCTTCATGGTTTTTTGAACAAAACTTTTTTATGTATAATTTCAAAGTCCTGAAACTATTTTATTGCAGCTTCATCATCAGCAGTGCTTAATTTGCACTGCAGCTCAGCTCTGGTATTTCTTTGTTTTTAGTGAATATTTAAATAATACTGTAAACGCCCGTCTGAGGATGATGGGTAGAAATCGTGATTTTCCCTTAAAAATTTTAATAATTGATAAAAATATTCATATACTGTTATTCCGTAATCGAGCTATTTGGTTTAAAAATCATAAAAAGTCAGTAAATTGAAATAGTTTTCAAACGCTTTACATTTGAAAGTACACCCTCCCTATTCAACGGCATAAAATAAAAAATTCTGCTATGTTGAGATGTAATTAAGTTTGCAAGAAAAAAGGAAAGGAAAATGGTTTAATGATTCATCAAATTAATTTTTCCAAGATAAATTAAATAAGCAAACCTGAAACTAACAAACTAAAGACTAAAGTTTGTTACATTAATACTCAGAAAATAGAGTACTTTTATGTTAGCATGGCGATGAGATAAATCACCAAATATTGTTCCCATTGACATCATTCATATTGCATTAATTTCACTTAAAATATAAACCTTCAACCCATTTCATTTAAAAAGCATAACTTTTATTTAAAATACAAACATTCAAAATATATAATATTGCATACGATTAAAATATATGCCTTTCACTCATTTACTTTAAAATACATAACAAGAATAATAATAAACACTGTAGCATTTTATTTAAACTTCAAAGCATTGTTTGTAAACACGGAAAAATAATTACTAGTTGTGAAAAAAAAAAAACTCCGTTATTGGCGAGATTTGCCCCCGGACAACATAGAAGTGCCAAAATAGAGTCGAGTTTTCTAAAATTTTGCTTTTAAATTAAAAACTATTTCATTGGTTCATAGGCGAATGATGTCAAAGGCATACAGGAATTAAAATATTCAATGTGCGAAAGTTTTTAAATTTTTATCATTGAATTTTCAAAAATGAATGACTCATTACACATTGTTTACCTTTGTAAAATTAATTACAATTTCTGATATGTTCGTTTATTTATATGAGTAACCTTTTGTTGGTAGCTGGTTTTTTTTAAATTTAGAACGTAAAACATTATAATTTTATAATTTTGAAGGTTTTAGAGAAAATGAAGAATAGATGCAACAAAAGATTATTACCATAAGTCGAACAGTTGCCTTATTTATGGCATCGGAATGATGGCCGCAATGTGTTTTTTTTTTTTTTTTTTTTTTTCTTTTTTAGGAAGAGCGCGACCTGGTATTGTCACCTTAGCATATTATATAAATAGATTGGTCTGAATTCACCAGAATTCATAAATACTGCGACCCAGTGGAACTGTACTTCTTGAAAACCAAATCCTAAATCGTCTTTTCCTTTCCCAAGAATCTTCACTTATTTGCGTTCTTTCTTGCCGAAGTGTTTATATATGTGACGTATGTGTCTTACACGCTCATGTGTAGAATAAATATTTTTTTGCCCCAATAATTTCCAAACAATGACAAAGAATGCCAGAATTAACTGTATCTGTCATTTGTACTTGAGGTCGAGCTATGTTTACAGTTCTTTATTTTTAGTGAATATTTACATGTTAGTTGACACTCACTGGAACTTATAAATACTGAGCACTGAAGCCTACTGGAACAGCACTGTGTGTTGTGCTTTGCTGCTTAATACAAAAAAATCCTTGACAAGAAGGATTTCTAAAAATTCTCCTCTTCCGATGCTCTGTTCATTTATTAGATCTTACAGTAGACTCCCTCAAATCCACAAACACCTGAAATCCGCACATCATCACAGATGTAAACAATGAAACTTTCAGTTTAGATGTAATGGCAAAATTACAATTTTTTTTAGTTTATATCATTCTGTATGTATTTTAATATATAATTTTCAATAATATGTATGACTGAACTTGTGGTTTATCATGAAAGAAGTATAAATTTTTTTTTCTGGAAAAAAAAAAAAAAAAAAATATATATATATATATATATATATAGAGAGAGAGAGATTGTTGATAGCACTAATAATTACAATCTTTTTACCAAATATATTTATGTATTAATCGAGCTTTTTTGGTTATTAAGGCTAAACCTGAAATAAAACTTCCTTCCTTTATGATTTTGATGTGATTTAATAGGGTGTATTTAAAGGGAAAATTTCATTGAATAGTTGAAGAAAAAAGTATCTTTATGATGCATATTTAATTATACATTATTAATTATTTACTTGATTGACCTTTACTTCTAATAATTTAATCATTTTTAAAATTATCTTAATTTTAGTTTATTACTTTACTTAATTATTTTAATATTTTACTATATTGGAAGCATTCATTATAATTTTGATAGCATTATTACATTCAAATTACTTTAAAAAAAATGTAAACAGAAACAATGATCAGAAATCCGCACAACCTCTGGTACCAAGCAGTATACTGATTTGAGGGAGTCTACTGTATCTTAATTTGGGGATCTGTTTTGTTTTCTGTCAGTTCCCCCCCCCCCCCACCCCCAAGTTCCTTTTAATTTTTGGTATTCTCTTCTCAAAAAAAAATAAAAAGGCCAATTCTATCTGTATGTTCTTTTCTTCTTTCATAAAATTGATATAAGAAATGATTCTCAGTCATTTATCTACATATATGTAATGTAGCATTAACTTTCTTTAAATTTGGTCTGGTTCAAGTTTAAATATTTCAGATTTGGGTGGCTTCCAGATTCAGGTGTGTCAGGTTTTGAGTTCGTTTTAAATGGAATTAAAATGGAGTATTTTGCTACAAGTTTACATATAGTTTGCAATTGTATATGTAGATTATGATCAGGGATATGTTTAGGAAAATTTCAAGTCCTTTAAAGGACCCTTTACAAAATAATTTATCTTAAAACAGGACCCTTCACAAAATTATTTATCCCCAAACAGGACCCTTCACAAAACATTTTATCCCAAAACAGGACCCTTGACCCTTCACAAAATTATTTGTCTCTTAAATAGACATTTCACAGAATTTTTTCACTTTCAAATTGAATTTTTCACAAATTTAGTCATTTAAAAATAAAATCTGGCCTGTAAGTAAGCATTTGAACTCACCAAAGAGCATATTACTTAGCTTTTTATACATGAAGGATAGGACATGAATACATCGATAATTTAAAATTTACAAAATTATGACTAGCATTTTCACAAAAATAAGGAAAACTTCACAATTTCACAAAAACAGGACCCTGTGATAAAAGTCTGGACAGACCCCTGATAATTTTAATGTATTCTAAATAGTTAAATGGTTTTTATTTACCTTTTTTTTTTTTTTTTTCCAGGCTTTAATGGGAGATTTTTTTCCCTATTTTGGATATCTGATGAACTCAGTAGTTGAAGATAAGAAAAGCTGAGCTTTTCTTGTAAGTATAGTTTAAAATGTTTTAGATAGGGTAGATGTGCCAGTAATGGACACTCCTTGATGTTTTTGGTTCATAAAAAATAACTAATAAATATTTAGCTTTAATTATTTTTTTTATAATTTCCCCTTGCATGTTTTATAAAATTGGATTATTGTTGACACTTTTAATCAAACCAATCAGGAAGCAGAAAGTAATGTTTCAAAGTTTCGCTGTTTTTCTGTGAAAATCTTAATGAAGAGGCTATGAGCTGGTTTCGTTTAATTAATTTATATATTATTTATTTTCTTGCAAAATTTGAATGTTTTTGTTTGAGTAGCAATAGAAAACTTAGAATTTTATATACTAACGGCCATTTACAAAATTTCATTTATTTTTAAGGTTTTAACCATTACTGGAATGGTTAATTAGACATTTTCCAGTAATGGACACCCCATGTAGACATAAAATACAATTTCAGTAATGTTTATTGTGCATAAAATATTTTGACTTAACTGCAAACCAAAATAATCAAATTTAATTTTTAAATTATACTTACCAAAATGTAATAACACTAAAACTTTTATAAATAGCTGTTTTTAAGTTATTTTATGTGATTAATAAAATTTCATTATTTTATTCTTTATTTTTTTTAGTACCTTGCATATTTTATAATCTGGCAATCAAAACAGCCAGGAAGCAGAAAATATTGTTTAAAAGCACAGTCAAAGAGGGGATTGTAGGGCTTAATCCCTCTCTGTTTAAGTAAAAAACAAGTTACAGAAGCTATTAAAAATCTGTTTTCTGTCTTAAATGTTTCCTTATTCACCTCTGACAAAAAAAAAGAAAAAATGTAATATTAACCACTTCAACGTTTGCCTCGAGATAAGTCAGGGGGTAAAAGCACTGTTTCCCTATACCTGTTGCTGGTGAAGTAGTTGATGAAAGTTATAGGTAATATTCATTAAATCTGCAGATCAGTGGCCTCAAACATCAATTCTACAGTTTTATTTTGAAATTATTTTATTTAGTATTTAAAATATTCAACTCACAATATCATTTCTTTCATATTTGTAATATTAATTATTATAAATGATATATCAAGTAGTCTCTGGGAGATTAATTGTTAAAAATAGCGAGACAAAACTAAACATTAATATTCCCAAACTTTTTTTTATTACCTTTTAAATCCCCCCACTGTTTCAATAATTTGATAGCTATAATTGCCTGATATTTAGTATTTTAAACTATCCATCTAAAATGATTAAAACATCGCTCTTCTGATAATTACAATAATTGATGCAAACAGTAAATGATTATCAAATATATTATTTAATTACTGGTATCCTAATTGTTAAATTTATTTGAAAATAACTATTTTGTTTCATTAGTATGTATTCTTGTTCTAAATACAGTCATAGAAACAATTATATTTATTACTTTTTATGGGGTGTCCATTACTGGGCTTTTAGGTGTTTTGATACATTTTTGTTATTTAAAATTAAATTTCGATTCATATTAGAAAATGAAAATATGAATGGTTAAATATTGTTGATAGGTTAATATAATATTGAAAAAACTGGAATATAATTATAACTATTAATAAAAAAATAATTTTAAAAGAAATTCCTTAAGGGTGTCCATTACTGGCATATCTACCCTATATGTCTATGTTTAAATAATTTTTTTGCTGACTTCACATTTATTAATGGCTATATGTGTATAAAAGTAAACAATAAAATATATTAACTGTGTATCAAGATGTATCAATTATTTCTAATTATTAAGCATCTGTTGTAAATATTAAAAATCTTAAATATATGCATATTATTTTGTAATACTATTTAATGTTACTTGCCAATTAATATTAAAGTGTTTAAATCTTGATTTTTTATAAATAAATGAGCTAGAAAGAAATTATTTATCACAGGAATGACAAGCTTTTGCTAAAGGTGGAAAAAAAAAAAAAAAAAACAGTAAAAATCATCTCAGCAAAAATAGGTTTTTGCCAAAGTGGCAAAAAAAAAAAAGCGTATGTTTTATTTAAGGGAGTGTAATTATTTTAACTCTAACAATATATAACTTTTAATTTTTTTTAAAACTTGGATTATTTAATGCATCTTTCAAACAGTAATTAAGTGCTATTAGATTTGCGTTGATTTTAGTAAAATATGCTTTGGTTTATGCTATAGATGCAGAGGTTGGGGAAGGAGAGGGTAAATAACATTAAAGTAACTCCCTGATTTTTAGTTCAAACAGTAATAATTATTAAGCAACTAATTTTTTTGCTTTATTTAATATTTAACAGTGTCTAAGAAATGTTACTCCTTTTGTTTTTCTATCAGAACTATAGTAATTTGAAAATACAAAATATGATTACAATGCGTATATAATTTCTCCCCTTTCTCATTTATATTAATAAATTTTATCTGGTTCAATATGTTTTGTGATTTTTGTGGGAATTTTAAAAGATTACTACCATACATTTTAATTGTAAAAGTTATAGAGAAAATGATTTGGTTGTTATAAAGCTGTTATATGCGAGAAAATGAAGATTGATTTGGTTGTTATAAAGCTGTTATATGTGAGTAAATGAAGATTGATTTGGTTGTTATAAAGCTGTTATATGTTACAAGGCAACTTTTAATGTAGTAATTTTGTCTTTAATAGTTATAGGTTTCTTGAAAATATAAATTATGGGTTCAAAACAGTATAGTATCTGTTTTTCAGAATGCTTGGGATGATACTCTGGATAAGGGTTTTTTCCGTAATTCGGAACACTTACTTAAAAGTAGGGTGTAAAAAATTCATGATTTTTTTTAAAAAATCAAAAAGATCTGATTTTTTTATATTTTTTCCCTGTGTTAAAGTATTAAACATCTACCAAGAATTAAGCATTTCAAAAATGAATAACCCTCCAATTACTAACATAATCTATGTTTTTTTTTTTGCTTTAATTAATAAAATTTTAATTATGTAATTATAGAAATTACAAAAAAATGCAAATAAAAAATTTCTTTAGTAACATACAACATTATGTGCATTAATATTTTGTAATAATTATGTAAACCAATATTAAATACTGCTTATATTTTAAAGTTATTGATAAATTGCATTTAATTTTAAATTGATGATACAGATTAAATTTTGTAATTAACACTTTATTGCTGTGTTTATTGTATATAAAAGAATGAATAACTTGATTATTAAAAGGAAATTATGACATTGCAAGTTATATTAGATTTAAATATCATTTTTTAATTAAATGCTTTTTATGTTTGTTAGATAAAACCCATGCTTTTTACAAACTTACTGTACTTAAAATTTTTCACAATACTCAGGAATTACACTTAGAAACAATTATTTAAAGCTTTGTTTTGTGTATTCATAAGTCGCAATACCTGTAGAAACTTTACAAATTATGTTCTTCTAAGATTTGAATACTTTTTTATGTCATTTTAAACATTTAGGAAGTTTTTGATTTTAATCAATGATTTTTTTAAAAAAATCACTTGATTTAAATCGCTGATTTAAATCAACTGATTTAAATTGTTGACACCCTACTTAAAAGTGTTAAAAAATGTCAAACTGTATGAAATATATTAAAATATGAATACAGTATACAGAACCATTTATCCAGAATGGTTGGGGGTCAGATGTATTCTGGATAGCTGGTTTTTCTGGATAATTGGTTGGGCATTAAAGCAACATCTATTTGATCAGATTTGAAAACCATATGTAGCTATGACAGAGTTTTGATCTCAAATTAATTATTAGACTACTCAAAAAGAATCAGGTCCAAACAAAAGCAGACATTAATCAAAGTTTAAAAGAAGGCAATTTATAGGAATACCTTGCAAACAAAACTCCCCTGTTTCCTCTGCATAAAAATCAAAATGTCCAATATATAACTAAATATGTTTCCATTTCAAATCTTAATTGTTGGAATCAAGTTATATTGTGTATGTTGTAATGTTTAAAGCAATATACATATCAAATGGGCACTGTATGGCTCATTTTTCTGAAATAAGTCAATTGGAAATATCATTCTGGATAACTGGTTCCATACTGTAAATAAGTAATTACATAATTTTACATATTTGTTAATTTAATAACTTATTTATACAAAAAAATGCCATATAAAACTTAGTTTTAAGACTAGCAGAATCCTTTGATTTGGATTTTGGAAACATTTCTATTAAAATTGGTTGCTTATAGCATGCCTCTTGCACTAATTGTTCCTGTGTCCTTTATACTGACATGATTTACTGTTCATGAAAGTAGTTTCTCTGCTGCCTTCCACAAATCAGTTGTTCAGGTGAAAAATATCTGTTGCTTTGAAATTTTTTCACCCACCTCATTCTGTTGCTCGTCCATCATCATTGATTCCATTAAACATATCATTTCATTTGTCATTATGTCAACAAATCTCACTGCCAGTCATCTTATGACTTACAAGAGTATCTTCAGAATTATTTAGGAAATCTTCCTCTTGATTCAGCAATCGAGCTTCAGAACATGAAAGTCTTTTAGCATACATTAAATAATTTCCTTCTTTATAGAAATTTTCAACTTTAGGCTCATTCACTCATCAAAAAATATTGCAGATGGCCACAAATTGTACCACCTACCTGTCAATGAGTGTATTTCTGTCTACTGCATTCCATGCTTGACATGAAATACATCTTTAATTTTTATGTTTTTGAAACGAACCAAATTAAGTTTCAGTTATTTTGCATTCCGGTTTTTGGAGCATTCTGGATACGGGGATGCCAGATAACCAGGGTTCGTTGATATATATCTTGATATATATCCGATATTTATTTTTAAATTATCAAGATTTTTGATATTTTCAATACTTTCAAATTCTTGATATTTATTTTCAAAATATCACCATTGTAGATAATTTTGATATTTTCTACAGTCAAAGCAAGTGTAAATGAAATTTCCACCTGTTATTGACTGTGTCATTCTGTAGATAATGAACTTTTGCCTCTGGCTGTGACTTTTTTAGGAAAAAAAAGAAAACAAATCTTTTCCAAGCTTTATGTTTGAAACTTTCAGAATAGCCATTGAAAGATAAAATGTAATTTAGATAATCATTTATAGGCAGCCCAGGTTCGTTGATATGTATCAATGGATATATATCAAGATATATCCAGTATTTATTTTCAAATTATCAATATTTTTGATGTCTTCATATAGTTGATATTTATTTTCAATATATCAATATGTTTCATATTTTCTGCATTTGATATTTATTTTCAAAATATGAATGCATGCAAGATATTTTTGATATTTTCAGTCGTTCGTAATATTTCAGTGTAAATGAAATAAATTTTCAACTGTTATTGACTGTGTGAATCTGTAGATAAAGAACTTTTGCCTCTTCTAGATGTGACTTATTTAGTCAAAAAAGAAAGTATATTTTTCAAGCTTTATATTTGAAACTTTTATTTTTAAATGTTGAACTAATAATTATGTGGGACATACAGTCGGACCTCGATATCTCGAAACCCTTGATATCTCGAAAAAAGAAATTTCCCCTGCATTTCCATGAAAATTCTTATGTATTTTCCATAGTTATCTCGAAATATTTTTTCCAAAACCCTTGATATGTCGAAATTTTTTCCACAGAAATTTGTTTGACTTTTTACTTTTGACTATTGTCAGCTGTAGAACCAATTTGATCTGGATGCTGGTTTCACATTCTTTTATCCCTTTGTTGATACAAAGAACTTAACCCTTTGAGAGGCAAATAATTGTGTTTCTGTAATGTCGAATTCACACCGAAATCTTTAAAAAAAATATTGGAAAATAAGGAAAAGCAATTTTATGACTTTTTCCACCAAAGTTAGAAAAGAAAATTTAATAAAAATTTTCTGGTGCAAATCTTCATTAATTGTAAGTGGGATAAAATATATCCCACTGCCTTACAAGGGGTTAAAGGGTAAGAATGGAAGGCTTTTGAAACCGAAAAAAGGGACAGCATCGTTTTTTGGAAACTTTATGGTGAAACTGAATCAAGTGATTCAGCTACCTGTGAAGAGTGGCTTTCAGAACTTCCTTCTCTTTTTAAAGATGTGTTTAACACAGATGGAATTGTATTATTGTATTGTATTTTCCCAACAAGACGGCTGCATTTAAAGATGAAGAAATCCGACGTGGCAAACAGAGTAAACTTCGTGTAACTGCGATTTTGGCAGCAAAGAAAAGTTTCTTCTTATGATAGGACGATCTAAAAAGCTGAAGTGCTTTGCTAAAATTAAGTCAGTTCTAATGCTGTACAGGTCAAATATAAAGGCTTGGATGGCAAATGCAATTTTTGCTGATTGGCTAATAGGAATCCGTAAAACAATGGCTAAAAGTAAAATACGCATTCTCCTCTTCATCTAAACTTCCGACTTAAAAAAATATCACTGTTAAATTTTTGCCGCCAAACACAACTTCGAAGTTTCGGCCAGGACAACCATTCAACCAGGAGATATTCCGTAGCTTCAAAGTTGGTTATCAAGCCCAAATTGTGAGAAGCTTCTGAATAATATCGGTGAAGGTAAACCTTCTAGCACACCTATCAGAGCATCTTACAGTCAATGCGAATGGGTGACTATGCATGGAAAAATGTTAGAGATACAACAATAAGAAATTGTTTCATAAAAGCAGTATTTTTAGAATATGTAACTTTTATTGAAACAGAGGAAGTTGATTCCATTAAGCAAGCAACTGAAGAAGGAGAACTGAATCCATAACAGTGACAATGCGATACAAAAGACGTATCACAATGAGATTTCATTCGAAGAATTCTTGAATGTAAACAATGAGCTTGAAACGTGCAGCATGAGGAGATTGTTTCGAGCATTAATGCAGAAATTTCTGATGAAGAAATTAAAGATTTACAAGATCAACAAAAGCATGGAAAAATTACAGTGAAAGAAGCCGAGAAGGCAGTTGACCTGCTGCGGAGATTTCTTGAATCAAATGAAAATATTAGAATATCCCACATAGCATTTGGTACAATTGCTATGTGGGAGAAAATTGTGCAATTTTGAAAAGATCCTGCGAGACAGCAGACTTCAATTAAGAATTTTTTCTTCCGAAACAACTAAATGCATTTCTTAATGATGAATTGGACATTATTTAATCAAAACAAGTTTGTGTGTAACACAATTTTGAAAATATTAAAACTTTGAGAAGTGTAATTTGTTAATTATTAGTAGATTATGTGTAGTTTTTGCTGAATCTTATTTTTTACAGAAAAAAATCAGTTTGTGAGATTAGATTTTTATATTTTGTCAAAACCTTGATAATTCGAAAACCTCTATATCTCTAATTTTTTTCTCTTCCCCACAGATTCAAGATATCGAGGTTGTACTGTAATTCAGAACAACCATTGAAAGATAAACTGACAAATTTAAATAACCGGTTATATACAGCTTCATTAGAAAAGAATCTTTTCTCAAGCTTTGGTTCAGTTGAATTTAAACTATACATGTTAGGAAATACGAAATAAGACATTTTATACTTACATTTAAGTTAAAAATTTTCAATTAAAAAACTTTTTTGTATTTACAATTTTGTTTTAAAAATATCTGATTTTTTTTTTTTTTTTTATACTTGATCTTGATACTGAATGCCAGTTTTTCTTTATAAATGTATAAAGCAAATTGTTATTGTTTTCGATTTTTTTCATCTTCAATTTTGTTCTAAGTGGGGGGGGGGGGGGGAAGAGAAAAATGCATTTTTAGAATATTGTTTGATTAAGTTTTCATGTTAAGTGCAATATATTTTAGTTTCTAATCTATATTATGCTCAAAACATTTATTATTAGCAGTAAGTTGGCTGCTTTGAAAATATCATGATATTTACGAACCCTGCGGATAACAGATCCTATGCTTTATTACTATTAAAGATGACATTACTATAGTAAAAGTGGGGAATGAAGAAAAACATAATTTCTACCAAATTTTAAATTTATTTAGAAAGTAGATATTTTTACTTGTACTAAAATGTTGTCATTAATTATAAACATTTTAAATTGTTTTAATTAATCAAATCAATATTAATGAAATGCAAATTGATATTATGATTTAAGTTTGAGATTATAGTATTTAAAAAATAATATTGTTTGTTATATATTATTTTTTTAATTCAGTCGTTTTTCCAGTTTAGTTTATAGTATTTAAAAAATAATATTGTTTGTTATATATTATTTTTTTATTCAGTCGTTTTTCCAGTTTTTGTCACTGTCCTGGCAAAAATATCAACCTTGCTTTATTGTGTATCCTATTCAACCTCAGACCAGGCTTGGATGGCATTTGTTTAAAGGTATAGAAAAATGTTTATATTTTCTGACAAGGTTGGCAAAAATCCATGTGTTTGTTTAAATGGTTTTTTTTAAGCTTGAACTATTTTTTTTTCTCTTTAAAAGTCCATTTCCTATTGCATGTACACACATATTTTTTGATAAAAAGAAGCACTGTGGGTTTTAATTTATAATACTTCATCTGAAAATAATTTTAATTGAATAATTACTTTCAGTTTTGTAGAAAATTAAAATCATTTACATTTTATACATTATTAATAACAGCTGTGTTTTATGTTCAAAGAATAAACTGTTGTACAGAGTTAAACATTGGTATCATGAATCTCTTTATCTAGGATCCTTTGATAATTTAAATAAAGAAATAAATATTCAATGTACTTTAATCAATAAAATTTATTTTCCCACAGTTTCAAAACATTTTCCTTGAAATCCTTGCTATCTGAGATGTCTCTTTTTTCTGTCAGAGCACTAAATGAGCAATTATGTTCTTTTCTGATTACATTTAAGAAAAATAAATCATTAGCAATTCCTGGAGTGATTTGACATTATTTGACATTTCTTTATATTGTCTATCCAGAAATACTGTGTATTATCATATGACATTACTCCTCTGAGACTACTAAGTTTCTAAAAAAAAAGTAACAGTAAAAGAAGCAGAAACAAAACCTATTTGCCAGTTTTTAGATTGTACTTAACCTCCTCAGACCCCAGCGTTTATTTTTATAATTTTTTTCTACTTTAGTTATGAATTTATATCAACAGACTGCTAACTAAAAAAAATTTAAAAGTGAAAAAAAATTAAAATTTATTTTTTGTACCTTAAATTGGATCTATCGTATAGGATACATGGGGACTGAATGAGTACATTTTCTGACAGTTTATGAGGTTTTTGCATGACAAAAGCAATGAAAAATAAGAAATAATTATGCATTTAATAACTTCTTATTACTAATTGACTCTACAAATCATATATTAACAAATAGCAATATTATTTACATTTTCTTTTTACTTTTGTTTACATTTTTCTACATTTTTTATAATTCATGTAAGAATTTGTTATAAAAAAGTCTTATCTTTTCAATTGGTAATATTTCATGAAGCAGACCATTTTCTTGGTGAAACAAAGAAACATATTGCAAACAGTTTCTAGCTTTTGTAGAGTTACAGCCAGGATATCTGCAACGTGATCTACATGTTTGCTGTGGAATTTCAGGAAGTTGGGATGCAAACATTTTTCATAATTCAGAAGATTGTTCAGGGCAGGGATTCCTTCTTTTCTTTTTCAGTGGAGACATAAACTCAATATCAGAATATGTTTCTGAAACTTGATTATTCATTACTGAATCAATCTGGTCATCCTTACTGTGAATTATGGTTTCAGCCACTCGTTCTCGAAATTCCAAATAATCTAAAGTATTTTTGTTATTAGTATGTAAATACCCTGCTGCTCGGCTATACTCTATCCACCCAGCAGCCAATGAAAAATCTGCAAAATGGAATGTTACTCTTACAGTCCACTTTCTTGTCTTTGCAAATATTTAATAGAAACCAATTTGTCCTATCAATGAGATCAACTCCTCCCATGTTTGTATAGTATTCTTTTACAATATATGGTCTACTAACATCTATGAAGCATCTATCCTTTTTACACCAATATTTACAAATGTATGTTGGTTCTTAACCTAAGACTGGAGAAGCAATGATTAGTGGATTATTATCAAATCAATTTAACAATGCAATTTGACCATCATTTCCAACAAGCGTACTATCACTTTCTCTCCAATGTCTAGATTATCTTCACTTCCGTTAGCTGAGATTGTATCACCTTTTCCTTCACATAGAAAAAAATCTAAAGGTAAATCATCAGGGCAAATAGTAACAAATTTTTTTTAATCCACATGGATTTGGTTTCTGACGAACGTACTGCCTTATAGTAGTATGCCCCCAAAAAGGTAACATTTGTTCATCACATGCAATTAAAAACAGGAGGGAGGATATCACCTACTGGAACATTCAAATGTCCTCCTCGAAAGGTTTGAGATTTTATGCTTTTTAACCCTTACCGGCGCTGAGTAATTCTGTTTATAAACGGATGAAATAATGGACTGACACCGGAATTTATAAACAAATTTGCTTATTTTCACGTACATTATAATAGGAAAATTTAAATTAAATTTTCTTGGTGCCGTTTGTCAATTTTGGAATTAAAATTAGGTGTCCTTTTTTAAGGACACCGCCCTCGAAAGGGTTTATGGACAAAAGTGTAATTTCCCTTCCAGAACTTTACAGTGTTCTCCCCACCCTCCGGAGCAGCAGAAATCCCTCCCGGAGAAAAATATCTGAATTCAACGCTGATTGAAAACGTTCATATTATTCAATAATCTTAAGTTATGTACATTATAGTAAATATTCATGCCAGTTTTACTGTTATTTAGTCCCAATGTATCTTTTAGAGAGAATAAAAAATTAACATTATGTGTTCGGGTCAATCCCCATGTATCCTATTGGATACATCAAATATAAATCTAGTTCATACTATTAAAAGTACACATTATTAGAAACATTTTGTACTAGAATAAACTTCATTCATCTATTTTTAATTTATTTCATAAATAAAGGTTACAAGATTAATTATTTTTTAAATAATAATGTTTCCCATTTTTCCAACGTAAACTACTAACATTTTTGCTGCAAGCCATTTTGAAAAAAACACATATACCGTCAAAAGAGCGCTCGAAAAATCAAATTGTTATTTTGCTTAAATGCAGCCCTCTGTTAGGTTCTCTGCATACCAATTTCTCTTTTTTAAACATTATTTTTATAAGTGAAAAAAAAGTGTAAGGATGTGTATCCTATAGGATACACGGGGTCTGAGGAGGTTAAAATATTGACCTTGAACTACAAAGTAGCTTTACAAAGAGTTGCCATGCAGTAAAAGATTCAAACTGCCATCAGAGTTAATTAACTTTTTTTTTTTCTAAGTTATCTTATAATACACATTTCTTTTTACATGACTAAATTAAGCATTGAAGAAATAATTTTTTTTAGGCATAAATTTTTGAAACTTTGATCTATGGACGTTGAATAGTACACAGAAAAAAGAGAGTTAAAAATATTAATTTCCTGAGGGATATTTTAAAAATACGAATTATTCTACACCCATAGACTTAGCATTAGGCAGTGGAATTCGGAAGGTGAGTGACTAGCAGCCTTAAGCAAACTTTATCTCGACCCCCCCCCCCCCTCCCCCTTCCTCTTCATTATCTTGAAAGGTTCAAGGTATTGGGGTTTGACTGTGTTATAGAACATGTTAACTTGTTAAATATTTCGTTAAAAATAAACAGGTGCTTATTCAACATAATTTTCATGTAAAATTTTAAAATAAATGAACTTTTTTCTAGTTTTTTGAATATCTAATGTCTTCACAACAGTAAAAGATTTTCTGTACTTCAACTGTAGTAACTTTATACTGTAAAAATTAATTCCTTGAACATTTTGATATATTCTTCATAACTCATTGTCTACACTTATAAATGAATTCATCTTCAAGTTCAAGATAGTATATTGGAATGGTTAACTTTTTTATATAAATCTCATTATTTTAGGTTGTTAAAGTAATTTTTTGTATTCAAATACTTTTTATGATTTTTTTTTTTTTTTTTTTTTTTTTTTTTTTCCTCAGAAATAACTTGAAGTCGAAAATTTATCTTTATCCTTTTTCTTACTTGCTGAATCTAGACTGTTTAGAAATGCTGTAACTGGCATTCAATTTTTGAATATCCACTTATTCAACCTTATATCGCGCATACTCTTAATCAGATGCTTAAAGGATAACTTTCCAAATCTAGAAAATTTTCTTTTACAGCTTTACCAATGTCTTTGAGATCATCTTATTACAGTCCACTCTCTATAATCCGCAAACACCTATTATCCACACTATATTTCAGATGTAAACAAGCAATCAAAATCTCCTTTTTTTTAAAGCAAAATAATGTACACTTTGACCATAATAAAAGTTGACTGCCACGATGAATTTATTTCGAAAATTTTAATGCATTTCTGCATTCATTAGACTGAAATATTTTATGTATCTTATAAATAACTATTAGACTGCTATATTCTGAACACATTCTCTGGCTATATAAAACATAAAGTTTCTTCCAAAGAGGGATTGAGGATAAATATCTTAGTTTTTTAGAAAAAAAAAACTTTTGTTACTGATCAAGAAATCCTGACTATTAAAAGGCTTCAAGAATAAACCACACAGCATAAATTAAAAACTATAAAGCAAATCCATATCACTTTGATGTTTGATAGATTTAAAAATAAATAGAAATGTTTTCCATTAATTTTGTATTATTATATCATTTAAGTACCCAGTAGCAGAAACAGTGCAGCATGGCAGCGGGAGCTGCAGGTTATCTTAAACCTTGCAGATTAATCCACCAACTTAAAAAGAAATGCTGGGCTTAAAAAATAGTTGAAATTTGGTCTCTAGATTTGTGGTATTTGTTGTATCCTTATAATTATATTTTCTTTATAAATGAAAATATTGGCTTACTTTAAGTGTTTCTGTTATTTCTTATAATAGTAGGCTTATTGGGTCGCAGATAAATTTTAGTTTGCTGCAGACTGATGCAGAAAATTCTGTTTCTGGGTTTAAATGTATTACTAATATTGAATATAGCTCTTTATATATAAAAAAAAACATTTGCTTTCATTTCTGTGTTATTTATTTGCAGTATGATTACTATATTTGTTGATAAATTCAAAATATTTGAATGTAAACAAAGAAATGATCTATAATCTGCAAAATTCTATAATCCGCAAAACCTTTGGTCCCAACCTGTGCGGATTAGAGGGAGTGTACTGTATGTTATTAATTGTTGTAAGTAACCTGCATTTTTTAAAATAAAAATATTTTATGCTAAATAATTCAATATATTTATCTATTTTGGTTTTATTAGTTTCACATGTTTATAAGTTACCATAGTTTAGATAATACTTTAGAGCAGTGGCTCCCAACCTAGGAATTCTGCTTTTTCAGAATTTAGTGCCGCCCCTGATATTTCCATTACTTCATTTTCCTCTGATGGACTGGTGGCTTCTATTATTATGAAAAGCCATTATAAATGAAGCGTTTAGGTGAAGATGAAAGAGCAGTCGGTAAAAAGTTAGAACTCTGATTTTATGGTCAGAATGAGAAAAAAAAAAATTGGCCATAATTTTTAAAAAAAATGGCCATTTTATTTTTCCATATGGCTATAAAATTTTTATGGCCATAAATGAAACAAATGTCGCTAAAAACTACAAAAAAATTAATATTTCAAAAATATTTGGAGATGCAGTTTTCAAACAAATTGCATTAAAAAGTACTTTTTTTTTTCCCAATACGACAGTATAAACATTGAAAATGTGCTTAGAAGTTTTTAAAAATGCTGTAGAGTATTTAATCGCACAATGAAACATCAGCTTTTGTTTTATGGCTGGCTTATGCAAGGAAATTTTGTATGAGCTCTATAAGCTATCGGCTATCCTATCCTATGAAAAAGGCAAATTTTCGTACGAAGGATGCACTACAAAACAAAGACAAGAATTGGTAATCCCAATGTGTGTAAGTTGAATAATAATTAAAACAACAAATATAATGAAAAGTATGTTTCATTATTATAGAAACACAACTTTATAATCATTGAGATTTCTGGCACTGGTGTTTACCGATGAGGGTATCTATTATAGAGATAAAACTGGTTAATTTTAAACCTTAAGTTAATACATGCAGTTTGTTTCTGTACTTGTTTTTCAAAAACAGCAAAGTAGCAAAAGCACATTCACACAAATATGTTGTGTTGAACGTTGAACCCCATCAAGGACCTCAAAACTAATTTAGATATTTCATTGATGTTTTGTTCCAATGTTCATCCAGGAGGAAATTAAGGATTTTTCCAGGGTTGCCATAACGATTGTGCGACTACTGACATCTCACAATGAGGTCATAACTTAAGACAGACTGACTGTTTAAGAAAACATCGTCTTCTCACGTAGTTTTAGTTTAAGCTAATAACTTTCATGATTATTGTGGTTGTAAAATTTTGTATTTGTTACATTTTTTTTAAATAGATGAAGTAAAAGATATATTTTTGTGTCAAACCACGATTGTTCCGCAAACCATCAAAACATAGTGTGTCGCAACCCATATGTTGGGAACTGCTGCTTTTGACCATCAGATAAGTTCATCAACACATGCCAATTTTTATCCTACAGGCATACAAATATGACCTAAACTCTTTGTGTTTTATTTTCATTGCTGAAATAGTGTTAGAAGTAGAATGCATTCATACAAAAAAGAGAAAATATTACATTTGCATTATTCTGGAAAAAAAGAAAAAAAAAATAGCTGATTGTTAAAACCAGGGCTGCGGAGTCGGTGGGGAAATGGTCGACTCCGAGTCTGACTTTGGGCTGGCTAATGTACTAGTGTTGCTGCTGGTTAAAATTATAAGGGAATGCAAGAAATATAAGGCGAAAATTTCACCATTTAAATATTAATTCAGATTTTAGAGCTTCGAAAGAAAAAATATTTTTCCGTTTTACTAATTTTTCAATTTTACGTCCCACAACCCGAAAAATCCAACTATCGAAATCTAAAGAAGAAAGCAAAACAGAAATTTTACTATTTCGGATCTGTGTATTTGGGATCTACAAGAGTTTTTAATTAAAAACTATTTTCATTTATTCTGTATGCCCTGAAGTATATTGGGCATCTTTAACTTGGGTAGTCTGATATAATCCAAAAATAACAATAATAGTTCCTTTTATGGATTTAAAATTACATGTAATTGTTTTTATTTTCACTTCAAGCTGTCTAACAAAAAAAGTCGGAGTCAGCTTGTTTTTTAGCAACTCCGACTCTGTTGCTCAAAAATGGTCCTGACTCTGACTCTACAGCCTTGGTTTAAATCCTGCCAACCCTGTTTTCTGATTTACTACAAATTACTACAGTTGGAGAAGTGACACTGCTTTCAATGTTTTGGTAAGTGAATAAAATGAAAAATGTCCTATTCGTCCTCACTCTTTATATCAATGGTAAGTAAATGAAATTTATTATTATTATTGTTGCAAAAGTATTACCAGAATAATGTTACATGTGATCAAATTTGGTTTTCAATAAAATATCAGTGGAATTTGGTAAAATAAAAATATGAAAATTTTTAACATTTTATCTATTCTTGTAATTTGAGACATTACTAAAGCAGTTTTTTTCCTGTTTTCATATTAAAATCTTTTGCTTTTTAATTTTTCTCCCAACAAAAAGTACTAAATGATCAATTTTCTTCTTCAGCATAAAACTTGAATGTTTTTGTTGCACAAAAATTTCTTTATCAGAATATTCATTTTCCGATTTTTAATTTTAGGTAGTTGTGTTGCCATTGCAAAATGGATAGTAAATGTTTCCAGTACGGTCCCATAAGTGGCTCACAGATAAATTATGACAAATTCTTGGACACTGCTTTAAATGAACTGGGCATGCTCAGTACAGTCACAAATAGTAGATTAGAATACCTCAAAGAACAACAAGAGTTAGAATGTTTGAAAGAAAAAATGAAGAAAAAGTGTTGTACAAGTCCGCTATCTACTACACCATTATGTGTTGTGTATAAGAATTCCGATTTTGTGACTGAGTTTTCATTATCAAAGAAACCAACACCACCTACTGAGTTTAAAATATCAGATGACTTAAAGCCAAGAAGAGGGAAAAGAATGAGTAAAAGTAAAAGAAGGTTTTATGCTCCTTATTATTTTAACAGGCGCATACTTCCTCCTGAGAAGTTTGAAGAGGAATTTCAGGAGTGTAAATCCAAAATCCCTGATGAAGTTCCAGCTAGTCCACCGATTATATCCCGCCAAGATAGTGGTAATAAGTCTAATCCTAGCAGTCCTGTAAAAAGCCAAAATTCTCTGACGTATGTAGGGTGCTCAATTTTCCGCTCACGTTCCTTAGATGATTTGGAAATAAGCAAACTGAACTTGAGTGAAACTCCTGATTTATTAAGTCATGTTGAAATAGATACAATGTCACAACGTATCAGTGAACTTCATGTCAGTTGAATTTTCCTCTTGAAGTAGCTTCTCTAATACTTTATAAAAAATAATAAATATTTTTGTTGTTTAGCCACTGCTGTAAAAAAAAAAAAGGTTTTGTAATTTTTTTGTATGGTTCAATATTGCTGCGAGTACAGAAATAACATGCTTGTAAAAGCTGTATTCAAAAGTTTGTTGCTTTTCCCCTGGTATTTTTGATTGTAGATGTTGTTAGCTTGAGTAACTGCTACAGTTATTTTCTTTATTAATTAATATAAGTGTAAGAGCAAAAGTAGGTGATGTTTCGTTTCATCCTAGTTTAATGTCTTGGAACATGGTATATTTGAAAAGAAAATTTTCTTTTCAGGATAATACAAAGATAAAAAAAATTATTTTATCAAAAATGTAGTTGTAGATTTATTTTATGCCCACAAAATTGGTTTTTATCGGTTAATTTGAATATTGCTTTCATATATCTTTTATTGTAAAATTGAATGGTTTTGTATAACAAAGTAATTTTATTTTTACATTTTATTTTAATTTACAAATTATGCATTTTCATCTCAATTTGGAACACAGGTATTTTATACGTTTGTTCTGCATTCTAAAATTAATTTAATTTGAATGTAACAATGATAAATTCTTATTTTAAACTAATTTTAAAGCAATTTTTTTATACTTTTCTAAAGTGTAAGCTAAAAATAATCTTTTGGTCTTTGTAGCCTTACATGCTGGTATATTTATGTTTGGAAAGTGTGTGTGTGTGCGCCTTATAAGGCATTCACTAAAATATAATTAATGCATATATATAATTTACTCTCTTTTCTTAAACACTGAATAGCCTCCACCTCCCACCTCAATGGGGGACAAAAAGGCTTGTTATTTTTTAAAAAGTTAATCCAGTAAAAACTCTTATCATTTGGTACTAAAAAAGTAAAGATGATTTTGAAAGAAGTAGCCAGCATAGGTTTGCTGTTAATAAGAAATTTTAAATTTTATAAGGAAATATTAATATTAACAAAATGATTTCATTTTGAATGAAACATTGAAGCAAGATAGTTAATCATTTTCAAATACTTTTATTACTGTTTTTTTTTTTTTTAATTCATTCTATTCTTTTTTAATTGTTAAGTTTTTATCTTTTTGCAGAAATTTAAATGTAAAGAAAAATTTTCATTTTTAAACAAAAGTAATAGCCTGCGTTAGGCTGTTGTTATTCTTATTATTTTTAAATAGTATATTAATATATTTGAAAGTCATTTACACATCATTCTCCTTCATAATAATTTTTGTGCATATTGGAAAAAACAGTTGCAAGCAATGTACAATGAAACTTCCATTTAATGAAGTCTCATCGTTACACCTAAACTTTTCGTTATGAAGAAAATTTGTTAAATAGAAATCAACTCAAATTCATGAAATTTGTAGAATAAAATACATATGCATAAAATGAAAAATACACATAAAATGGAAACCTTGGAAAAATGCATTTTCATTCGGGCAGTAACTTTTTTTTTTTTTTAAATATGTAGACATATGAGAAAAAATTAATTGGAATAATGTCTAAAACACATAGTAATAAAGAGAAGTAAACAAAAACTGAAGCGTAGCGCTTTATTTTTAGTATTTCAAAGCTTTAACTTAAAAAAAAAAATTCTGTAATATTACTTTGCACAGGCTCTTATAAAAAATACACTGTAACCTTCTCATTGTATCGGAAACTTTTAGCATTTCTTTTTTTTAATGCAAATAATTAAATAAGTAATTTCATTTTCATACAATCCGCTGAAATAAGTTCATATATCCATCGCATCAGCAAAATCTCCTTTTAAATGTTGTACACGCATGAAAGCGGAATAAACTTCGTTATATAGAATATTTTTTTGTAATATGGAGGTTAATTTACATGTTAATGGCATTCAAAGTCAAGGTTCAGCAGAAAATTTCGTTAAGTAGAAAACTTCGTTAAATAGGAACTTTGTTAAAAGGAAGTTCCACTGTATGTATTTATTTTTATTTGACAAGCTGACATTTTGGTAAATTTTGTCTAATGAAGCAATAATATGAATTTGGTTATTTCTAATTTTGAAATGAATGAATCATAAATCTTATTATTATTATTTTTTAAATGGTTCTATTATTTCTTTGATATTTATTTTATTTCTGGTACTTTTATGTTAGTCGAGTGCTATTCTCATTAGCAACAGCTTCTATTTTTTGCGTGTGTAAAGTAGAAACAATGCTTAGATGTTATAAAATATTTTGTTTATGATATTATTTCTTTTAAATGAAAAGCGAAAAAGGCGTGTATTATAAATGTATGTAATATTTGTACCTTTAATGTATGCATTTTAAAATAAAGTTATGTAATTTAAATGAAATGAGTATAGGATTTACATTTTAAACGAAGTAAATGCAATACAAATGATGATGATGGGGGATAATAGATGCTGATTTATTACCTGTACCCGGCTAACATAAAAATACCTTTTTTTTTCTTTTTCAGATGGAACTTAGCAATAATCTTATTTTGTTTCATTTTTGTCTTTAACACTATAGAAGAAAATCACTATAATTACACAAAAAGTTCTTTCTGATTTTATTTATACTTATTATTTTTTCAATAACACATGATAATATAGATGGTCCTTCTTTGATGCAATTCATGGTATTGCTGATTATGTAAACATTTATTTTATTAACTATAATTTTTCTCACGAAAACTCTGATGCTTAAAACAAAATAGTTTCAGCTTTTATTTCATTGTTATAAAATTTGTTTTTTAAAATTTTATGATTTTTTTTCTTCCCTTTTTTTTTTTTTATATATATTAACCACTTGACATACAAATAAAATGAAAGTTGTTGAGGATAGATTATGTATATTTTAGCTTTTTTATAAAGTTAATAAAACACAATTACAAAATGTAATTAAGTTGCAACAATCAAGAAAAAATTAAGTAGAAATAAGTAAAATAATTAAATAATTTTCATACTACAAGATTAACAAAAGTTTATGAAGTTTTGGAAAGGTCTTAATATGTCAAGCTGTTAATTTGAAATGATTTCTAATTAGAAATAAATCAAATTTACATTTCTGTTGTTTTCTACTTAATATATATATATATATCTTATCATATATCAATTACTGAATATTCATTCCTGAATCGGGATCGAAAGCAACAAATTGTAGTTCAGTCATGTTTTTATCAATATCAAATCTAATAAAAGAAGGGCTTTTGTTTCCTTTCATAAGCCCAGATCTCTAAAATATTGGAATTTAGTTTAAATATTGACATCTCTTTATAAGAAATAAACAAACTTTATAAATAAACAAATACCCTTCTGTATGTATGTACTATGTTGTTTAAAATTTTGACAGCATATGAAAAAACACTAACTATATTAACTTTTGTTCCTGCTATTAGGTTTATATTAACAGGAGCAAATTGCACCAGATTCTGATGTTATTACTGTACATTTGTTTAAGTTTAAAAAATATTTATTTTAAAGAGATTTGTATATATATTTTCATAAGAAATATATATTTACATTTACATATTGGAAAATTAAAAAAAGTTTCTTGTTTGTGAAGAGTTTTATATTTGTATTGACTAAAGGAAGAAAAAAAAAGAAAACCTACTTTTGCTCGGATTTAAATATTTTAAACATGCTTCTAGTTTAAGTGTACCTTTACATCAATAGCTTTAGTTATCTTAGAGTTGAGTCTGAAATTATTGTTACTTTATATTTATTTTGAGGAATCATCTCTAAAATGTCTTAACTTTTAACTATACACAATAAAACTATTTTTCAACTAAAAAATAAATTTACAAAAGTAATTTGATTCATTATTCTTACAGTAATAAGTGAATAATGTAAAATGAATGTAATTTCATAACTGATTTATGTTTTCAAGGATGTCAGTTTTTTACAAAAGAATATTGCCTAACAAAAGTATCATTTATTTTATTAAAGAGTGACCTCCATTTCAAATGCAAGTTACTACTTTAAAATGCACCTTATATATTTGTAGTTTTTTATTCTGCCAATTTAATTTTGATTCCAGGGCTGAAAAGCTGGAATTTTGTATGGGTTTGCCTCTGTGTTAAATGTGATTCATTTTGTTGTTAATTGTACTAAGTGCATTGTAGTCTCTGTACAATTGTTGCTTTTATTTTAAATTTTGAAGTTAACAGTAGAACCTGTTTTACATTTTATATTAAGAAAAGGGAAAATTTTGTGATCATGTAAAGAATTGTGCAAAATAATTTCCCATTTAGGGGGGGGGGGGGGGAAATCAGTTTCTTCTAAATGGATTAACCCTTTGAGGGGCAAGAGATTGTGTTCCTGTAATGTTGAATTCACACCGGAATCTTTGAAAAATTCACTTCATAATAAGGAAAAGCAATTCTCCACCTTTCTTCCACCAAAGTTATAAAAAGAAAATTTATTTAAAAGTTTCCGGTGCGAATCTTGATTAAACTTAGGTGTGATAAAATATATCCCACCGCTCCTCAAAGGGTTAAAAGGATTTATAAAGAAGAAAACAACAAAAAGTCAACATAAAATTTTTATGTATTGAATTCATTGTATGATGAACATTTATATATTTTTTTTATTAAAAATATAAAAAGTATTAATTTCAATATTTTGTAAATCAGAAATAATAAACAACATTAAAGTAATTTAGTTGTACAGAAAAAATAAATTATCAAGGTATGTTTGCTATACTACCAAAAAAGAAGCTAACTCTAAATGTGCAGTTGCATTTATATATTTGCACATTACCCAGATTTTTTTTTTTTTTTTTTTTTCCTGTTAATAAATTTATGACTTAGTTATTCATTTTTTTACTTATCATTTCTGCAAAAAATACATTAGTATAACAAATTAAAATGATACATTTTTGACTTGTGTTCCAGTTTATACCACTGAATTTTATCATTTTCTTTAACTTCATTTTATAGTTAAATCTTCATTATTTAGTAACTCCAATTCATGATAGTTAATAAATTACTTTTGATTTTATTTATTTTTTAAATCTAAAGTGGTTAACCAGCATGTACAGGTTCTACTGTAAATTGCTTTAATTTTATATCAGCAGTGGCTTCATTTTAATTTCACTCTTCAAAGGAAAAATGTGATGATAGTCTTATTTTGTTTTGTGCATATGAATTTTTATGTTTGGCTTGTTTATTTTTGTTTTAATACCTGGAAATAAATGTTACTGGGGAAGTTCTGTTCTTAGTTTTGCTATCTTCTGAATCTTGTGGTCAGGATTCTTTGTTGTGTATTCACAAAACTTTGTGATTTGGTGTATGATATGAGCTGTTTTATAGTGTATTCTGCCTTTCATACTTTTCTGTGATAAACTGTTGCTCATAGTGTTTGAAGGACATTTTCAGGGTTCTTATTTTCTTCTTTAATAAACTTTTTCTGCCAATATTCAAAAAGTGGAGGTCGGAATAGCAGAACAATATCTAGTAAAATACACACTGATTTATACATAATCCTGATATTTCTTTTGAAAATCTCTTGTAGTACAGTATGTAAATGATGCAGTTTAAAATCGATTTCAAATAAATTTGACAATGAATCTGTCAAAAATTTGTTTGTTTTTTTCTAAATGTGTGTGTTTTCTTCTATATATGCAATTCTTTCAGATTTATTTGTTACTTTTTAAAATGATCTAAAGTTAGAAAGGGAAAAAAAAAATATATATATAAAATATATCCTGCAGCATTGACTGGTCTGTTGATCAAGTTGTGGGAATTCAGCTTATATGTTTTCGTGCAAGATATTCAGATTCCAAATCTTGTAAAATGTATTAAATCTCTATAATAAAAAGCCTCATGTCCAGCTGTAATATAGTATTCTCCCTCTCCCTTCTTCCCTATTTATAAGTAAAAATCAATCCACAACATCCATTTTGTGCTTTAAAATAAAAACTTTTATTTCCAGCTGGTTTTACAAAAGACTTTTAATTCTTCTGGAATAAAAATTATGTTGGTAAAATATAAGTATTCTTAAATTTAAAAAGGGAACCAGGATGATGCAATTTATATGATTAGTGATAGTTTGTAGTATAAATTCAAAAGCAACGTTAAAAACGGCAGAATAAGCAAACGTCCAGCAGACTAGTTTCGGTAGCATACTGAGGATCGTATGCTACCGAAACTAGTCTGCTGAAAGTTTGCTTATTCTGGTGTTTTTAATGTTGCTATTGAATTTATATCATTCTGCACCAAGTAGCATCTTAATGTTTAATTCATGGCGTACGTAATGTATGATCAACTCCGTGCTATTTTTTATGTCTTAAATTTTAGTCTTTGAAAAAAATCATTTTCCAAATGGTCGTTGTAATTTGTTAAATTGCATTTTTTTTTTTTTTTTTTTAAATAACAAAAGAGATGGTCCATCACAACCAAAAAAGCAAAACAATTGATTTTTTACTTGTAATACAGTAATTCCTTAACATTCGTGAATTTTGATTATTCGCAAAGTAAAAAATGAAGAACATTTCAACATTCGCGAAATTTGTTTTATAAAGAATATTTTTTTACCAAGTAAGCTCACTTTGTTTTACCAATTCCATAAACTATTTGACACTGGACAGTTGCATTCTACTGTATAGCCTAAGTTTAGAGAATTTTAATCTTTGTATTGAGGAAAAATACAAATAAGTAATTCAGAGAAACCCGAAACCTGACTTGATGCCACAAATTAAAAAATTCTAAATGTTTATTGCAAATGAATTTTTTTCCGCAAAAATTGTATGGGAAATTTTAAAGCTTCAACAACAACTTGTTGAGAAAGCAATAGAATGTGATCCTTAACTGGTGAGGAGTCTTAAATTTAAAAGAGAAGTCAAGACGAAAATTTTCCTTATATGGAAATTCATGAACAAATGATTTGCTCTTCCAAACAATCGCATATTGCTAAATTTTTTCATAAACTAGTAACTAAACATTGTGCAATATGTTTATAATTATTCAAATTTATTTAAAGAATGTACTTTTTAATGCTTAATAAATACATTTTTAAGTTTCAATTGTATTTTCCATTTAAAAAAAAATCATAAACCTAACCCCCTTTTATACACATGAAGATAGTCGTCTCAACATTCGCGGAGATTTCCACAAACCTAACCCTCCTGAATATTGAGGGATTACTGTATTTGTAAATTTCCAATGGACAACATACTCATGTCTGATGTCATCCAAAGCTTTTCTTTCATATAGCTAATGAACACCCTGCTTTGCTAATTTTTGTTGTGTATTGTAGCCAATCTTATGATGGATATTCTTAACAAACATTAGTATCTCTGCTCCCTGCAAGTAGTCCATTTAAATTTCTTGAGATATTAAAACAAAAGCATTATTCATTCATCTAATTTCAGAGAAATTGTCAAGTGTAGGCATGTAAATACATCTTACAAGATTATGTACATTAAATCTTAAGTTTGTAATTTTTTTTTTTTTTTCAATAAGATTTTATTTTCTAGCTTACACTTTTCATTGATTTAGACATTTCTATTAGAATTTCGGTATTACTTAGTTATCCTGTCAACCAATTTTACCAAATTATACAAATTGACATAATTCATAGCTGCCAACTTTTACGCTTTCTTCCTACCACTAAAATTTTACAGAAAAAAATGTCTTATTTAACGTCGAAATTTCGCGATTAAAAAAGGCAAAAATCTCTATTAAATTTTAGTGGTAGCAAAAAAGCGTAAAAGTTGGCAGCTATGCATAATTTTTATTTTAAATAACGAAAGAACAAATAAATTAGTATAACATTAATAAAAATACAAATAAAACATCAAAATAAAAATCACTTGATGACGTAAACATGTGTAACTTGCTTAAAGTCAAGTTAATGTGACATTTACGATCAATCATTATTGGCATTTAATCTTATAGTTTGGCAATAGATTTTTGGTCGATAGGATAACCAAATAGTACCAGAATTTCTGTCATAATGCTTTTACTCCCAGATCAATAATATTCCAAAAATAACTAAAACAAGGAAGCAATAGTGAAAATCAGTTTAAGAACTATAGTGAAACATAGTTATGAAGCTGAAAATTATGATGTTATCAGAGTGTTATGGGGTAAATAATTAATAATAATGCAAGTATTAATAATTTATAAATATAATAATTATTCTTGATAAAATAATAACTTAGAATTTTGGGATTGAAATACAGTAAATATTAAATAAATATCAAATTAAAAAGATACACAATTGCACGTCAAAGAATTTAAAAGAATAAACATGTTCCTTGTAACAACCATATTAGTGAAATTATCTAAAATTTAGGATCTGCAAAAAAAAAAAAAAAAAAAAACTTTTGCCTTTTTATGTTTAAAAAAGTTGTGTATTTGAACTTTTGAAATTCTTTTGGGGGAGAAAACCAAATATTAATACATTCATTAATGCATTACAAACATCAATGTATTATAATTATAAATCTGTTCCATGTATGAAGAAAAAAAAAAGTAAAGGAGTTTTTTTTTTCCCCCACTCACTTCTCTAATGGCATTTTAATGTTATTTGCCATATTGGGTATATAAATGTGCAGAATGGGAAATAGCAGCAGTAGCATGTCTTTCCGTTTGCTTTTTCATTTTTCTCCTCGAATGTCACATGCCCATCTATTTGTCTAGTGCAGGCATGTCAAACTCGTTTATCTGTGCAGGCCAAATACGCCATTGTATACAAAGCCACGGGCCACACAAAAAAAGAAAATTATCATCGAACAGAATTAAATTCGTACATATAAAACAGAACTTTATTAAAAATAAGTAAATAAATAATAAAACTTGAAAACTTCTAAAGCTACTTTGCAGAAAAATTAAAGTTTCTTACCGGAAAACTTTAAAAGAAATAATTACATTTAATAAAATACATCAATTTTAATCTTTACGATATTTTTATTATTCTGAAAAATTAAAAATAACCAGGATGTTGTGCAAAAGCGTGCTGCTGAACAATGGTAAAAATACATTCAGATAAAAATAAAAGTATTTTTAAACGCATAACCAGTACTTAAAAATTTATATCCCAATCAAAATATTTTAAATGTATTATTAAGTGCATCACTCTGACCTTTGCATTTTTTCTGTTGAAATTGCCCCTGTATATGGAACCAATTGTTGCAGGAGCACAATTATTTGCAATATAAGTTTACCTTTTTGCAACAAACATTATTAAGTCAAATTTTTCATAATTGAATAAAAAATATCATCTATGGTGGTTTTATCGAGAATAGGAATAATTTAAAGAAGCTCTTCACTTATTTTTAAGTACACATCATGTATACAAAACTACCAACTTAGTGGAATTTTGTGCACCTGTACTTTCATGAATTATAATGCAACTAGTGGGCTTCGCCCCGTTTGCTAACGCTCGCCAGCCCCCGTGAATTATGACAATTCACATTGCGGTCAATGCACGGTCCTAGCATGTTTCGCTTGCTCTCAACTTTTTGTAGCAACTCTAGCCAAAATGAGTACTATTATAAATCATTTTAACATATGAAATTTACATTTTTTTTTTAAAATATAAAAATCAGTAATCGAAAACTTTGTTGAAAACACAATTAAAAATGCATTTTGTTGGTGCTACTAATGGACATAAATAATTTTAACATTTTGCAAGTTATAAATTTTTGAAATGTAAAATAATTAACTAAAAAAATTACCTTGGAAATAAAATTAATTTAAAACCCATGCATCTATAACGTTGTACAGCAGAATATTGTACAGTTAAATACATTTCGAAAAACTTTTGAATATGAAGTGATATTGACAAAATTTTACTAAAATATTTCAGCTTTATACAAACTCTAAAGGTTGTGACGTCATTAATAATTCCTAATAAACCATTGCTATGTATTTTCTGGCTGTTACTACGACTTCACACAGTGGAAAACCTATCCAGAAATCGGTTGTTTGTTTGAAAAAATTCTACTGTGTGCCATCACACTTTTGGAATCTATATGAGAATGCATCCTTTTTATCAAATATGACATCATTTTCATCATCAGAACCATTCATCTCTCATAGATTAGATATTCTAAAATTCTCAAGTTTTATTAAATATTTATTGCTATTAATTGGAAATTATGTAATTTTCAGGAATACTTTATTTTGTGCATACCAAGGATCTTTAAATGGCAAGAGTTCATACTATTTAGGTGCAGGATAAGGATCAGATCAGTGAATATGACATCACTGACACAGTTATAGTAAACTATTTTATATTCATGAATTATATTCAGGCATCTTTTTTTTTTCCGAATGATGTCATTTTCTTCAGCGGAAACATTTTGCTTTACATGTTACTTACTAAAATAGATTATTTATAATTATCATATTTACACAGATTATTTAATATTATTTCTCAATAAATTATCTGTGTTCTTCTCTTCTGTGATTATTGCATAATTAAACACAATCATTTTAATATGTTTACATTTTATCAAAATCCTTGAAATTTTTCTTTTAAATAGGACGCAAGTTTCAGTAGTGAAATTATGATTGGTGGAATGTAATAAGGCAAATTAATTTTAACGATTGATGCCAAACAGCAAGTTACAAATTCAGCCTTATTTTCACGCTACGTAAGAGAAATATACAGTGGCGGTCAAAAGTTTCCGGCCAGCATAAAACTTTTGGTTAATTTGTAACTACACCCATGTGAAGAGGAATATCAAAGTGATACTTATGTGCTTAATTGATATAATAATACTTAGGAACATATTTATGGAGTAAAAAGAAATATCAGTAAATTTAATTGACAAAATTAATTGCAAAAGAAAATGCATGTGCTCAAAAGTTTCCGGCCACCTTGGGAAGTTTTGAAAAAAAAAAATGGTGTTATAACAGAAAATTACAGTGATCAACAACATTTACAATCGGTATTTTGTCATCGTACATTTAAGAATAAGTACTGCAACGCAGCATTGATTCAAAGAACGGTTGAAAATCGTCTATGGTAAGTTTTTCCATAGTTCTTGCAATTTTCAGGAAAATTCTGCTGAATTGGAATATTTACAATTCCGCACATCTTTTCAGGTTCGTTCCAAAGATTTTCTATTTTTTTCTGATTGGGTGATTGGCCTGTTCATTTCAAAAACGAATTTTTTTACTTGCTAAAGCCACTTCTTGACGAGCTTGCATGTATGATTTGGGTAGTTATCGTGTTGAAACAAATAGTTGTGACCATATTTTTTCCTCCAATAAGGCAGCAAATGATCTTGCAAGATATCTTTATACATTGCATCATTCATCTTGCAGCAAATTTCAACTAACGGACCGACACATTTTCCAGAAAATGCTCCCCACAGCATAACATGTCCTCCGCCATGCTTCATTGTAGGAATAACATATCCCAAATCTTATCTTTTGTTTTTAGGTCATCAGACGTAGTGTCCGCCATCAGCCTCCAAAAGGTTGAACTTCGATTCATCGGAAAATAGTACTTTTTTCCAATTTACATTAGACCAGTCTAGAGTCCTGCACGGGTCGGGTTCTACCTGACCCGAACCTGCAAAAATAATTTTCGGCAACCCAACACAAACCCGCAATATTTCAACCCACAACCCGACCCGAACCCGCAATGCATGCCAGTTTGTGTTCCGGGAATTTGATAAAGCGTGCCCCGGAAATTCCGGAGTTACACAGGCAGGAGATTCTTCCGCGATTTTCCGGTTTTTTGTCATTTTTCGCTTTTTTCAATTTTTCCATTTCTCGCATTGATGATTTGTTCTGAAATTAAAAAAAAAAAAAAAAATTCGGTCGCCAGTCCGTAAATTCGGACATAAAATATCACGAATTTCGACAAGTGATCACCGAAAAAACAATTCTGTCAGTCGTTCACAGAAAAAAATAGCCATTTTCGAAAAATATCGCGGAAAAAGCTCGCAAATTTCGTTATAGAATCGTGAAAAAAAACGCTGACTTAGTCAAAGGTTTGGGAAAAAGGGGCAACTTTCGTCAAAGGATCGCGGAAAAAACACTAATTTCGTCGAAATATCGCGAATTGTGCCAAAAGATCACGAAAAAACGCAGGTTTCGTCTAAGAATCGCGAAAAAACTTGGAATTTTGCAAAACATCGCGAAAAAAAAAACGAATTTCGTCAATCAAGATAACGCGCGAATTCTGTCAAAGGATCGCAGAAAACACACTAATTTCGTCAAAATATCGGAAAGAAACGTGAATTCTATGTCAAAGAATCGCATACAAAAACTCTAATTCTGTCAAAGGATCGTGGAAAAAACGCAAATTTCGTCAAAGAATAGCAGAAAAAACCCTAAATCTGTCAAACAATCGTGAATTTCATCAAAAGATTTCGGCCTATTCTCAAAATTCGCAGAAACAATGGGAATTTTGTCAAAAGATCGCGAAAGAAACTGGAATTTTGTCAAAAGATGGCGGAAGAATCCCTATTTGCATCAAAAGATCCCAGAAAAAAAACGAATTCCTTCAAATCACGGAAAAAACGCGAATTTTGTCAAACGATCGCAGAAAAAACGCGAATTTTGTAAAGAGATCGCGGGAAAAAACGCGAATTTTATAAAATGATCGCTGGAAAAATGCGAATTTTACCAAAAGGTCACCGAGAAACGCGAATTTTACCAAAAGGTCGGCAAAAAAATGCAAATTTTACCAAAAGGTCGTGAATTTCGTTAAAAGATTGCCGAAAAAACATGAATTTCATCAAAAGATAGCGGAAGAAACTGGAATTTTGCAAAAAGGTCGCGGTTGCGTGACGCCGTGAAAGTTCAGCCTTTTTTTTTTTCAGGGGATTTTATCAAGTGTTACAAACAGCCATGGCAATGTAAGGAAAGCAAATCATATTTTAATACCTTTATGAAAATAATCTACAATTGTACATCTAATAAAGTTCTGCACTGGTCCGTCCCGAGGGCCGCGGTGGGGCGGCAAAATTTCAAACTGGCCAGGCTGCTTTATTAGGGCAGTTTTTTCAACGGGCCGAGGCGGCAAAAAAAAGTGTACGGCCCTGCCAATAACTACAATTAAGCGGGTCTACCGGCCCGATATAAATATTTAGATGAAACCGATAAAATTATAAACAGGCCAAAGTTCGCTTATAACGATACACCTTGTTTTACACAAGTGGCCATCTGCCTTTAGTTTATCAGCAGTTATTATTTTGAAAATTTTCCCGTCTAACATAGTGCATCGCGTATCACCACAATTAAATTATTCACTTGATACATTAGACAGGAAGGACCATTTAGCGTTTTGCTGCATATTGTATTTTTGAAATACGGTAAAAACATAATGCAGTTTGTTATTTCGAAGACTCGTGAAAGGATGACTAAAGACAAAACAGACAGGCACACATTTTGCTTTTGTGAAACTTTGATCTGCGGTTTGAATAGGTTTTTAACGAGAAAAAATATTTTCCACATTCTTTTAAAAAAGCGGGTCAACCCGAAACAATAAAAGCCAACCCGACCCGCACCAAAAAAATTAAAGTCAACCCAACCCGACCCGCAACGGGAAAATATAGTGCCAACCCGACCTGACCCGAGGGTCGGGTCGGGTAAAAGTGGGTAACCCGATCCGATGCAGGACTCTAGACCAGTCTTTGTGTTCCTTGGCAAACACCAGTCAGGCCCCCTGAATTTTTTTAATTACGAAAGATTTTTTGACACCGATTCTACCATAAAATCCTATGTCAAATAAGCGTCTTGACATGGTAGACTGACTTATTTCAACAATATTTTAACACTGTAAATCGAGGGGAATTGCAGCGGCATTTTTATGTGGTTCATTAACTGCTTTTCTCCTGATAAATCTGTCCACACAAATAGTTGTTTTATGGGGTCTTCCAGATCGTGGCAAGTCCATGGACATTTTTATATTTTTTGAAAATATTGTTTATAGTAAATTTTCCGATCGATAACTTTGCCGCAATCTCACGAGAGGATTGGCTCTTTAGTGGCAAACAAATCACCCGTTTACGAACAATAATTGTTGAACTTTGCAGTTTTGAATTTCAAATACGTTATTCAGATTGATTAATTAATAAACACGGTCAAAAAAAACACTTTACCGATAGCAAAAACTAATGAATGAAACTTTTGCACATGCAGATTTTGAATTCCTCCCCTTTGCATCAAGTATCTTCAGTATCCAATCAAAATGATCACGTGGTCAGAGGTCATTTACTTATACCTAACTTTTGGACCATTAGGCTTCTTCGCTGAAACGTTCTGGCAAACAAATCAAAGAAACTAACTGGCCGGAAACTTTTGACCGCCACTGTATATATAGATAGGCAACAAATATTATTAAAATATCTTTTATTGTTAAAATATCAGGAATTTGCTAGTGATGATGCTTATATAATTCAATTTATATTATTTCAAATTTCTGTAACAGCTCAGGATACCATTTCTTTTATATTGCAGTGAATGATTTCGACTTGCATGCAATTGAATGTAATAGTTTTCTTCTTTTTTAAGCAGGTGCGTTACCATTAATGGATTTCATGAATGCACTTTTTGTTAAAGAAATATCAAATCTAACAATTTATCTTTCCGAAGTTTTTCTAGATATTTCTGAGTACATTCTTCGCAAACTTTAACAAAGTTTCTACATATCAAATGTAAAATTTGAGTTTTAATTTGAATATAAAAGTATTGTAAATTGAGTTTTCTCAATCTGTGATATTCATCTTTAATAATTCGTGTGTTTTTTTTTCCACTGGTAGCTTTAACATAATTTTTAAAAATACTAAAATATATAAGAGTATGAATATGTCTGTCAAAAAGAAGATAAAGGATCACATAGGGTTCATTAATAAATAATGACACATTTGTTAACCTAAATAAAGGAAATAATTAATGAGCTCAAATCAGGGTTCTCGCTGCCGCTCACCATTGCAATCACTACAAAATATTTCATTTGGCGAGTAAAGGAACAATCAGGCTTGGCAAATTGAGAGTGCTCAATTTCTGCTCTTTTTGTGTTTGTGTGTGCGCCAGTACGATCGAGGTTCTTATCCGTGGTACTGAATGATTAATGTCGCTTTTAATGACTCAGCACCAATTCAGTTCGGCAACAGCCAAAGACACAGAAAGGATTGTATGATACCTGTTTCTGTTAATCAGGATAAATGTGCTGGCGTCGCGGCAGTAAACACTCTGACAAAATTATTTGCTGGTATGCGGCATTGAAATTAGCCATACTATTTATTAGTTATATGTAAAGTATTATTGAGCGGTCAATGTTTCCTATAGGTTAGAGTTGAAATCTCATAGCAATTTTTAGCGTATATTTTCACATTCACGACGGTAAATTGAAGATAGCTGTTTTGAATTTTTATTTAGAGTGTTGAAAGAATATCTGAAACGTTTACACATTTAGGAGACATATAGAATGTACTATTTTCAACATTTTCTGCAGTGGATAGTCGAATTTCTATTTTATAAGAAGTAGAAAGAAAAAATTAGGTTATTTTAAAACATATTGAAAAAAAGGGGTTAAACATAGATTTTTCAGTATTTCACGCCGAATCTATTTTGCTAACACTTTTTTTCATTTGGCTACTGTTTTTTATTTCTAATTCGCCAAATCGCTAATGTTGGTCAAAAGCCAGCAAGAACCCTGGCTCAAATACAGTATACTCATGTTTGATTATGTATGCTCAAAGTGAAAAAAATAGGGAATTTTTTTACCACAAAAACAGGACGAGAATTCATGTAACTTTCAAAGCTACTCATTTAAAATCTATTTTTTTACTTTTAATTATTGTAAATTAGTGCTGTGTTTTAATAGTTTTTCGATGTGCTTTTTATTACCTAATAAATAATGCAAATTTTTTTGTACTATTGAAACAGGGACACCATTTCAGAACTTTCTTGGGGGGGAGGGGGGTGTCAAAGATTTTTTGAGGGAAGTTATATAGCTAAGGGTAGGATCCAAGCGTCTACCCCCCACCCAAACAAGAAACGTAAACTGAATCATGCTTAGAAAAACAGTAAAAACTTTGAATACAGAAACGCAAGAACCAATGACATATTTTCTTTTAAGCAGGTTTCCGTCTTAGCAAGTAAATTTGCAATTAATTGAATACTAAAAATTTTCTTTTTAGATAGGATTCTCTTATAAGTTCCATTTTTACAGGTATCCTCAAAGATTGTTAAACCATCAACTCTATAGTATAGCTGAAAAGATATAGTGTGAGATGTATTACAGTAAAACTTGTGAAAACGAAGCCTGTCTATAACAGAATTCTTTTTCAAAGGGGGGAAAAATCAAATTTCTATAAAAAAAAAAAGGTCATACAATTATACTTGCTAAGACAAAGACCTGCCCAAAATGGAACTTTTTTCTAGTCCCTTTCGACTTCTTTTCTTCAGGTTTTACTACAAAGGCACCATTTCAAGAGTTTCCCGGCGAAGGAGAATTTTTCTTTGAGGAACAGGGAACATGCAGAATTGTACAATGTGGAGAACTGCCAAATCTCACAGAAAATGAGAAAATCATGCACAATAAAAAAAGCTCTGCATGATTTTGTCTCCTTTGACGGACATGTGATTATTCTGCGATTTTTCTTAATTTTCCTGAAAGTCCACGAATTTTTTTTCTTTCGAATTCCGCAAAATCAATTCGTCAATGGGTCACAGAAAAAAATCGTGAATTTTGAAAACAAAATCCCCAAATCGTCGCATAAAAAATCGCTAATTTATAAGAAATATTAGAAAATATTGCTAATTTCATCAGAGAGGGCGAAAAGAAATGTAGATTTCGTCAAATGATTGTATAAACTAAAATCTCGAATTTTGTAAAAGGGTTGCGAAAAAAATCGCGAATTTCGTCAAAAGATTGCACAAAAAATCACGAAAATTTAATCAAACAAACGAGAGGAATTTCGTCAAACGATGATCGTGAAATAAGATACGAAATTTCGTGTAACTATCGCACAAACAATTACAAGTATTATTAGTTGTTGGTTGAAAAAGATAATCACGAATTTCAACAAATGATCGTGAAAAAGAATCGTGAATTTTGTCAAAAGATCGCAGAAACAAATACGGAATTTTGTCAGTTGGTTGCGAAAAAATACAGGGTAAGTCAAAATGAATATAGCGATTACAAATAGCTATAGCTATTTAATAGAAAAAAATTTATCAATAAGATTAACATAGAATGTAGACGGAACTTAAAAATTTCTTTATGTAAGGTGCAGGTTCAGTGAAGCGGAAGCCTACGCATGCGCGATTTGAAACGACAAGAAACCTGTTCATTGCGGCCGTCTCATTAGTAACAAGTGGGTAAGTGTGATCATAGATCGCACAAAGGGTTTCATTTAATATTCCTTTCAAAACATCCAGTACATTTATCACCATGGAACATCTACTAAATTTTGGCAAACCCTTCCTAAACTATCGTAAAAAGCTTCAAACAGATTCGCCTTGTTATATTTCCTAATTTTGTTCGTGTGACCAAGGGAAGTCACATAGAACATCTATGATATATGTATACAAAATTTTGAAGTTCCGTCTACATTCTGTGTTAATCTTATCGATAAATTCTTTTCTATTAAATAGTTATAGCCATTTGTAATCGCTATATTCATTTTGACTTACCCGGTATTGTGAATTTCGACAAATGGTCGTGAGAAAAAAAAACAATTTTGACAAACCCTTCCTAAACTATCGTAAAAAGCTTCAAACAGATTCGCCTTGTTATATTTCCTAATTTTGTTCGTGTGACCAAGGGAAGTCACATAGAACATCTATGATATATGTATACAAAATTTTGAAGTTCCGTCTACATTCTGTGTTAATCTTATCGATAAATTCTTTTCTATTAAATAGTTATAGCCGTTTGTAATCGCTATATTCATTTTGACTTACCCGGTATTGTGAATTTCGACAAATGGTCGTGAGAAAAAAAAAACAATTTTGATAACGGTTGCAAAAAAAAAATCATGAATTCCATGAAATGGTCGCTGAAAATACCGCAAATTTCGTCAGACGATCGCAAAAAAAGAATTATGAAATTTAATCAGTCATGAGATAATCAGCCCACAAACGTCATGAATAAGTCTCGAAATTTGCAACTTTTGTGATCTATAGCGATAAGAAAATTTTCATTAGTGATTTTCTGCAAGTAAAAGGTAAAGCATTAATTGTTTCGGATTGCACTTTCACTATTTTGAGGTGGGTTCGTGTTAATACTATTTTTCAAAGAAATCCTGAATATTTTTTAGATAAATAAGCTACATATTTTAACATTAATGAATACTATATGGGTAAGTGCACCAATAGTCAGCCACCCATTTTCTCTGACCAAATCTAAAAAAAAAAAAAAAAAAATCCGGGACTGAACAGGTATACAACAAAATTCACTATTTATTTCTGCAATCTTTTGACAAAATTAGTGATTTTTTTTTTTTCTGCAATTGCTCTTCGAATTTCGTAGATTTTTTTGCAAACATTTGACGAATTTTGTGATATCTCCAAATCCGCTTGAGGAATTTCACGATTTTTTTACCAAGACAGATTTCGAGACATGTTTCATTTCTCTCCCCCCCCCCCCAAACTTTTTAGAAAATATTTGTAAATTCCCTGACTGCTTTGAAATTACCCTACTTTCCAGATTTTCAATGTTGTTGGGAATCCTATATTAGAACTTGACAAAAAGTTAAGATTTCAATCTTTTTTTTTTTCTTTGTTTTTAAAAATATGATATAAAAGTTAATCATGAATGCATTTAAATTGCATTAATATTACAAGATATTTCACTTTAAATAATCTGTAGAAAATTAATAAATTTTCCTAACAAGATTTAATAGTTTAGGTCCACAGACAAAGCCTTAAATGTTGCATTTTAAACGTTCCAGAAAATTTTCATTTCCTTATGTTATTTTTGCTATAAGTCAAACCTGTCTATCTCGAAACCTGCCTATCTGAAAAACCTGTATATGTCGAAATTTTCAAATTTCCCTGCATTTTCATTCAAAAATCAACGTATTTTCCAAACTTATCTCAAATTATTTTTTCTCCAAACCTGCCTATCTCGAATTTTCGGTAGAAATACCACTTTTCAATTCGAGATACGATCTGTTTTATGAATAACAAACAATCCCACCGTAGCATCAATAAACGTTTGTAACTCGCTAGTCCTCATTTCCGTGAAATTCCTAGGGGACATACGCCACTCTTCGCACCGCAGGGAATGCTCAGGGACAGCGCGGGAATTAAGATAGATTCTACGATGCAGGGAGTTGGGGGGGGGGGGGGTAGGGATTGGAGAAAAGAGGTGTTGGACCCTATTCTAGTTTTTCTCCGAAAAGAGAACTCGTTCTTAGTTTGTGATCCTTTTTGAAGATATTCAAGGAATCATGAAAATATCTTAGCCACTCGAATGATCAGAAGATTAATTTAAAAAAAATAAACCTTGCTAAATTTTACAACACATAGCCAAATATTTCGCGTGCGAGAATAATTCTGCGTGCTCTGGAGAGCTCAGATTTGACTGCGTAACACATGATCGAAAGCACTCCAAAGGAAAAGAAGGCACGGTGAAACGCTATTGGTCGAAATGAAAAACCTCTCCTCGTGCTGCGCAGAGAGAGAGAAAAAGCAGTCTACTACAGCCATTTAGCCAAATGAGTAACGAGTAAAAAATCGTTTCAACACATTTCACTAATTTAGAGCTAAAAATGTCAGGTGTAAAAAGAAAATTAAACGTTTTATCGATCGAAAAAAAGATGGAGACTTTGACTTTTTTGAAGGAAAATCCGTCTGTGATGAAAAGTATGGTCGCTGTTAAATTTGGAATTCCACCCAGTACTCTTTCCACCATGATAAAAAATAAAGATTCTATCGAGAAAAACTTTGTAAACAGCGCTAAAACCATGAAAAAGAACCGTGCCTGCACTTTTCCTGATGTGGACAAATGTGTTAAAGAATGGTTTGAGCAATACTGTGGAGAAGGAGTTCCTATCAGTGGGTAAATGCTGAAAAAAAAGCTGAAGATTTTGCAAAAGAACTGAGACTTAGCGATTTCAAAGCAAGTAATGGCTGGCTTGAAAGCTTCAAAATGAGACATGGCATTGTATTCAGAAAACTTTGTGGGTTGGGTTGGGTTGATTTTTGACGGCCAATTATCTACACGAGGGATATAGGCCCGGGGGGAGTGCCCTCCGTGGGGGTCTTTCTAAGGGAACCTAATCCGTATTAACGCATGGAAGATCCACGGCTCGAAGAAAACCACGAAAACTCCGAACGATTAGGCCGACGGGCGCGATTGGGATCGAACCCAGCACCTCCCGTCTACCAGCTTCGAGAGCAGAACCTCTCGGCCACTGGTAGGGCGAAAACTTTGTGGAGAAAGCGCGTCTGTACCAACAAGTGTTATCGAAGATTGGCTTAAAACACTTCCATCTTTGTTGCAAGGATATGATCCAGCTGATAATTTTAATGCTGATGAAACCGGCCTTTTTTTCCAATGTTTGCCGAACAAAACAGCAATTTTTAAAGGAGATGAATGCAAAGGAGGCAAGCAAAGTAAGATAAGAGTAACTGTACTTCTAGCTGCTAATCAAAATGGCAGTGAAAAACTTCCGCCAGTAATGATTGGCCGTTCAGCAAATCCAAGATGTTTTGCAAAAGTAAATTCATTTCCGATTCTCTATAAAGCAAACAGAAAATTTTGGATGACCAGCGAAATTTTTGGCGAGTGGTTAAAGAAAGTCAATAAATCGATGGGCTTGAAAAACAGAAAAATTCTGCTCTTCATCGATAACTGCAGCTCTCATAAGAATCTTCCTTCAACAAAGAACGTTACGGTAAAATTTCTACCCCCGAATACAACTTCAAAACTTCAACCGTTAGATCAAGGGATTATTCGGAGTTTTAAAGTTGAATGCAGAAAAGAACTCGTTAAACTCATCAATGCAATTGAAGATGGTGAAAAACTTCCAAGCATAATTGTTTTGGATGCTATGAGGATGATAGACTATGCTTGGAGATGTGTCACGGAAAAAACTATAAAGAATTGTTTTTAAAAGGCTGGATTTGAGCAACCATGCACTGTCGGAGAACAACAGCTAGAAGAAGAAGTAAAGCCGGCAGAGGAAATTTATGAAAACTCCAAGGGATGGAGGATTATCAGAGATGAACTAAATTCTGACAGTTCATTTAAAGATTTTGTAAACGTAGATGAATCACTGGTAACAAGCGGAACATTATTAACTGATTCCGAAATTTTAGAAAACGTTCGAGGGATTTCTGATGATGAAGAGGAAAATGATAATGAGGATAATATCAATATAGAAAGAGTTGTTACGCCAAAAGAAGCAGAAAAAGCCGTTGAAACATTGAGAATTTTTCTTGAATCCCAGGACAATATTGATCAGGATTGCTTCTCTGCTGTTGTGAAATTGCAAAAAATTGTCCAATCTAAAAAAGTTTTGCAACAAAAACGCCTAACGGATTACTTTTCGTACGGTACGTAAATAAAACTTATTTATTTTTAACCTTCGATGTTTTGTATTTAGTGTAAAGAAATTTTCTTAGTCTGTTTATATAAAACCTGTATATCTCGAAACCTGTCTATCTCGAATTTTTTTTTTACTCCCGAGAGATTCGAGATAGACAGGTTTGACTGTATTACCCTTGATTAAGAAATCAAGTTTATAAAAAAAAATAGCTACTTACTCATAAAAATCTATATTTTTAAAAATTATATCCATGTTTTATGTTTGTTATGATATTCTGTATCTAAAAAAATTGACCTGATATGATCAGTTGAAAATTTTCCTTTTAAAATGTAAAAATTTCATCAACATATTTTAGTAATCCTAAGATAATAAAGTAAGAGGGAAAAAAATGCTCTTTTCCCCCAAACATTTAGAAATCCAAACCCTTTAGAATCACTACTCCAAAATATGAAGTGTGTATACAAATCTGCTCAGAATGTAAAAAAAAAAGTTGTGTAAATATCTATGAAGTTTGGAATGTGTTTTCTGAGTGTAGCTACTCCTGTTGTGTTTTTAAGGAATAAAAAGATGCGTTTTTTTTTTTTTTTTGTGTGTGTGTGTGAGCCTTTTCTTTTGTTCTGATCTTACTCGTGCAATTTACAGCCTCATGTATTTTTCGCACTTCCTACTTTTGAAAAAAAAAAAAGGTAAAAAGCAAAGATTTATGTAATTTTCACATGTACAGTACGAGATAATTTAATGAAATTTTTAATTTCGCTGAATGTGCAGTAACAACTTTCATTTTACAACATTTCAATAAAGATCTTAGAAACAAATTCTCAACTCCTCTGTGGCTTTTTTTTTTTCATCTGCATTGTGTGCAGGCGAAACTCACAACATAAAAAAAAAATATGGCACAAAAAGTACAAAAAAATAGATGAGTAAATACAATAATTATCTTGAAATGACAAAAATATACTTAGTGTTTAAATTTGTTACAATTATTTGGCTGTTTTTAACACCAAGCTCTTTTCAGTATCTTGAGAATATAATGTAAATTTAAGGTAGTACAGAAGAGCATGAATTCTCTTGATATCATTCATTTAGGTTTCATCATTATCTGGAACATTCTAAATCAGCTACCATAATTTTTGCTTAACACATATGAGGATTTAGAAACATGGAATAAAATTTTATAAATAATCTGTAAATGGCCAGCTTATTTTCATTTTAAAGTCTCAATTTAAGTCTTAAGCAGGGTTCCAGAGAAAGAGGTAAAGCCAGTTAGCGTTCTGCATGGGTTGTGTTGTACTGGACCCAAACATGAAGTGTAAGAAAATGAATCCATGTTTTAATTAATTATGGCAAAGTAGTTTACAGTTATATCTTATATCAATTTGATCTTTATTGTATAAAAATGAACATATATACACTCATTAATTTTGAAATATATAGCTTTTTTCAATTGAAAAGTAATAGGAACTTTTTTTTGAAAAATCAGGTCAACCCAAACCTGATAAAAAAAAAAAATCCAAACTATACTTAAGCTTTGAAACTTAAACATTTAAAGTCAACGTAAAAAAACCAATGACAACTTGAACTGAATTGTGGGTCAATTTTGGATAAAATCTAGTTATCTGACCTAATGCAGGACTCTAAAGTCAGTGCAAATTACTAGAGACTTGTTATCTGAAAGGGGGCGTCATGGGATTTGTTTTTAAATAAAATAGAAGAAAAACTAACAAGTAAAAACATTAACTCGGAACTTGAGTATAAGTTGTACATGTTAATGATATTATACCATGCTAAAGAAAACAAAAAATCCATCTATGATATATCATAAGCAGAACTACCGTATATACTCGTGTATAAGTCGATGAATTTTAGACAAAATTTGGGAGTTGCAAATGCGGGGTCGACTTATACATGAGTTAGAAACAATAAATTCGCAGATAATCGGTGAATGGGCAAGTCTTTTAAGTAATCACTCATGGGTCAATGTTGGAGAGAGAGATAAAAGCGGACTATGGTCATTTAATTTCACTGTGATTGGCAAAAAACGTTTAACAATAATGTTCCTGTAATAGTTCTGCACCCATTTTCTTTTGGGATAGAATTCCCTTCAACACAGGGGCATTCCTTTCAACATTTTAATCCCCTTTTTAAAAAGAGTTCAACAATGAATTCTATATATCTCTCCCAAAAGACCTAGAATACAAAAAAGTATTATATTTTAGCAGTCTAAGAAGTTGCTTACCCTTGTAAATAAGGCTTGAATAGATTTTTGAAAGATTTTTTTTAAGTATCGTTAAATTGATGTGAATAGGTTTCATAGTTTAAGCTTCTTCAGTTTTACATAATTATACAGTTTTAAAATGATGAATTTAAAAAAAAGTCTGATTATAAACGTAAAAAAAAAAGTTTACTAATTTAATAAAAATAAATCAATTTTTTTTATTATCAGTTACAAATTATTTTTCAACATACTACCAGGAATGTGGTTTGACTTATACACAAAAACTCAACTTTTTTCCAAAATTTTGCCTAAGAATTAGGGGTGGGTGGGGGGGTGGGAGAGGTCGACTTATACACAAGTATATACGGTATAAAGTAGTTACGCTGACAACATTTTAAGCACCCTTCCATTTTCGCTGAAAATGGGTAAAGCAGTGCTTTTAATAATTTTTTTAAAATATTTTGTAAAACGTGTTTTTAGTGTTGGAAAGCTTTAAAATTTCATGAAATCCACTGTATCATACTTCGGTGAGTTTTGGTCACTGAAGAATGGAACTTTTACTGTTTTACTAGCCAGAACATGGAAATTTCTTTTCTAAATGCAACTTATAGGAGGATCCAGAACCGTATAAAAATTTAAAAAAGTATAACATTTTGGAAATTAATGGCAGAATTATTTCATCAACATAATATTAAAACCTACCTTATTTTGAACACTTTTGCAATGCATATTCTGATCAGGTAAAAAATTAAACAATTTTTCAATCTTTTTAGGTTACTGTATATGAATAGGGATAGTTCAAAAAACATATAATAGATAACATTAAGGAACAAACTCGTTTATATTCAATTGTTTTTTTAAAATATTCCAAAATAGAAATGTAAAAATTTTGAAAATTTATCCAACGTTTTAACAGTATTTACATAAAATAACGAACTGTATATTATTTATAACATTAGAATAAATTTTCAATTGAACAAAGATAAATTTAAATGAACAAGTTTGCTATAAACAGGGCTGCGGAGTCGGCGGGAAAAATGGACAACTCCGACTCCGGGAATTTTAACAGATCCGACTTTTCCGCTCAAAAATGGGCCCAACTCAGGCTCCGCAGCCCTGGCTATAAAGCATAATTTGTCTAAGAATTACAATAAGATTGATACGGCCAGGAGCCACAGCGTATATGTGATCTAATTTCCTTACTCAAGAAGCACATAAATGCAACTGACAGGAAATGTAATCCTGATTAGCTATTCTTTTTGATCTTGCCTTCTTTACCAGTTTGACATAATGCAGCATCATATTCACAATGCAACTTAGTAAATCAATTGCACTGTAGAAATTTAACCAATCAGATTTGCTTTAATAACTTCTCTCATGCATGTCCAGGAGCAAAAGCATTTCTTTTTAATCTGTGACAGTCATTTGAGCAATAAAATAAACGGTCAAGTACGAGTATTACTCGCTCTCAGAGGGTTCCGTATAATAAATATATGAATTATTAACTGTATTATTTTAAAAAAAAATGTTGCTAAAAGAATAATAAGACTAAAAAACTATACAACATAGGGTTGGGTATAGTTGTATTGTTGTACATACTAGAAAAGTATGAATGGGTATACCATAAAAGTTCAAAGAGATATGAAGCGTAAATAATATCAAATATTGCTATTCTGCATAACTTTTTTTTTTTTTTAAATCTCATCCTAATCTGTTTATGATGAACTTAATTCGGTACTGCAATAAGAGTAGTGCATATCTAAATTTCATTTCGCATTTCATAGAATTAAATTCACCATAGTAATAATATCTTCTTTTTACAGTGTATCTAAAACAAAACCATTGTTCAAAGTTTAAACTTGGCATTGTCCTAAGCGCATTTCAGAAGGAGGTTGCAAAGTTGTCACTCCGCCTTGGTTCATACCGAATTTTTCCAGATCGGTTTTTAATTAACTTTTAAAGATACGGGGAGGGAGGGGGGGGGGGGGTATTGAGAGAACCACTCAATGTAAACTAGTCTCAAATTCTATAGTATTTATGTGATTAATTCTAATTAAATTAGTCTGTTTTTAACAATTTGACGTTTATTGCTTTTATACTGCTACTGGCCATTGCATTACACAAATATACAATTAAAAGCTGTTATCTGGGCTTTAAAAGCCAATGGTACATAGAGTACCACTGCTTCTGTCATTATGTATGTCCAAACCATCCGTGTCGTTAAGGGTTATCTCGGCTAATTACCGAAGATTTTTTTCGAAAATCATTAACAATGCTTTTGTACTTCTGCTATGATAGGTACCTCCAGCGCTCCTCAACAACTTTGCTGAATGCCTGCAAATCGAAGTTTGTGTGTGATGGAAAAATGCGCTTTTTTTAAAAACTATGTGACCTAGGGTAATTGCTATAGTTTTCCTGCAAGGCTTAAATTTTTTCATAATTTTAGTTTCAGTAGATTCGGAAATAGGGGGGGAGGGGGTACATATTTTTGCACTACTCTTTTGACGATATCTCTGAAAATATAATACCCAAAATTAAAGGAAATATATTGTTGAGTTCAGCGTTACGAAAGCCTTCACACGATATACAAAGAAAATATTAAGTAGCTTAATTACCCCTCTACATTTTCCCTAAAGATATTTGTGAATGTTTAATAATCTGTAAATATGTGGGTCAATAGTCTTTATTACTTCCCCCAATTTGAACTTTTCACGTTCCAAAAACTATTGTCAGGAAAAAAAAATTGCAAATCCCAACACCTTTTTTGCTACTGGAAATGCATGTTACATGATTATTTTTTTCTAAATTTGTAAAATAATAATAATGTTACAGATTGACGTAATTGTGTAAAAATTCACTTAAGTACATTTTTTAATCCACATGAAACACAACTTAAAGCTATCATTACAAATACAAAGAAAGTACAGTAAAAATAACAAGGCTTAAAATTCCATTTACACAAAATAACAATAAATTAAATGATAATAAGAACTTTATACATATTTTACATACATCTTTCATTCCTTTTTTCACTCTTATTTAACTCAATCTGTTTTTTGTATTATAACTATGGAATTTTGTAATAGATTTTTAACCCACTTTCTGATAGGCTAGAATTATATATACAGTGGTGGTCAAAAGTTTCCGGCCAGTTAGTTTCTTTGATTTGTTTGCCAGAATGTTTCAGCAAAGAAGTAGCGCAATTGTTCCAAAAGTTAGGATTATGCACATTACATCTGACCATGCGTTCATTTTGATTAGATACTGAAGACACTTGATGCAAAGGGTGGGAATTCAAAATTCGCGTGTGCAAAAGTTTCCGGCCATTCGTCATTCGTTAGTTTTTGCTATCGGTAAAGGGTTTTTTGGCCATGTTTGTTAATTAATACAAGTGGATAACGTAGTTAAAATTCAAAATTGAAAAGTTCAACAATTATTGTTCGTAAACAAGTGATTTGTTTGTCACTAAAGGGCCAATCCTTTCATGAGATTGCGGCAAAGTTATCGATCTGAAAATCTACCGTGAACGATGTTTTAAAAATATATAAAGATGGCCATGGCTTTCAGGACTTGCCATTGTCCAGGAGACCCCAGAAAACAACTATTCGTGTGGGCAGAATTATCAGCAGATAAGCAGTTGATGACCTGCATAAAAATGCTGCTGCAATATCCCTCAATTTACGGAATGAAAATATAGTTGAAATATGTCAGTCTACCGTGTCAAGAAGCTTATGTGACGTAGGACTTTATGGAAGAGTCGGTGTTAAAAAGCCTTTCATAAGTAAAAAAAAAAAATCAGAGGGACCGACTGGCGTTTGCCAAGGAACACAAAGACTGGTCAAGTAAAATCTGGAAAAAAGTACTATTTTCGAATGAATCGAAGTTCAACCCTTTTGGGAGTGATGGCAGACACTACGTCCGATGACCTGAAAACAAAAGATATGATTCAAGATATGCTATTCCTACAATGCAGCATGGCGGACGACACATTATGCTGTGGGGAGCATTTTCGAGAAAAAGTGTCGGTCCGTTAGTTGAATTCCGCAGCAATATGAATGGTGCAATGTATATGGATATCTTGAAAGATTATTTGCTGCCTTATTGGAGGAAAAATTTTGGTTGCAACTATTTGTTTCAGCATGATTACGACCCAAAAAATACATGCAAGCTCGTCAAGCAAGGGCTTTCTCATAAAAAAATTCCGCTTTTGAAATGGCCAGCGCAATCACTTGATCAGAATCAAATAGAAAATCTTTGGAACGGACTTGACAAACGTGCACGGAATTATAAATATTCCAATTCAGCAGAATTTTCCCAAAAATTACAAGAAGAGTATTAAAAACTTATCATGGACGATCTTCAACTGTTCATTGAATTGATGCCACGTCGCAGTACTTATTGCTAAAGGTATGCCGACAAAATACTAATTATAAATGTTATTGATCACTATTATTTTCTATTATAACACCATTTTTTTCCACACTTTCCAAGATGGCCGGAAACTTTCGAGAACATGCGTTTTCCTTTGCTATTAATTTTGTCAATTAAATTTATTGATATTTATGTCTTATTCCTTAAATAAGTTCCTAACTATTATGTCAATAAAATGTATAAATATCACTTTGAGATTCCTCTTCATATGGGTATACTTAAATATTAATCAAAAATTTTATGCTGGCCGGAAACTTTTGACTGCCACTGTATATATAATTTAAAATAAATGTTCATAGATAACACTGGTCGGCACTAAAATCCTCTCTATAAAAATAAAAGTTGATTCTTATAGATTTCACGCTGCTAAATAAAAATATGGTAATGAAATTACTGTATCACGTACCATTTTTTTTGGTAAGAGGGTTTGCTTTTAAAACTAAGGTATTTTATATCTTGCTAAAACATAAGTAGAAATTTTGTAAAACAAAATGTAGATAATAATATGTAAATTACCTTAAAATAAATGTATAAATATGATTACCCGAGTTACAGCGGCATAAGGAATGAAAATATATTAGTGGATAGCAAATAGTAAATTCGGACAAGAAAGTGGTGGTGGTGGTAGGAGAGACAAAAAAAGAAAAATGCACGATAGAAGTATCAACAAACTTGGATTTTCATGCTACATTTTATCAATTTGATATCTAAGACAGCAAAAGCACTTTTTTCATGATTTCAATTTTATCTAGCATTGCAAATTAATATAATAATCATTCACTATTTGTTATTATTATAAAACTGTTTCTGGGAAAAATGGTACGTTCTGGAGCAATGTGGATAACACATTTAGTTTGCTGGGAGGAAAAATTTAAATTTTTTTGCCCACCAGTGTAATTTGCCATAATCGCGTTCATTGCCCATGCTAAATTACTGTATTGCCCAGGAGCAGAATTTTTTCCTGCAGTCTGCAACACAAGTAGAAACTTTAAAAACAGTCTGCAGAACTTAAGGATAAACGCCCTCTTTCGAATCCCTCATGCACTCCCCCCCCCCCCCCCCCCCTAGTATTTGTGATTAACATAAAAGGATAGTACTACTTAAAATAATTTACCTTTGTCCTCAAAATTTTTATCACTACTATCTGAAAAATCTTTCATAAAATTTGTCAAAACTTCTGTGAAGTTAGAAAACAGAATAACAGTAAAAATAACATATGAACACCAATTTCTAAAATTTTTGAAAAGATTGATACAATGTGATAATATCAAAAATTATATATAGATGTGATAATATAGGGATGAAAGTGCACTAAAGCCACTTTGAAGCAGCAAAAATCTAATTTTGTAGCAGCAAAATCCATTTTTGTAGCAGCAAAAATCTAAATTTTTAGCAATAAAAGCTATAATTGGAACAGATTGAAATTCTTAGAAAATCAAATTTGAGTAATTCATGGAAATACTATAAGTAATTCTAATACAATGTTTTATTTAGCAATCTTAGCTAGTTGTGCAATTCAAAATTTAACATACTTTCACTCAAAACCTGCCACTCAGCTGTAAAAAAAATTAAGTGTAAACATCAATGTTGCAGCAAATTTTTTCCGCGATTCTTTGACGGAATTCACCTTTTTTCCCTCGACCCTTTGACGAAATGCGCGTTTTTTCGCGATCTTTCGACGATGTTCGCCTTTTTTTTCGCGACCTTTCGACGATATCCGCTTTTTTTATCGCGATCCTTTGACGATATCCGGTTTTTTTACCGCGATCATTCGACGATGTTCGCGGTTTTTTCGCGATCTTTGCGGTTTTTTTGCGATCTATCGACGATGTTCGTGTCTTTTCGCGATCTTTTGACGAAATTTGCGTTTTTTCCGCCGATCCTTTGAAAAAAAATTCGCGTTTTCTCCGCGACCTTTTGACGATATACGTGTTTTTTCGCGATCTTTTAGCGAAATCAGCGTTTTTTAGCGATCTTTGCGCGAAATTCGCTTTTTCCCCGCGATTTTTCGACGAAATTCGCGTTTTTCCACAATCCTTTGACAGAATTCGCGCTTTTTCCTCAATCATTTGTCAAAATTAACGTTTTTTCCCGATCATTTGACGAAACTCACGTTTTCCCGCCATCCTTTGTTGAAAGTTACTATTTTTCGGCAGCCCTTTGACGAAATGGGCTTTTTTTTCGACCTTGTGACAAAATTTTCGCGATCTTTTGACGAAATTCGCCTATTTTCCACGATTGAAGAAAATCTCATTTTTTAGCGATTCTTCTATAAAATTCGCATTCTTTCCGCGATCATTTGACAAAATCAGTGTTTTTCCAGCGATCCTTTGATGAAATTTGCATTTTTCTGCTATCCTTTGACGAAAGTTGCTATTTTTCCGTAGCCCTTTGACGAAGCTCGTGTTTTTACCGCGATCACTTGACAGAGGCCGCATTTTTCCGACAGCCTTTTACGAAAGTTGCTATTTTTCTGCAGCCTTTTGACGAAATTGACGTTTTCTTCTTGATCTTACGACAAAATTTCGTTTTTTCTTCGCGATCTTTTTACGAAATTCACTTTTTTTTCACGATCCTTTGACGAAATTGGCTATTTTAACTGCAAACGATTGACGAAATTGTTTTTTCGGCGAACATTTGTAGAAATTCGTGATATTTACGTTCGAATTTTCGGACTAATGACCGATTTTTTTTAATTTCGGAAGAAATCACACCTACGAGGATCGACTCATTTAATATTGGGCGTTTCACGATCGCGTGTCTAGAGTTTTCTCCGTGAATTATTTATATTTTAAAGGGAATCGGAGCTTCGTCAATCGCATGTGGCGTGGATCGTATTATTATGGCACATGGAAAATAATTTCTAACAAACTTTTTTTTCCTAAATTTTAACAGTTGAAAAATAGTCTGCAGACATTCTCAAGAGTCTGCGACGTGCGTCGCAGCGTTGCGCCGATTCTGCGCCCGGGCTGTATTGCAACTGAAATTTTGGAGAATGAACATAAATGGCAATCAAAAAATTAGGTGTGATTTTCAAGATTAACATTGAATGATTATAATAAAATGTACTTGAAAAAACTATTTTTACTTTTATACTTATGAATAATTAAAACGATTAAGACCAAAATTAAAATTTATTATAAATATTAAAATTAAAGTTTACTTCAATTATCACAAAGCTAAAAAGGAATGATTAATGACCTATGAGAACTCTTAACAAGTAAATAAATTAAAAACTGCCTTTACTCATCAATACTGACAAAAAGAACTACAGTCGAACCCCGTTAATATGCGAATCAAGGGATCGATCAAAATTCGTGTATTAAACGGGTTTGCGTATTAACCAAAGTTCATGATTTTTCATCCAGTGGTCCATATAATAACAACCTATACGGATAAAACACATTTTTTATACAATTTTTAGCTTTTTTAAGACATAAAATGATTTTTTTTATCATTATGTGTTTATTAAGCATGAACGTTCGAAATCTTAAAATTCAAATAAAAGTTATTGTCTTAAGTAAAAATCCTATGTCTTTTCAAAATTAGATTTATTATGTACGTCACATAAAATTGAACAAAATGAACACAAACATTTGTGCTAACCATGTAAACTAAAAGTAATGTTAACAAAATTAAAATCCTTGTTAGCTATACAGAACAAATAGAGAACAGTGTCGACAATACTCAAAAGTCGATATAAAAAAACAAAAGTTTAAAGTTAATAAAGTCAATAATTACATAAAAATTACTTTTTTGCAAAGTAGTAGTTAATTTTGGCCTGTTTGACATGCGACCGCGCCATTAGCATGATGTTTTCAGCCCTATTCAGGTAATGGTAAGGCTCGCTCATCGAGGGTCCTTCGTCTAATAACGATGAGTACTGTATTAGAAAACGGAACGCCTCCGTAACTTTGGAGAATGGAGATGGGGCCGGGGGAGCAGGTTCATCCTCTTCTTCCTCCTCATCTGTTCTATCAGGCGCTGTTGATGTCATCCAGACTTTGGAGCTAGGAGACTAAGAGATTTTTGTCGATATTAATGAACTTTTCTAAATAGACAAAATTTTCCCCTACAATTTCTTGTTAGCCAAGCCAGTGTCCTTCAACATCAGAGTGCGAGGTCGGCTGTTTACAAATGATGTCCTTGCTACTTCCAAAATCCCCTTTTCTAAAACGATTTGCAATTGACATTAGTGTGACACTCTCCCATGCTACGGTAAGTCTGTGCATATCGTCAAGGGCTGTAGTAGGATGACCTCTTAGCAAGAATAGTTGCTGCAGTGTTCCATTTGGTGAAGGTACTGTCGTACTACGCTAGTCTTGTAATTTTCCTTGGCACTATTAATGAATCCTTGTTCTATTGGCTGAGTGACACTGGTCAAATTTGGAGGTAAAATTCAATTTAAACTTCCCCATGCCTTCGTTATCTTTCGGATGCGCAGGGCAATTGTCCACAAGCAACAACACACGGCATGATTCTTTTCCCATACGCTGGTTAATATTACGAACCCATGTTGAAAAAAGGTCCGTCATTCACGCTCTGCACTGACTTTCGCACAGGAAGGGAAGATTTTTGAAATTTTTAAATCATCGCTGGTTACGTGATTTCCCTATGACCAGTAGCTTTAACTTTTCAAATCCATCAGATTTTGCATCGAGTAGAAGAGTAACACAGTCTTTGCTTAGTTTACCTCCAGGAGATATGCTTCTCCTTTTATAGCTATTGTTTTGTTGGATGTCATTTTGTAAGAAAGCCCAAATTTGCCCACGTTGTAAATAATCACGACTTGAGTAGCTTTTTATAAGCTGCGGAAGCACATTTGTTTTCCAACAAGCGACGTTTTCATTGTTGACAGCAGCTGATTCACCGTACACTTTCTGGAATTTTATTCCGTGGTGAGCTTTAAATTGATCCAGTCATTCATTTGAGGCATTGAAATCTAACAATACTATTTTTGCTGTGAATTTAGAAGCTTTTTCTTGGATTAGCATGCTGCTTATTGGGATATTTGTAGAGCGCGCCTGAACAAACCACTCATGGAGGGCCTTCTCCATGTCCTTAAAGTTAGTGGTTTTTATTTTTAGGCTATCAAAGCCTGAGAGCTCATGTGCCCGCCGGTTCTGTATGTACGTAACGCGATAACTCTTGATAGAAACAACCCATTTGCTTCAAAATTTTTTTCTAGTTTCAATCTGATAAGGTTGATTAGTTTTGGGGGTTCATTGGTTAAGGATAAAGGGGGAAAAGGGGGCTTAGCCCCCCCGCCCCTTAATTCAGATAAATGGGTTTTTCATGTAGAATTATTTGATTTGCTCCGAATTTGGTATACCGGTTTATTATGTTAAGGAACTTCCCTGATTAGTTTTGGGGGTTCATTGGTTAAGGATAAAGGGGGAAAAGGGGTGGTTAGTCCACCCCTCTTAATTCAGATAAATGGGTTTTTCATACAGAATTATTCGATTTGCTCCAAATTTGGTATACCGGTTTATTATGTTAAGAAGCTTCCCCGATTAATTTTTGGGTTCATTGGTTAAGGATAAAGGGGGCTAGTCCACTCCCCTTAATTTAGATAAACGGATTTTTCATGCAGAATTATTCGATTTGCTCCAAATTTTGTACACCGGTTTATTATGTTAAGAAGCTTCCTGATTCGTTTTGGGGATTCATTAGTTAAGGATAAAGGGGGGGAAAGGGGGCTAGTCCACCACCCTTAATTTAAATAAATGGTTTTTTTTGCAGGATTATTCGATTTGCTTCACATTTGGTATACCGGTTTATTATGTTAGGGAGCTTCCCTGATTAGATTTGGAGGTTCATTGGTTAAGTATAAAGGGGGAAACGGGGGCTAATCCCCCCTTCACTTATTTTTTTGAGGGGCATTATTCTTTAAAATAAGAGTATAATATACAATTAGTGTGAATAGCCTGTGAGCTCAATGCCATCAGTTTAGCTGGGCACTTTTCTTTTTTATTTTATTACTTGTCCCACCACCAATAGCTTGGTTAACAATAACGTCAGTAACCTTCAACAAAGTTGATTTTGTATGCTTTATTCTTTGGAGAACGCCGACTTATTCGGGACAGCCTGGACATCGTACTGATTTATAATTTGTAACTTCTCAGTGATAGAAAGAGAGAGTCTTTCTTTTAATATGTTTTGCTCCTTTTGCCCCAGTAAAGGCTCGATTAAACTTTTAAAAGAGCATGCGGACATCGTAGACCAGATTCTACTGTGAGCGACAAGTGGCTCTCTTCCTTCGTAAGGCAGGACGCACACTGAGGCAACAGGAGGAAGATGAAGAGCCACTTATGAGAAGAAACAGGTCGAAACAAAGACGAAAGCTGTTTCAAATCTGTTTTTCCCCCGAACTCAAGCAACATGTTGCATGAGTCACTTCAGTGTGTGGCCTGCCTTAGATATCACAGCACTCGCACTGGTCAAATATCGAATCGGCACTGCTCTAAGTTACGATGGAGGTCAAATCGTTTCTCCATCGTAGTGGAAAAGATCGCTTTTCACTTCTTTATCGGAGAAGACCTCTACTGGATCTTTCTAATTAGGGGAAAACAGCATTTTTGCTTATTTATTGTTCTCTTCTTTCTTCCTGGCCTGTTCAACCATATGGAGTAATCAGTGCCGGGAAAGATTTTTCGATTAAGAAAGCAGAGGTTCAAACTGATATTTTTAGTAAACAGCGTTCGAAATCCTTGGTGGTCCGCTGGTCCGATACCACTAAAAATTCAATCGGACCACTAATTAAAAAAATTTAGTGGTCCGAAGGACCAGTAACTAACAGTAACTTTTTCCCTCTCTGACAGGTAAACGTAAATTTTCCCATCCCTGAGAAAACTGCAACCAAACATTACAATAAGCATACAATTTGCATAAAAACTTAGTCAGTTAAAATAAATAAACGGAAATAAAATACATAATAATTTCAGTTTTTGTTTATGTACTTTTTATTTAATTTTTAGCAAATTATAATTTTACATTTTATTATGCCGAAAATTTTGGGTAATTGAAAGGAAGTTTGGTTTATATTCTCAGAGGAGGAGAGGGGGTGGGGGTGTCACTCAAAGGGTTAAAGGTTCTTATATAATTTTATGTAGCGGGCCAGTGACGATGTCTGCTGACCAGTAAACTCTGATGTTTACTGATCCTTGGGACCAGTGACTTTTTTTTAATCAATTCTACCACTGGTAAAGCTATTCATGGGACATTATTCCCTCTAAAACCGCCTTTGTTTCAAACAAAACTCATTTGCGTACTAAACGTAGCTTTTCTTGCCACGGGACTGATAAAACTTCGCGTCTTAAGCGGGTTCGTGTATTAAGTAAGGTTTTTTTAACGTATAAGATAGGTGTTTTTCAAGGGACCGAAGGAAATTCGCGTATTAAGCGGTTTCGCGTATTAAGCAGGTTACGTATTAACGGGGTTCGACTGTATAATAATATGAGAAATGAAGAAATTTATATTAATTATGTTAGCCTGATTTAAACTATATGCTATCTATACTAAAATGAAAAATGTTCGTCAATGTGTGCGCTGGCTAGGAAAATCTAGTGCACATAAAGGTCTGAAAATGTGGCTGAGGATAGTTCTAGGCAGGTCCTAATGCACCTGAGATTCAGATTTTTCTTTTTTGATAATTAGCTGAGATATTAATTAAAACCTGCAATAAAAAAGGGATCATCAAAAGACCTTCTTAGCATGGCCAAAAACATACACAAAAAATTTGGTTCAATTCTATGCATAACTTCATACACTTTTTGAAGGTACAATATTGAAAATAGCACATAAGTCGCTATTACAGAACCCCTTCTGCCCGATTTTTTCCAAATTCAGGGAGGACCTTCGTGCAATAACCAAAAACATACACAAAAAATTTGATTCAATTCTCTGCATAACTTCATACACTTTCTGATGGTACAATGTTCAAAATGGTACAAAAATCACTATTATAGTGCCCCCTACTGGCGAATTTTTTCCAACTTAAGGAAGGACCTGCTTGCCATAGCCCAGGACTTAAAAAAAAAAAAAAAAAATTTGGTTAAATTCTATGCATAACTTCACTTTTTGATGGTACAATGGCGACAGACACACGGACAGACATTTTCTATAAACATGTTTTTTTGGGATATCTGACCCCTTTACACATTTTACGGATTTACACATTTTATGTGTAACTGCACCATTTTATGTGTAAATCCATTGAAAAAAATCTCGATTACAATGCTTTCTTATATTGAAGATAGAAGAAAGTAAAAATATGATTTAATGAAAGTATTTATTTTGAACTTCATTTCCTTCTCCCCAACAACATTTAAAGTACCAGCAGGTAAAACCACAGATTATTTTTGAACTAGGATTTTTTTTTGCGGGATGTAACATTTTTACAAATAGTACATTTACAGATTTTAAAAGGTGTGCATCTATTAATATTTTTCGACGCTAATTCCGAAAATCTAATTTTCTTACAAATCGATTAAGAATTTTTTGTTTTACCAAAAAAATAGATTTTTAAAAAGAAAAAGAAAGACTTGCCAACAGCACGTTATTTAAATCTAAGCTTCCTCCACTAATTATCTTTATTTTACTTACAATTTTTTGGAACAATTTTAAAATTTTAGATATTTGATAACACTACAGACTACTCTTTTATATTATGAACATTTCTTCCTCCCTCACTGCAATTTCAACCTTTCTCCATGAGAGAAAAAATTTCCTAACTCAGCTAGAACTAAACTACAGCAAGATTCGACCTAATTTGAAGGCTTGACCAAAGGTGAAATTCCTCATGGGCCTTCAATTGATGGGGTCTATTTTGATGCCAGACAATTAGGGGGCATCCCCATGGGGGGGGGGATAGATTTTTTTCATGTGACATATTGTTTTAAAGCTTTTGGCCTCTACATTACTAACCCCCCCCCCCCAGTTAACTCATATTTTCACCACTAGAGGGCGTTTTAAAGTTATAATTTGTTCATTACTACCCCATACAATTTTCCAAAAATTATGAAAAAATTTACATAACAAATCTCAACAATTAGCAGCTTCTCCCCTGTTTTCATCTTTCTGTCACCAGGAGGGGCACTATCGAATGACACACATGATGGGGGGGCAATTTTCCAACTTTTTCCCAATCTCTCATGTGATATATCATAGGAATGCCCTGTGACCACTCTTTCATATTATGCACCTACCGTCCCTCCTCATACAACCTTGCCCCCTCCCCTCCCCTGGATGACATTTTCCTAATTTTTACAGTTACTTATCAATATTTTAGCATGGAAATTATGCAGTTGTTGGGAACATATCACTTACTCCACTTTGTTTTCCACTTCAGTTATCTTGAGCTTTTTTACTGGTAAACATGTTTTTTTTTGTGTGTTTTTTTTAAACAGATATTTCATACAGTAAGCGGGCATGTATTTCAGACAAAATCGAGACAAAGATATAAAATCATACAAACTTAAGGTTCATTTAAGAGTATTATCAGGGGCATGGGCAACACCAGGCAGGTCAGCTAGTATTTAATAAAAGCAATCACTAAATAACCAGATATGAACATTTTATTTATTTTTTTTATTTAAATTACATTTTTATGATTTGAAAAAAATTGGAATGAAAGGTATGTGAATTAAAAGAAGATTAGGAGGATATCGAAAAGAAGGATCATCAAGCATTATAAGCAAAAATGCCAATGACAAATCATAGTATGAAATTTGCTATTTTGACAATTTTCACCTCTAGCTATGACTGTAAATCATTAATTTTGAAAATGAATATGAAAAATGAATAGAAACCACTTGTCAGATGATCCAATTCAACTTTCATTCCATTTAAAAATAATTAAGTATAAACCTGATATTAATTAATTGGCATCCAAGATGCAATAACAAAAATCACATTCAGTTTTTTATTACTTTCTAAAATATAATTGTTACTTTAATTATTACAATGTAATATTTCAATCGATGTTATCCACAGATTTTTTTTATTTTAATAACTAATTTTGATACACTTTTTGGGGGGGAGGGGCACATTAAGGTCATGTAAAATCTTTTTTGAAAAAAAAAAAAAAATTGAAAACGTAGATGTGAAAAAGTTCGCGATCCCTGGATGATACGTAAATGATAATTTATTCTGAATTTAGGAAAATATGAACGATATAGCATACTACCATTATCTATATAATCAACATAGAGTTGCCATATAAGAAAAATCAATAACCTTTCTTTATACATTCGATCATAAGCCATTCAAACCAACTCCTCTGCTTTGCAGTTACTCTGACCTAAGAGATGATGAAGGGTACATGAAATGTGGTCAACAATGCATTGCAAATGTCACTGGCTTCTTTTAACTTTCAAGAGACCAAAACAGAAGATTCCACAGCCCTTAAAACTGAAGTGACCATGGCACATTTTTTTTTTCTTTTTATGATTTAGGATATACAGTGAAATATGTTTAACACGAAAAATCAGTTAACACGAAATGATATAGCGGTCCGGACAGTATATTATGCAGTTTAATGCATTTTTTTTCTTTTAACACGAAAGAAAAATCGTTTACAGGGTTCATACAGAGTTGGGAAGAAAAAATCCAAGGAGTACTAAAAAAATCTAAGGAGTCCAAAATATTTTAAGGATTTGCCATTATTTGTTGTTGCTGTTGCTTTTATGTGCTGCATCGTTATGTGGTATGCACACTCCAATTTTTAATACCCAATTTGGAGACAAAAACAAATTTTACTCTATTAGAATCAAATTGTTAGTGCTGAAATTGCACAGTATTCATAATATATTGCTTACTGATTTCGTAAGTTTAAATACAAAATAGACAAACTTTTTTATGCAGCGACCAATGGTCATATAAACAGAGATTAGTCAAATTCCAAACACTTATTATGTATATCACATACATGATACATTTTAAAGAAAATTTTAAAAGGTAAAAAAAAAAAAAGAATGTTAAACGCAACACACAAGAAAAAATATAACAGGTTTTGAATTTATTCTTTTAGAACAGCGGTAATCTATTTTTTTTAAGGCGAACCTTTGACGAAATTCGCGTATATTTCGCGATCCTTTGATGAAATTCGCGTTTTTTTTCGTGATCTTCTGGGGGAGAAATTCGCGTTTTTTCACGATATTTTAGTAGTTTCGCATTTTATTTCGATCGTTTGACGAAACTGATGTTTTTTTGCGATTTTTTGAGGAAATTTGGATTTTTTGCGATCTTTTGAAGAAATTCGCGTGTTTTTCGCGATCTTCTGGGGGATATTTGCGTTTTTTCGCGATCTTTTAATGGAATTCGCATTTTATTTCAATCGTTTGACGAAACTGACGTTTTTCTCGCGATTTTTTTTATGGAAACCGCATGCTTTCGTGATCTCTTGAGAAAATTCGCGTGTTTTTCGAGATCTTTTGGGGAAATTTCTGTGTTTTTCGCGATCTTCTGGCGGAAATTCGCGTTTTTTCGTGATCTTTCAATGGAATTAACGTTTTATATCGATCGTTTGATGAAGCTGATGTTTTTTTTCGCGATCTTTTGATAGAAACCGTGTGTTTTTCGGGATCCTTTGAGGAAATTCTCGTGTTTTTCGCGATCTTTCGGGGAAATTTTCGTGTTTTTTGCGATTTTTTGAGGAAATTCGCGTTCTTAGCGATCTTTTGACTAAATTCGCGTGTTTTTCGCGAGCTTCTGGGGGTAAATTCCCCTTTACTTTCGCGATCTTCTGGTGGAAATTCGCGTTCTTTGTGATCTTCTGTGGGAGTGGGGAAGGAATTCGCGATCTTCTGGGAGAAAATTGCGGTCTTTTAATGGAATTCGCGTTTTATTTCGATCGTTTGACGAAACTGACGTTTTTCTCGCGATCTTTTGATGGAAACTGCGTGATTTTCGCGTCCCTTTGACGGAAATTCGCGTGTTTTTCGCGATCTTTTGAGAAAATTCGCGTGTTTTTCGAGATCTTCTGGAAGGAATTCGCGTTTTTTCGCTATTTTCTGGGAGAAATTCGCGTTTTTTTCGTGATCTTCAGGGAGAAATTCGCGTTTTTTTCGCAATCTTTTAATAGAATTCGCGTTTTATTTCGATCTTTTGACGAAACTGACTTTTTTTCGCGATCTTTTGATGGAAATCGCGTGTTTTTCGCGATACTTTGACGAAATTTGCATGTTTTTCGCGATCCTTTAAGGAAATTCGCGATTTTTTTTAAGAAATTCGCGCGTGTTTCGCGATTTTTTGAGGAAAACCGCATTTTTTCACGATCTTTTGAGGAAATTCGCATTTTTTCGCGATCTTTTAATGGAATTCGCGTTTTGTTTCTATCATTTGACGAAATTGACTTTTTTCTCAATCTTTTGATGGAAACCACGTGTTTTTGCGATCCTTTGAGGAAATTCGCGTGTTTTTCGCGATCCTTTGACAAAATTCGCGTGTTTTTCGCAATCTTTTGGGGGAAATTCGCATGTTTTTGCGATCTTTTGAGGAAATCCGCTTTTTTTTTCGATCTTTTAACGAAATTCCCGTTTTTTCGTGATCCTTTGAGTAAATTCGCATGCGAAAAACGCGGTTTTTGCGAGATTCTTGGCTAGATGCCAAACATTGATAAAATTTAAAATAAAGATCGGTTAACAGTGTTGAAAAACGGACTTTACGGACCTAATAATTGAAAAACGGACCTAATGGGAGCCCTGCTATAAGATTATCCTAACCAATCAATGCTGTTCTTCAGATAAATGACGTGCATAAAGGATTTACCGTGCGTTTTACAATCACGATTTTTTTTTTCTCGGCAGCCATATCGCTTGCGTCCGAAGCCGCAATACAATTTTAAGGAGTTTCTAAGGAGTGGTTTGCTTATCTAAGTAGTTCTAAGTACTACTTGGGAATGTTTTCATTTCTAAGGAGTTTCCAAGGAGTCTAAGGAGTCTGTGCGAACCCTGGTTTAACACGAAAAAAATTCGTTTTCGATCTAGTTAGTTTGAGTTGAAATTGTTGAATTTTGTGTTAAAAATACTGAATTTTGGGTGAAAATCAGTGAATTTCGTGTTTTATCTAAACTAGCTTATGTTTTATGAGCACAATGGCTGAGAAATCGGTGTGAAAACAAACTGCTATTTCGCTTCAAATGAAGATGAAGCTGCTTAATGCAGTTGATGAAAAAGAGGGACGAAAACAGAAATTTGCAAAGAGTTTGGCATCGCCAATTCTACTTTCTCAACAATAATAAAAAATAGGGATCCCAATACGTTAATGTTTGAGTGCAGTATGTTTAAACTGGAGAGAAAGCGCATGAGAACTGCTAAGCAGGAAGATTTAGAGACAGCTTTGCTTATTTGGTCCAAAGAAGCTAGATCTCAGAATGCTGAAAAAGACACTAAAAACAAAGATATCTGATCCCCCCCCCCAAAAAAAAAAAACCCAAAAAAAAACCAATATATTTTATCCTAATGGATGCAACTTACTAGTAGTTTAACAGGAAATCGACATAAAATTTGACGTCGTCGAAAATATTTGTGAGTTTTGTTCTTTTTTTAAGATTCTTTAAACGCGAAATTCTTTTAACACGAAATTTTTTTTCGGTCCCTTCAGTTTTGTGTTAAACATATTTCACTGTAGTTACTACACTGTAACAGATTGGGCTTCCATTCAATCTTTTTATAGAACCCTCTCGCTGTATATCCTTCCAGTAATGCCAACTTTTCCAAAATATTGGGTGGATTAAAAAATTTGAGTAAAATAACAGAAATATTTCCCCCCTTTAGTGTGTATGTGTGTGGAGAGAGAGAGGTGAACAGCGAATGACTAAACCTGATAATTTGAAATTAAATTATGATTTTTCTAAGCAAATATAATTATTTTAATTTAATTATAATTTTATAAACAATTTCATAAAATTATATTCTTATAAGTTATTTTTCTTATAAATACATTGAAATTAATATTTATTTTAAATAACATTGGAATTGCCAACTATTGAAAGCGCAAAAAACTAAATGTCAAGAAAAGCATACATTTTAGTTACCTAAGTGCTTTATACATTCAAGACATCAAAACAGATGGCAAAATATGCAGGAAGATTGTTTTCATGAGAAATTTAACTATACATCCGCCCAGAGGCGTTGCGATGGGGGTTATGGGGGGGGGGAGGCTCCCCCCCCCCAATATATGTGAACTTGGGAAATCTGAGCTTAAAGTTGGGAAATTATAGATTTTTGAAACACTTTTTCTTTTTTTAAAATAAAAAACAAAACGAGCAAAGGAAATTTTTATTGTTTTGCTGACTACCTTTCTGAGTTTTGTAATAGTCAAACAGTTAAACTTTCAAAAGAAATACAAAAAGCAGCCAGACTCAATTTCTTATTATGTTTCTCTGTGCTACGAAAATATCATACATCTACCAGACCTGAATTCCTCTACTATTGTCCATCAACAGCGTCTCTAATACATTTCCTCCAAAACTTTGTTCCTTTCTCAAAAACCTAAAAATATGAGACTATTTTCATATGAAGTACGATTATGACTCTATACAATTGAAGAGAAAAACTTTCATTAAATGAACCAATAATTAAAATTTTTATGTTTTTAGTTTCGACATTTTTCATTAAAAAGATTTTTTTGAGGGGGGGGTGTATAAGTAACATTATTATTAAACACACATTGAACATATCATTTTAGTGTGAAAATAGAGCAATTTGTTTCATGTTGGGAGATTTTTGAATTATAAGTTGGGAAAATTTTGAGTTCTCTCCCCCCCGAAAAATTTTTTGTAGCTACGCCCCTGCATCCGCCAAAAGGGTTTTCAATGCTCCTATAAGTCTAATTGACATCCTTACTATTACTTAAACAAACGTTAATAAAACCAAATTTCATTTCTGCAATTAAATAAATAAAAAAATAAATTATGAATTAAATCAATTAAAATTGGGTGTGCAAAGAAATCAAATTATTGGGTACGCTTGCACCCCATGGGTCCATATAAGTTGGCACCGCTGCATCCTTTCTTTTCCTTTTGCTAGTTTTGTGGCAATTGAGTTGGTATAGTTAATGTTAAGTCCTGATTTGAATCACAGAAAAAAGGATTGGGATGGTCAGTCTATATGATAGTAAAGACAAAGAATGATTATTCAGGGAGGCCTTTGTCCGTTGAAGCAGCTTAGAACAAAATCTACAGACGGCTATCAGGCTATTCAATTGTCTTATGGTGATAAAAAAGAAAAAAATATGACCAAGTCACTTGTAAGTCAATTTGCTAAAGCTGCTACTACACTTAAGCAAAGACAGGTTGGGTTTAGATGAGATGACAAAGAGCTGCTACAGAAAATTTTATTGAGTCAAACAATTCATATAGAAGATGTTTTGGCTAAGGATGAGTTTACACATGCAGTGGGCACATCGAAGGATAAAGGCTTCCAAGGTGTAAAAAGCAACATGCTTTTAGTATGATAGGAAGACATTCCCATGCCCATGGTCAACACAATTCGAGAGAGGGACTGCTGTTAAGACTTTAAATTTCATGCTCTCTTTTATACTAGCATTTATAACATTAAAACCTTATGACGTGTCCGACACCTTCAGATCGCCCTTAATAAATCGATAAACAATAATCGAAATCCGACTTGAATCTAAAAACGATTAACGCTGTGAAACTCATTTAAAGCTGTAAAAAGAAACCAAAAAAAAAAAAAAAGCTCATATATATATATATATATAAAAGATGATGGAAGTGTATCGTATTGCACGTCGAGAAAAGAAAAGGAGCTTTAAATGTAGTTTTCCGAGTTACAAATGGTTTCGGTTTTGTAATTCACACAGTTGAGAACGAGCGTAAATATGTGATTTCTATCCAAGTTTAATGCTAGGAAACTTGAATCCCAAAAGAAACAAAAAATAACAATAAATAAAAATCATGCATAACATTTGGATTACTAAAATACTTTTCAGCATTGTGAGAATACACTTTATGCATTTGTATTCAGTTATTTTGTGACGAATTGCGCAAAAATGAATTATGCCATCTAAATTAATGACCGCTCACATAAAAGTGATAAATGTAACGAATAACAGTATTAGTTTTTACTTCTTGAATCCCATCCTACAAAGATAACAACACAGATAGATAACAACTTTTGAAAAAAATTGTCACATATGGCAAATGAAATGTTTAAATAAGTTTATAATCTTTTTTTCAACAATTGAAAATAATAGTGACTGATGAAGAATTTTCCATAATCCTAAACCACATTACTATAGTGCTTTCTTTCAATGATCATAATATTTCCCATAAATGAATGAGGCTTTTTCTAATGATTAAAAAAAATAAGACATTGCATCACTTAGTAAAAAAAAAATTAGCTGTGATATATTTTTTTTACAGACTAATTTTAAACGAAGAAGAAAATATGCTTTGTGAACAATTCTTATATAATTTTAAGCAGTACTAAGCACAGGATGAGCTTTTAGAGAATATATTAAGAAATTAATAATAATAACAATAACTTAACAACACATGGTATATACACTTGCACACATAAACAAGCATAACAAAAATTTATAAATTAAAAATAAAATGAGATGTGCGTTGTACATTTATGACTAATACACGATTCAAGAAATGAGTATCACAAGTTACATAAATATATATATACATGCATGCATTCTTAAAAAAAGTATTAATAAATTAACGATATAATAATGAGTAACAGAAGTATTTAAAAAAATAAGCAACAATAAAATAAAGCACATTGGTACAAAAATAAATTTAAAAGATTTGATTTTTCATTTCTTTGATTAATAGGAATGATATTTATAATAAAAATAAAGTTCCCAATAAAATTATTACAAGCAATTTAAATACTTTGCCTGCAAAAACAATTAGATCCTAACTCATTCGGAATGAGACAAAATCTAGTTAAAAACAGTAATGTCAATAATAGTTCCTTTGGCACACAACAACAAACTTAAATAAACTTTATGTATGTCCAACATTATATATATTATTACTTATGCCCTTTTCATATGCATACACAAAATTCACAACAATGAAAAAAAAAATATATATATATGGGCCTGTACATATATAACGTTATCAACTTTTTGGCAATTTTGGACCTCTTCCCCCCTTACGATATCATTCCTTGAACCGCCCTCCTCCTAATGATATTGTTATCAGTGTCTACAGATTTTTGATTTTTACAATTTGTCCTTTTTCTTTTTATATGTTTGCAATGGTATACAGATATGGTTAATTTTTTTCTAGTAAATGCAACATGTATCTTTTCTAATCTGGTTTCTTTAGCACTGCATATTGTAGAGAATAGGAATGATGAACATTGGAATATTTTATACGGTGGAATGAAATGATTTTATAACTTTGTATATCTCTATTCTAAAAAAAAGTAACTAACACTGTCAAGGCCGCCGGTTTTGAATTTTTTGTGACCGGGTGTCTTTCTTCATTAATATTAAGAAAACTACTGCATACAAAAATATGAAAATCGGTGGTGGTATAGAAAAATGTTTGATAAACACGCTAATGCAGACAGTTTTTAAATCGAAGAATTATTTAAAGATATATTTAATGTTAAAGTTGGTCAAAATCGTTCCATTTAAAAAGTTTTATAAGAGCAAAACTATATATCGGAATGTAATAATATTTTCTGACGATATACATGAGACGTTCCCGGTGTGCAGACTGCATTTATTTTTTTTAATGACTCATTTTTTGAGGACTTATTTCCATTTTAAATTTAAATTTTCAGCATTTCAAGACATATTTTTTACATCTTTTAGAAAAGAGTATTATTTTAAATGGTTGCCAATCGTTAAAACAGCAAAAATAATATTTCCTTCAAATTAAAAAATTATTTACACAGGACTATTATAAATGAAAAAACTTTCCAATTAGAATTAAATGATTATGTATTAAAAGCAGGAAAATATTGAAAATTACGTCCTAAAAACTATATTTACATGTGAATTTTAAAAGAGAAAGAAAATTGTAAAATAATAAAGTCATTAATATGCATTATTTATAAATGGAGGAAATCACGTCATATTTAAAATGGCCAAACAACAATATTGCCAAACAGTTTAAATTTAAAAATATATTTGTGCGAGACATTCATTTCATATTTTGAGATAATGTTTTAAACTATTGTTGTGAATTCTAAGAAAGCAAAAATAATATTTCCTTTCTAACAACAAAAGTATTTTCCGGTGAATATTAAAATGAGAAAGAAAGCTTTGGTAAAAATTATGTCTTTAAAACGATACATTTAAAATGTCTTATTTAAAAGAATTTTCTTATAGCATTGTTAAAAAATACCAGGAGACAAAGACTCTGTTTACTTAATTAATTTTATATTAGCTTATTTTGAAATGTTTTACTGATCTGACTTAATCAAGGACGAAAACAGCCCGTTAACAGGAAGATTGCCACTGTTTTTTAAATTATAATTCAGTCTTTCGAATTTTTTTTAAAGCCGATCAAATTAGCGTGACTTTAGTGTTTGTGGTGTCTGAACGAAGGTTGGCGAGCATAGCTCGTAGGGGGAAAACCTCCTAGTTTTCATAAAAAAGATAAGACTAAAAAAAAGATGACTATTTTAATGTAAAGAAAAACTTAATAAAAAAAGAAAATTTTGGTTGGATCAAAAGTGATAACAATATCAAAAGACACACCCCTCCCCCTAGAGATATCATATGATATTAAGTGCCAGACCACTCCTTAATTCTAAAATGATAACGTTATAGATGTACAGCCCTATGTATGGTTTTTGACATAGTATACCTACATTTTATTAAAACAGTTTGATTAAAAATTGCAAATAAAAATTAAGAGAAAAAAGTTTCAGCAAATAATCTCAAAGATTGTTATATGAAAACCTCTCAAGGGCCTGCTGGTATCGAAGTACTAACATAATATTTAAAAGGACACACCAAAACACCATTTTAAGACAGATAATATTTCCAGTTACTAATCTGATAATTTTAGGCTAATTCCAAAAACAGCCAACTCGCTTATCAAATACACCAGTACGTAGGGTATTTGAACCTTAAAATTTGTTTCTCCATGACATAAATTGCAGTATTTTTGTTCTAATACAGGTTCATTAAGTTCTAAGAAGTTTGGTAAACTTGGTGGAATGAGCAACTGACATCTTCTGCACACAAATGCCTGAAAATTGAAAAGTTTATTTTAATATAATGAAAATTAAAAATATTAAAAGGCACTTATTTAAAGTGAATAAGATTAATAAATACTTTTTAAATAGCTAATTAAAAAAATACATTTCAACAAACTGACACACTAATAAAATCTAGCAAATGCATCAGATTTTTCGCAATTTCAATTAACAATTCAAAAGAAAAATCCTCGCATAATTGTTCACAGATTTAAAATGATTGCATAATGATAAAGCCATCTACCATAATTTCCGGCCTATAATCTGCAGATTATCTGTTAAAAAAATCCCTGCCGGCCCGGCCTACAGGCAGAGGTAGATTTCGAAGTCAAATATACTAATTTCACAAACAAAAACTAAATCATGATTAGAGATAAATCCACTTTAACAATTTTATCTGGCCGCTCTTGACGAGTTTTTATTTCATTTTCATATAATAGCTGGTTTTATCAGAATCATGTTAGGGCGGCATTCAAAAAAAATACTTTTCCATGCTCAACAACTCGAAATTTTCTGCCATAATTCCAGATTCATTTTTAATAAAAAAAAATATGAAACATGCTGATGTGATTTTTGAAGAGATTTATAAGCGGCCGGTGTTTTTATTTTTTGTTCAATTAATTAAAACTTGATATATAAACAATTATTTTCTCAGAAGGACAATATTTTTCGTTTCTAACACAATCGCTTCGGGAAATTCCGTTCAAAATGCCCACTTTGACATCATTTTTGGAAATATATTCTGCCTCTATCTAAAAATCGATTATTACGGTACATTATATAGTTTCTGAATAAGCGAATCTACCAATTAAATGCGTTTGAGAGCAAAAATGAATTTAAAAACCAGTCCGAAAATAAGCAGTTTGGATTTAAGCGCATCCTTAATACAATGATTTTTCCAACACAATCCGCTTCGGTAAATTCGGTTCAAAATGCCCTTTTTAACAGCATTTAAAAAAATATATTCTGCCCCTATCAGAAAATCGACCATTACGGTACATTATACAGTTTCTGAGTAAGAAAACGTACCAATTGGAAGCCTTTGAGAGCAAAAATGAATTGTAAAATGAGTCAGAAAATAAGCAGTTTGGATTTGAATACACCGTTACTAAAATCATTTTTTTTCTTCAACCGGTATGTATTTTTAATTTGCTTTTGCTCTAAGAATTGGTCCTATCCAAAACTTGTCTATATAGATGTTGTAGACAATATTAAGAAGATATATGATAAATTCATGGGGATTTTATATCTTTTGAATTGACGGAGTTATGGATTTTTTTCTTCTTCAAACCCCCTTTTTGTTTTCGTTTTTAATTTCTTTTTGCAGTACGAATTGGTCCTATCAAAAACTTGTGAGTATAAAAGTTGTAGATAATGTTAAGGAGATTCATGATAAAATTAATTGGATTTGATATCTTGAGAATTGATGAAGTTATGGATTTTTTTCTTCTTCAAACGCCCTTTTTGTTTTCGTTTTTAATTTTTTTTTGCGGTACGAATTGCTCCTATCAAATACTTGTGAATATAAAAGTTTTAGATAATGTTAAGGAGATTTATAATAAAATTAATTGAATTTGATATCTTGAGAATTGACGAAGTTATGAATTTTTTTCTCCCAAAAACCCTATTTTTTGCACCCCTTGAGCCCATTTTTAAATTTATCAAAAATCTGTGATACATAAATTTTTGGCCCTATTTTTAGAAGTAATAAAAACTTTAAACTGATTTGATATGTACAAAAATTAAGAAGTTATGGGGGGTTTTCTGTTTTCACAAAACCCCTCCCTATTTCCCTCCCCTTGGTCCGATTTTGCCCATTAACGAACTTGACCGAGATTTTCTACCCCTTCATTTTATGTATCAGTTTGGAAGAGATTGGTGCAGAATTACGAAAGTTATCGTGTCCAGAAGAAAGTGATATATATATATATAGATATATAGATAGATAGATAGATAGATATATAAAGTTTTTTACTGAGGGTGGTTTTGGGTTCTAGGGGTCATGATCGGTGTAGATCTGCAAAAATTTTTTAGAAATTCCAACATAGGAACGATCCCAATAGGTAGTATTTCATACGAAATCTACCTAAAAACCTCAAAAATTTTAAGTGTGTGTTATCTGCTGAAATTCTTTTTAAGCAGAAGTTCACTTCAGATATCCAGTTTCTACCGGCAGTCGTAAAATAAAAATGTAAGCAGCAATCCCACAATTACGATTGTTTGCTATCGACCATTTGCGGAGTTGCTTGTGATTAGTTCACATATAACGCGTACATGCTAGTGGGAGTGGCTTCAGATTTTTATGATATATTTTTTAGCCTTTTGGAAACATGTTTCAATGAAGAACGCGTTTCTCAACTAATCTCTTTCAAAAATTGCAATTTCAATCATTTAGCAGAAATGAATAACTATGAAACGTAATGTATTGTTATCACATTGAAAGTTATAATAATGTCTAAAAGAAAACGTGTTAGTTAACACTGCAGAATTTAAACTGAATGTTATTAAAAAAGCGGAAGATGATTTAAAAACAACAATTATTATAGAATTATATGCACTCACAAGACATTCTACGTTTTAGATATAAGATTCCAAAAAAAAAAAAAAAAAAAAAAGCATTTGTATTTTTTTAATTTGTAATTTTTTTTTTTTTTTGCAATTATTTTATTACAATTATCATTTAAATAGAGCAACTAAATAAATAGGGAGGTGGTTTATTAGTAGTACTTTGGAATGTTGAAAACAATGAGTAATCCTCATATAGTCTGGCGTATAATCAGCGGATTATACGCCGCTGTGGATTATCTATTGAAATTTTTTTTAAGGGGTAAAAATTGCGGCTGTGGATAATTTGCCGCCGTGGATTATAGGCCAGAAATTATGGTATATTTTTTGGTAATAGTGCTTTATCGATTGTCTGAAAGAATTAGCGACCATTATATTAAGGCAAAGTTCTTTAATCCACACAAGTTGGGACAAAAAGTTGTGCAGATTATAGAATAATGCGGATTATAAGTTTTTTTTTTTTTTTTTTTTTTTTTTTTTTTTTTTTTTTTTTTTTTTTAAAGAACATTTTAATACCACATTCTGCATAGCATAAGATAAATATGAAATCTAATAATTTATTATGCTATCTCATAAAATGCAATTTTCCAAGTTCTTTTATTAAGGAAATTATGTATTTAAAGATTATTTAAACACATTGATAATTTGATATATTATGAAAATTAAATTTTTCTTGCACGATCAAGTGCCAAAATTCATGTTTTTTTTCTGAGATCATTTCACGATTTTTTCAACGATTATTTGAAGAACTTCTTGTTTTTTCCAGCGATCAATGGACGAAATTTGCAATTTTTTCCACGACCATTTGCGAAAATGGTCGTGGTTTGCGATATTTTTCAGCGACAGATCGTCAAAATTCGCTATGTGATTCGTGATCTTTTGATGAAATTTGCAACATTTTGGCTTGATTGTTTACCGAATTTTCTGTTTTTTTTTCAGAAACTGTTTCACGAAATTCGCATTTTTTTCCTCGATTCTTTTCAACAATCTTTGACGAAATTCGGGTTTTTTCATGAGACCGATTGACAAAATTCACGATATTTTTTAGCGACAAATTGGCAAAATTTGCTATGTGCTTCTGCGATCTTTTGACAATATTTGCTATGTATTTCCGTGATCTTTTGACAAAATTTGCAATATTTTTCCTTGATTGTTTACTGAAATTTACATTTTTTTCCCGCTATTGTTTGTTGAAGTTTGCGGCATTTTTCAACAACGTTTTGGCAAAATTCCCTATGTAATTTCAGGATTGTTTGCTGATATTTACATTTTTTTACGATCGTTTCATGAAATTAGCAATTTTTTTTTCCATAATTGTTTGTCAAAATTAGCATTTTTTTCTGTGATCAATTGACGAAATTTGCGATTTCTTACTGCAAACATTTGTCGAAGTTCACAATATTTTTCCTCGACAAATTACCAAAATTCACGATATTTACTTTTGCTAAGGTAGGCAGATTATAGAAAATTGCTGATAATGGGTGTGCGGATTATCGATCCTTGACTGTACTAAAAATCCAATGGTATGATACATTAACATTAAAGATAGAAGTTTAATAATAATGATACTATGATTAACTGCAGTTCACTATGTTCTTCCTGATTCTTAGCAGCCCTCTTTATGCCACTTTTAGTTGGTCCATTACCATCTTTTCACAAGTATGCTTACAGATATTTAGAATAAAAATTTGAATAGACAAATCACTATGCGGAGAAAAGAGAGAGGAAGAATACCATCAAGATGTAAATTTAAGGAATGGATTAGCTAGCTTTACATTAGGTTTTTTCTTTCTTTTTTTAATAGTTTAGATGAAATATAAATAAAATAAAAGAAACTGCAGAAAAGAGGAAAATTTTTATCTCCTATATCTGGCAATTCCTCTCTTTTTGCTGAGCAGAAGAAAAGAAACAGAAGTTACATTGGTAGGGAAATAATTATTTATTTGTACAAAAAAAAGGCCGTAAAAAAAAAAAAAAAAAAAAAAAAAAAAAAAAAAATTGCAATTAAAATGATTGATTTGATTATTATTTGAGCAGAAGGTCCAAATATTGGTCTATTATCCAACAAAAGTTTTTGATGGAGAAAATCATAGAAGATAATATTCAATCTTCTATATCCAGGCTTTTTGACAAACATATACTTTTTCTAGCAAAATATTTCCACTAGTAGGGATGATTTTGGATCTTGTATCTTTAAACCAGGAAAATAATACTTCCTCCCCATCTGCATATTTCGCTTTTTGAATATTGTGCTGAAAGTGTTAGTTGGAATCCCAAATTGTTTTATTACATTGCTTTTTTTTTAATCATTATTCTCAATGCATTTTATAATTTGGACTATCTCTTCTAAATTCAAAACATTTAGACAGATATAGTCAGCATACAAAGAGTTGTGATTAAACAGGAAAAGAAAATGTCAATGAAATCAGTCATTGAATAAAAACAAACAAACATAATTCAGTTGTTCTGAGTTGTCACTCCTCTGTCTGTCTTAAAACACTGCCTCTCCCCAAAATCTCTCTTGGAAGTATTGAAAATATGTAATTGTTTGTACAGAAAAAGATTGAAGGTTATGTTATGGAAAAAATAGCTGGTAAAAATAAAATTGTATTTCATGTGCACTTTTTGAGTAAAATAAGTGAAAAATTCACTATATCTTCTCCCCCTCACTTTTCATACTCAATTTCTCTTTGTTATAAATATTTTGTTATATCGTTTTGAATCCAGTATTCTTTAACATACAGGCTAATTAAATGGTTATGAGCATTTCACTATATGATAATTCGTTATAAAGTGCTTCAAAGGTACCATGAAAATATCAAACATATAGATGGTCCAACCTCAAAATGAAACATGTAGCCCATATTTAGACCTTTTCCTCTATAACATAAAATTTACAGATATGGTTATTCAAATTCTCAAGAATAATTTTTTTTAATTTTCTTGTAAAATCAAAGCATTTTTTTCAGAAATATTAAAATCTGATAGTAATCGGCTATAATTAAAGGTATAATTCAATATAAGAAAATAAGAAACATTGTTCAACTTTGAAAAAATTTGAAAACTTCCATGAATGTATAAATGAAAATGATTTGTAACTGTGTGTTCAAAGATTCGCATTGGTGAGTGATGAAAATAAAATTTTTTAGAATACTTTTAAACTGAAAGCTTAGTACAATAATCTAGTAAATAAAAGTAAGTTGAGTTCTATTACTTTGAATTCTTAAAGTAACTGAGCATATAGTAAGAAATATACATAAAAATAAGTTTAGTAAAATCCTATTCAAAAGTTTAAAATGCTTCCAATTTACAAATGACATGATTTAATGCAATAAATTGATGCTCAACTTAAATGCATAATCTGAGTGAACAAACATTAAATGCTTTAACTAAGAGTTTAGATTAAATTTTGCTAATATAATACGATTTTTTAAAATTTCATTTCAATAAATGCTATATTCTAGCAAAACATGAAGCAATGACCGACACATGGAAAACTGTATTCCAACAGTACCTACTGATGGCATGCAAACAGCTACATGTAGACCATTGGTTCAATTTTTGATGGGATTATTAACATATAAATCTATCTGATTGGAAATAACATATAGTTGAAATTAAATTTATGTCTGGAAATGTTTTACAAATTTACCAGGGATTTGTTAGGACTTTTAAATTTGCTTTCACAGATAGAATATGGTTTACTGGAATCAATAAGAAGTGCAAATCAACAAAGTACCAGAAAAAGAACAAATATTTTAAACTTATAAAAAATAAGATTTGAAAGGTTATTTTTTAGTAACTACTGTGTTTACTCGCGTAATAGTAGCACTTTTTTTGCCAATTTTTCATTGTGAAAGTCTAGGTGCGACTATTATGCGAGGAAATCTACTAACACAATATGGGTTACTCTAATGCTAAAATATTACTGGTATAAAAAGAACACATAATAAAATTTTACTCACTAAAGGTTTCCAGATTATGTGATGTTTATTAAGGCTGTTCTTAACTGCTCTGCTCAACAAGCGCAAAACGTTTTGATATATTTACAAATTCATTTTTTAATGGAAAGATATAAAATTGGAAATCCTGACCATGGAAGTGATTTGGAATTGAACTGTTTTTCCCATTTTTTGATCAATCCATTACCTATTGAGTTATAAGCGAATTCGATCACGTGACAAACACGTTTTTCGCCTGCTCTTGAGTGCTTTTTCTCCCTTCGCGCGGAAATTCGGTTCAAAATGTCCACTTTGACTCTATTTTCTGAAAGATCTACTGCGTTTGCAAAAAAATGGAAAAAACAGCTCAATGACATAGTTTCTGAACAACAACATTAGCTAGTTTCATGCATTTTCGAACAAAAGTAAATTAAAACTTATGTCAGAAAGTTGCCTTTTGGATTTGAGAACACCCTTAAATACCATTTTCCTTTTTACGGTAATATTTTTATAGACATAAAATTTGCAAATAATCTTTGTGAAAATTTTGACAAAAAACTCTCATAATAAATCATTTTCAGTGAAGGTATCAATATCACTAATATAATGTGAATCAGCATCTGAAGAATGGAGTGACCATCGGGTATGTCAATGGGAGTAACAGAACAGATGAATCCATTATAAGTATTAGTTCTGGCAAGAGAACAGCTGATGATTTTCTATTTTCTAAATAAAAGTCAAATACGCGACTGCGACTTTTATGCGAAGAAAATATTTTGACGATTTTTTCTGCTTCAAAACAGGGGTGCGACTATTATGCGAGGGCAACTATTACGCGAGTAAACACGGTATATGTATAAGAATAAAAAAAGGTTTTTTTTGTTAACTTAATAAAACAAAGGTATTTTTTTAAATCTTAATGTCATACATGACTGGGTCAGGACTACAAGTGGGCACAAGTGATATAAGTAACAGTTTATGTTTCACAAACAATATGAATAAATCTCGATGAAAAAACTCTTTCTTTATGCATTTGCAGTTATAACAAGAAAAATTATGATAGAGAACTGCACTGGTTGGAAAATTTCATATATATCAACTACTAGCATTTTATGCATAATCTAATTTCCCCTAATGTATTTATCTTTTTGTATTAGAAAAATGTCACTTGTACCCTTTTGGTTCTAAGCCAGTTTTAAAAAATGTACAAGAAACATTTTACATATTGCTGTATTGATTTAAAACATTCAAAACAATATAAACACTTACAATACACTTATCACTATTTAACAACAGTCGATCAAGAGTCAAGACCATAGCACCATGAGACAAAATGGCATCTCTTTCCATATCACCAAAACGTATTGCTCCTGTTCTACCAGGATTAATTGGTTGGTTTGTTCTTTCATCAACAGGTCCAACTGATTGCACCTAAAATATAATTTAGCTGTATGAAATGGAATTTTGTGAAGGGGCCTATTTTATTAAAAATAATTTTGTGAAGCTGCCTGTTTTATTAAATTGATTTTTGCGAAGGGGTCCAAAATAGGCCCCAAATTTTTACCTGGATCGACCCCTGCTAGGATAATAATAATAATAATAAACTAAGTTAGTGAAAAAGCATTAGTAGAATTTAAAAACTCTATTGCTATATTTTGTACAAAATGGACCATTCTAAATTTAGTCTGCAGTAAAAATAATTTTTTTTTAGCCATTATAATTTCACAGTATAAAACAATATGATCAAATAACTGAAAAACTAAACTAAACCTGTCATGTTACAATCCATTTTAGTTTCTGATTTTTTGTGGTTTTTAAAAAGTTTTCAAACTTTATAAAAACTATGTCAGTTGTATGCAACTGATTATGGAAGACTACCTTGTTTCCACTTAAAACAAAATAAATAGTCCCAACATTTTTTTCCAGCTATTATTTTTAACAAAATTGAATATTCACCCATAAATAAATAAATAATTTAATGAATAAATAAAATAAAAGTTTGAGACTACACACAAACTACTACTAACTAAATCATGCAAGAACTATTACCAATTGAACTATGCACTTAAACAATGAAATAATCAGAATTAAAATCTCTTGTAAATAATAAAAACTTTGATAATTTCTTTAGCTATCAATTGCTGTCTTGTGGCTAATAAAAGATTTGCAAACAAACAACAACAAAAAATTTAACCTTTTATCTTTTTAAAACAGTTTAGAATGAGTTATAGATGCATTACTTTATCTTGTTCTAAAAGCATTATTGGTTACACATACACAAAACAAAAATATTTTTAAAAGGATGATTTCTTTTGCCTTTGCATCTTTTCAGCTTCCTTGGCAATGGGGGTGGGGAATTTTTCAATTGGGAAATATTTCTATATTTCTATTGTAAGAACATTACATTTGTACATTTCCTAATTCTACAAAATACTAAGAAAAATATTTAATATAAAAGATTTGAGTGGGGTTATAAATATTGCACAAAATCCCTATAAATTCAAATTTAATTAATCCTTCAATCCTTCTAAAATTTATTAAATGCTTATGTAAATCTTCTAATGTAGTTTCAAAAATTCATGAAAAATGCTTTAGAAGATAAAATTTTCATGAATTCATAATTCAGTACATAAAGGGTTAATAGGTTTTGAATTTTTTTTCCAATTAATATTTCATAACAAAATTAAAACTTCACCAATAAATAAATAAATAATTTAATGAATAAATAAAACACAAGTGGAACTACTACTAATTGAATTATGTGATAAGTATAGTGTAACCTCTGAATAATGATTATCTGTGGGACCGTTGAAGAGTGACCGCTTTTCAGAGGTGCATGTTATTCAGAGGTTTCATTTTTCAAAAATCAAAATTACATAAATTTGAATAGAAATACACACAGTCAGTTTAATTGATCCTCATTGTTTTAATACATTTAAAAAATCAGTGATTTGTAGTTGCTTTGTTTTTTGCTCCAAATATCTTTCTCCAAAGAAATAACAATGAGTTGTTTTGATATACAACTCATCATTATGATTTAATGCGAAATTTTGGATTTCACGAAGGTTCATCAAGTCTTCAGTATGTGTGTTAATACTGGAAATTTTGGGTGATTCTATAACCCGTTTCCTCTTCCTCTCTTCTATCTTCCACCCTTTGCTGTATGGAATCAAATGTGATAGTAACTACCAAATCTTTGTCCAGACATACCGTTAAAAGTAAAAACATTATTATTCATGATCAAGATAAAGCTGGATAAAATCGTACGTTTCATATCTGTGTTTAGTGAATTATCTTTATCTATAGCACCTGCAATATAATCATTCACTTCCGCCAAGTTAATAGATGGATATTGAAAAATGACTTATAGACTGGCTAAAACTCGCTGGCCTTTATGCTAGTTATATCTACTGTTCTAAGAATATCATCTAAATTTCCCCCATCATTATTAATGTCTTCATTTTCTGTTTGTTGACCTATCAATTAATCGCTTTCACAGATTCACTGTTTGATCTGTTTCACATTTCAGTTTGCAAATAAATATGAAATTGTACCAAGAGCTGTAATTTTTTTTTCTCGTGTCTTTTGAGTGCTGTTGCTCAGAATTCCTTGTTTAGAGGTTCGTACTAATGTTAATGCTATGGAACATGTTTGGTTCCATCAACACGTGGCCGGTATTCGGAGGTTGTCATTGTTTTGAGGTGGCCGTTCAAGGAGGTTTCACTGTATTACTAATTGAACTAACCACTTAAACACTGAAATAATCAGAATTAAAAAGTCTGCTGCAAATAGTGAAAACTTTGGTGATTTTTTGGCTATTAACTGCTGCCTTGAGGGTAATATGAAAAAAATAATAATAATAACAACTTAAAAAGGAGAATAATATAACAAGTTTTGAAATTTTATTTGAAGACGTACTTAAAAATTTTCATATAAAAATGCTGTTTGATGTTGTTAGTGTGCAATCTAAAAATATATCAAATCAAATATAAAAAATCTATTACAGTTTTATTTTAAAATGATTTTCAGCTATGTTTTGTATACAGTTGAACCTTGTTAACATGAAATTAAAGGGACTGCAACTTTTTTTCGTGTTATCCAAGATTTCGTGTTAACTATCAAAAGAGTAGCTCCATCTGTGATAGATATAAATAACAAATAAATTAACTTACAAATATATCCCTTTTTTTTTAAATAATAAGTAAGATATAGAAAATTTAATTAAGAAATAAAACAAATTAGTCATCATTTTATGCAATTATAAATTTATTTATCTACCAATCAGTTTTTAAAAAGTCTTATATTGACTTTTGCTTCAATTTTTCTAGGTTACTTCTTTTTAGGAATGAAAATGATGAGTGTGCTATTGGGTATCCCATACTTTGTTACAATTTCTGATGTTTTCGGTATTTTATCACTAACTTTGTTTAATTTTTTTTGCTTCATTTCTAAAGATACAGCTCTCTGTTTTCAACTAATTTTTCATAGACTTCTACAGAGCAACTGTGAACAAAGTTTCCATTATGTTAGTCAGGAATTGTCACTTCTTTCACTCGAAGATAACAAGATTTCGGAAAACACTGTTTATGGCTTATCTCACTGTCAATAAAGCCAAACGAGTAATGGGACAATTTCTTTCAAAAAAGAATTTTCTTCATTCAAACATTCATTGTTATCGATCTTTAGGGTCATTGTGACAAAACTTCAGCATATCAGAGAATAAAGAAAAGCATGAATTTAGTATTTCACCATTTTCTAAAACCTTTTCCACTTTAGGTCATTTTCAAATCATGAAAAAAATTCCATTTTTAATAAAAGGATGCAACATGTAAGTTTGAAATATCCAAAACTTTGCATAAGGAATCACGTTTTGACTTTGAAGAAAAAAAAAAGACATTTCGCCTTAAGCCAAATGTTGCGAAATTCTGTTTTGTGTTAAATGAATTAATTAACATGGATTTTTAGACTTACTTGATGGAAAAACAGTATTATTTTGTGTTAAGGTGGCTGGTCACTCAGATTCGGAATTTTCCTCCGTAATGTTAAGTCTATGGGCATTGGAATATTTAAAATATCTCCTCGGGAAATTAATATTTTTAACTTCTATTTTTTGTGTACACTTCCAAAAATATGTCTCTTTTTTCTTAGTTTTCAAAATATTTCTAAAATATAGACTTAACTTTATAAGAAGTGTTAAAATCGTACTCGCAGTTTGCCTGCTTTTAACACATAAAATATTAAATTCAGCATCGATTTTAGAAATATTTTGAAAATTAAAAAAAAAAAAAAAGAGACATCTTTTAAGAAGAGTACACAGAAAAAAGATGTTAAAAATAGGAATTTCTTGAGAAGATATTTTAAATATATGAATGCATCAAAAGTCCACAGACCTAACATTACGAAGGAGAATTCCGAAGCTGAGTAACCAGCCCCCTTAAGGCTGTTCTCAACTGCTCTGCTCAACAAGCACAAAACGTTTTGACACATTTACAAATTCATTTATTAACGGAAAGATATAAAATTGGAAAACCTGACCATGAAAGCGATTTGGAATCGAACTGTGTTTTCCATTTTTTGATAAATAAATTACCTATTGAGTTATAAGCGATTTTGATCATGTTACAAGATGTTTTTCTCTCTTTTCTGACCTGTTTTTCTGTTTTCTTCGGGAACTTCAGTTCAAAACGTCAACTTTGACAATATTGTCTGAAAGGTATATTGCGTTTGCAAAAAAACGAAAAAAAAAAACAGCTCGTTTACATAGTTTCTGAACAACAACACCTGCTAGTTTCGTACATTTCCGAACAAAAATAAATAACTTATGTCATAAAGTTGCCCTTTTGAATTTGAGAACAGCCTTAAGCAAAATTTTGTGTTAACAAGGTTCAAATGTACTATTCTTATATGTAAGCTGGGAAGCCTGGGTTGAATCGTATTATTATGAACAAATTCTCTCATAAAAATGGGTATGCATGGGGTAAGAGGAGATAAAACATTCTTTAGTTTGAAATATACAGTTTATTTGATATTAAATAAAATTCAGCTTAAAAAAAAACATTTTAATTATATCAAACAAGAAAATATTTCCATTCAATTCTAATTAATTTTTTACTCTTTAGTAAATGAACCCCTTGACTGCCAAGGCTTAATTTTGCTGGTGAAGGGCTACATGCCGGGCAATGTGATGTAAATTACTAATCACCTTCAACCAATACCCTTTTATATGAGTTGTATATCCCAGATCAATCCAGCTCAAATATGCAACCATTACTGTGCAGTGAATGACGTATACTGAAATGAGAGGACGTAGCAGCGCATGTCCTGGCAATCAAGAGGTTAATAATATATAGAGATCTAAAGTCTTTTAAAAATACTAAACATAAATTATATAAATGATGGATAATAAACCTGGTATTTTTCCTCCACTACATGGTGAAGTCTCAAGTAATACAAGCTGCCACAAAAAACATCAGCAGCCAGTTCTTCACCCGATGTTCCAGAGTAAAATGTTTCTGTTCCATAATAACTGAAACCAGCTGAAACAGCAATAATTGAAATTTCAACTGATATAAAACAAGTATTTTTTAAATAAAAAATACTATCAAATGTATAGTACCATACAGTCTGGCATATAATGCACCTTTCGATGAACGAGAATTCGTCATAATTTAAAGATGCCCATTATAAGCTGGTTATAAAAATGAAACATTAAAAATACAGAAAAGATTAACAAAAGAGGTGAAATTTCTACATTAATTAACATTGCAGGTATCACAAGTTCTCATTTTAATACTTTCCAACATAGATGAAAAGCGTTTATGAATTCAGTTTGTCTGTCTGCCATATGTCCATGCTCTAACTCTTCCCTAAATAATCAGGACTGACATGAAATTTTTAGATAATATTGAAGTTTACTATAGAATGTTTGATATTCAGGGTTTGTAAATATCATGATATTTTCGAAAATATCAAAAATATCCAATATTTTCGATATATATCCGATATTTTCAATATACAGCCAACTCTGTGAAATCTGCACACTTAGGGACCAAGGGCTTTGTGGATTATACATTTTTGCGGATTATGGATCTTCCTTTTGTTTACATTTTATTTTTTAAAGTCTGACTATAAATTAAGAACAACTGCACAAAAATTATAATTACAATGGAAAAGAAAAAGAAAAACATAATGCAACATTGGTTGAAAATGTTTAATAACTAAGTTTAAAGAAAGTTTAAATTAAAGGAAAATTAAATTATATACAACACAAATTTTACACATTAACACAACATAATGGTAGTTTCAGTTTTGGTTTGTTGTCAATAATGTTTTTCTGTTGTCTATGAACACTCATTACTTCTTGCTCAGAGATAAAATTTTGTTAATCAAGCAAATTTAAATATTTATATCCAATTTATATTTAAATATTTATGAAAATTGATAACTGAAAAAAATATATATACCAAATTTAATTTTATGAGTTCAATGGTTAGAATGACAATTTTCATTGTTTACATTCCAACATGCAGTGCAGATAATAGACTATCGTGGATTATACATCGCCGGATTTCACAGAGTTGACTGTATATTCGATATTTTCAAAATAGTCAACTTACTGCTGATAATGAATATTTTCAAGCATAATATAAATTAGAAACTAAAACATATTGCAATTAACATATAAAACTTAAGCAATAGCATTCTAAAATGCATTTCTCTTTTTTTACTTAGAACAAAATTGAAAATGTACTAATTGAAAACAGATACAATTTGCATACATTTTGCATACTATAGGATTTGTATCAAGTATCGAGAAAGTTTTATATTTTATAAAATAAAATTTTAAATACAAATTAGTTTTTTTTTTTTTTTTTAATTGAAGAATTTTAACATAAATGTAAGCTTGTCTTATTGTTTATTCCCTAACCTGTAGTACAGTTTAGACTCAATTAAAACAAAATCAGAATATTCTTTTCTAATAATGCTGTATATAAGATTATGTAAATTACAGTTTCTCTTTCAAAGCCTGTTCTGAATTAATTGTCTCTCATAATTATTAGTTCTACATTTAAAAATAAAAGTTTACTGCCAGAGACAAAAGTTTATCTACAGAATGGCACAGTCAATAAAAGTTGAAAATTTCATTTACACTTGTTTTGACTGAAGAAAATATTAAAATTATCTTACACATTGATATTTTAAAAATAAATATCAAACATCTTGATATTTTGAAAATAAATATCAAGAATTTGAAAATATCGAAAATATCAAAAATCTTGATATTTTAAAAATAAATATCGGATATATATCATGATATATATCCATTGATATATATCAACGAACCCTGTTGGTATTGAAAATGAACTGTGTGTGTAGCATTTATAAGTCATTTTAAGAGACACATAAGAGGATTCCGTTACATTATGATCTTTGGATAAAACTTATTTGCAATACATTTTTAATGATGTTATGATACATCAAACACAATGAAATCACTGAAGTTACAATATATTTTCTATAGATTATGGAGTAAATAGCCTTTATTGTTCATTTACAGAGACAAAGAAATTCATTTACAGGACTGACTAAAATTGATGATTACCTGAAGTGTGTTTTCCGCCGTGATATGCATTTTTAAACTTATCTAATTTTAGTGCATTAAGTGGTGTGTATGAATTCTATAGATCCAATACAGGGCTACATTAAAGAATTCACATACATTACTGGATCTAGACAGGAGTTACAGAAAATCGATTTTTACCGAGCTATGTGTTTTTTTAAGTTGCTTATTTAGATATTTCATTTCACTTTATGAAAAAATGAAATTTCTTAATACTATTACAGGGTTCACAGCAAAACATAACTGGCAAATTCCCTGATCAAATCTCAAAAAATTCCATGACCTTCCCTGACCAAATCTCAAAACATTCTCTGACCAAACAGGCATACAATGAAATTTGCTACTCATTTTCACAATCCTTTGTCAAAATTACAGATTTTTTTTTTCTGTCAACGTTCTTTAAATTTCTTGATTTTTTTTTTTTTTTACAATTGTTTGATGAATTTAATTATTTTTTTTCCAAGACTATTTGAGGAATTCCATGTCATTTTTCATTTTTTCACCAAGACTTTTACATGACTTTTTAGAAAATATTTGTAAATTCTCTGACTTTTCTTATATATTTTGAAATTTCCCTGACTACTTCGAAATTCCCTGACATTCCATGATGTTGGGAGCCCTGTATTATGTTAGTGATGGAAAGTATTTAATAATCTATGCCAGATGCATGATTTTTTGTTCTTGTTTCTTTATGCTTGCACTACAGTAAAACTTGTGTAAACAGAACTTTTCTAGAATGGAAGCCTCCCTTAAATGGAAAACTTTAACAGTCACATGGAAAGAACACCATACATACGTACAGTTATCTTGCTAACATGAAAACACATTTGAAAAAGTTTTTTCTTGTCCTTTCTCTCTTTGCAGGTATTACTGTAGTTATTGTGATGGTGATACTTTGTAATATATTATAATCCATAATATGGGCCGTTAATTAAAAGTAAAATTAAATTGGAATTCTTTTTAATTACAATGCGTTGTGTAATATTGCAATAAGACCCTTCGTTCTTTGAGGTCAGCAATTGTAAAAAAATAGAAATAAATGAAACTTCTTACTTGGATCGTGTAGTCTGTAAAATAAATGAAGAGGAGACTTGTAAGCATCAATTAATCTTTTATTTCATCTTGAAGGGGAGAAGAAAGGGCTTCCCGTTCGTCACCGTTCATAAATTAATTATTGCCAATAAAAACATCTACTCCACTAGAAGATAGCTATTTCTTTTAAAATTAAAGTGCAGCATGAATCAAGAAATTATTAAGAAATAATTTAACCGGAGTTGTTAAAATAGTACACATCGTTTACGCAAAAGCTTTTTACCGGATTCCACATTCATCGGCGGACACAGATCGGAGCCGAAGCCCGCAATCTTTTTAAAACCAAAACTAAGTCATGACAGCTCTCCAACAAAACAGATTCTGATTTAAAATTAACGGAATTTTTAATTTATAGTAAGAATACGGGGACTTCAAAAGTTACTGAAAGAAAAGATTTAAATCTATTAGAGAATTTAAAATATTAGGTAATGTCTTAATAAACAAATCCGAAAGAAAACATTTAAAAAGCTTTGTTTTAATTTGCTGTATGCTCGGCGAATAGACACACCTCCGAAATATCAACATCCATTCAATGCATATGCCGTGAGAGGCTTGCTCCGATGACGTCATCACAATCGTACAAAGTTCAAAGGAGAAGCATCCCATGCCAGGGGCAGCCGAACGTCAGCGAACTTGCCGATGTGCGGTGAAGCGAAATCGCCCGCGCAAAAATAAATATGGATTTAAGCTTAAAGAACATCGATGTATAAGGCCAATAGAAATAAAACAGTAACATAATTTAAACACTGTGAGATTTCATCTCACAGTTATTACATTTTCTTATGTTCTTTACTGCATTTTACGTTACATATCTCACGAATATTTCTTTGCAAAGAAGTGGGTAAGCACAATACATTGAATATGCCTAAACATACAAAAATATAGTCTCAAATTTTAGCTGTATGTAATATGCCAGAATATACGGTAATTGTTTCTTAATTTATCACATGCCAGTTAGCATATTTTAGTAACAGTCAGGGATCTGTTTAGGAAAAAATTGGGTCCTTTAAAGGACCCTTCACAAAATTTTTCATTTCAAAACAGGACCCTTCACAAAAATTTTTATCTTAAAAAGGACCCTTCACAAAACTTGCCACTTTAAAACAGGACACTTCACAAATTTCTTTGTATTAAAAATAACACTTTCACAAATTTTTTTCATCTCTAAATTGAATCTTTCACAAATTAAGACATTTAAAAGTAAAATCTGACCTGTCACGTTTACATATATAAAGAAAATATATGTATTTTACACACATATATCTTCTTAAAATGTATAAAGAAGAACCTGAATATAATGGTCATTTCAAATTCACAAAATTATGACTGGAGTTTTCACAAATGTAAAAAGTTTTTTGCAATTTCACAAAAACAGGACCCTGGGAAAAAAGTCTGGACAGATCCCTGACAGTGGTTGAGCACAACAAAGTGTTTTCAGTGACAATCTTTTATTGTTATTTACATTAACTTTAAACCACACTGTCAATATCACTCACTTTGACATTTAGTAGATGATAATCTATTGAAATTTTTTAGGTATCTCTGTAGAAAAAACACTTCAGGATATGAAGACTAGTTTTAAAATGTAAAGTAGCACTGCACATTTTAACAACTTATTCAAATTTAGTTAGAGCCTAGAAAGACGAGAAAACAGACACAGGCAGACAATTGTTATTTTTTTAGATCCTCATGAAATTCACGAGGGACTACCAGCAAAGTTAGCTGCTTTCAAACAAAAGAAAATCAGAGCATTCAATCAAAAGTCATTGAGGATTTTACGCAACATATGTACAGTCGGGGAAAAAAAAGGAAACATCCTTTACTAACTCTGCAAAAAATTATCGTAGAAAAGAGTTACTGGTACCACCAGATTGGTAATAAAGTCCACTTTTAAATGATGTATATAAAATTTGCTTAGGGGGCCATCTACATATTAAAATGAACCATAACTTTATTTTTTTCAATGGCAATACCCAATTCAGACAACATAAATGAACTCTACACCCTTCATTTAGCCTAAAAACAATTTTTTATGCAATTTGTACGATAACTTTCTAAGAAATTAATTGTTTTAAAATGAGCGGATTTTAGGGGCTGTATCTAAATTGAAGTTTGGTACTCGATTGTTGACTGGGAGAGCCCTTCTTCTTGATCAATAGCTTCTGAAGCGCCATTCATGCAGTCATTGAAGACTGCTAGATTACAGGACAGCATAAGAAATTTCAAAATATCTAGTCACTTCTATCATATACGGCCCCTTAAACCATCATTTTGTCATTTTTTAAGCATAATTTGATAATTACTTGGAAGAAAAATGTGAAATTTTGGATTTCCATAAAGATTTCCATTTGGATTCCTTAATAAATCTAAATCCATCAAAAAAATTGTAGGTTGCAATTCATAATGTTTTCGAATATTAATTTCATATTTCATATCATAAAATTATAAAAATTGCAAATTCAACGTATTTATGTTTGGGTATTTTAATATTATTGCTATTGCTACACAAAAAATTAGCACATTAGGAGTATAATTTCAGGAGTTATTACTGAAAATGTAATTTAACATTAGAAGCACTAAATTTTGAATGTTTATAATTCAAAAACTTTGGTGTCTAGGCATAGTTTGAACTGAAGATTTGAAATATCTCGTTAAAATTGGGTATTGCCATTGAAAAAAATGAAGTTTGGGTTCATTTTAATATGTAGATGGTCCATAAGCAAATTTTATCTACATCATTTAAAATTAGACTTTATTTCATAATCGTTCGGTACCAGTAGCTTTCTTCTACGATAATTTGTTGAGGAGTTAGTAGGGGGTGTTTACTTTTTTTCCCCCACGACTGTACATTACGTATACAGTAGCAGAAAATTCTTCAAGTGTCTGCAACAGATACTTCAGGGACAGAAAATAATCTGCAGGTAAAATATTTTACAACTGAAGAGTTTAATTAAGCAAACAATCAGAATCACTTACCTGTAATGTCTTTATGCATTTTATTAATTTTCAATAATAATAATCTTAAGTTTTTATATTAAGTAATAAAGAGCTAAATATAATATAAAGCAAAATAAAGGTCTAAGGAAAAAGAATTTGTAAAAGAGAAAAGAAAATCTGCCATGCCAGTCTTGAACTTTCTGCTACCAAGCTTATACACAGAGTTTGTAAATTGTAAATTTTTCTCGGAAGTTGTATTTTTTTTTTTTTTTTAGAGATCTTGTAGTATATACTGAACATTGTATGTTTAAAGTTGTCACATATGACAATTCTTCCGCCCCCTCCCTTTTTTTTTGTGTCATATCTGATAATTTTAAGAATTTTTTCATCTTCCATTTGTTTGAAAAATTTCATATTTTTTCCAAAAAAAGTTATACACTTTCACATCAAACATAAACAAGTAAGAAAAATCATGCGTTTAGCATAGATTATGAAACACTTTCCAACACTTCCTGAATGCTTTAACAAAACTTCGTTATTTAGAGAAATAAGGTACATAAGACAGCTAAGTAAACATTTTAGAAAATGCATGAAACATTTGAAAACTGATTTCTGCAACTACCGTAGATAGCCAAATATGTATTCCAATTCTTTTGAACAGCTCTGTATTTGATCTGTAGGTTGACATATATACTATATAATGGGAAAATTTAGTTTAGCAAGAAAACTCATAACAGGTTGAAATTTCTCTTTCAGCAATTTATACTAATAAATCAAAACATACTTGTATACATTTGTACAGCCATGTAGTTAATAGGGATGCAACGGATATCCGGCAAATATCCGATATCCGGCACATCCGGCTGATTTTTCAATATCCGAAATACCGTCGGATATCCGAATCACAATCACCGGATATCCGACTTCTCTGTCGGATATCCGGCAATGCGTAGCAAAGCAAATATATAAGGAGAAGAGATATCGTTTGATTCAAACAATGCCGAACAACTTTTGTTTATAATGCAAAATATGAAAGTAAGTCCACTATTTATGAGTAAAAGGTAATTCTCAAAAGTTTAAAGAATTACCAGATTTCCTAACATTGGTATTTGAACTCTCTATATAGTCCAGGCAATAGGGAATTTTACCTAGCAAAATTAATGGTAGTACTGGAAATCGGCTTTCTAGATGTTTTTTGGGTAGCTGAATCCGAATTTGTAACTTCCCACCAAAATTTCCCCTGGCAACCCCCTCAAATTTTGGTAAAAAGCCCCCCAAACGAGGTTTTTATTAAAAAAAATCAATTTTTTTATTGTTTTAGAGAAAAAGTATCTAAAAATCAGAAAGTAGACAAAATTTCCAACAAATTAGATATATGACATTATGACTTAGAATGAAGGGGAAGGGGGCATCTGCTTCGGAACATGCGCGCGGTGCTGCGTAAACTAAGTTGCGCAATTCCACTTAACCACTCAAACGTTTACATTCGCCCTCCCATCTCCCCTCCGAACTTTCTCTATAAGGTTTACTTTAAGATTTTTGGGTCGCTGAATCCGAACTTTTAACTTTCCCTCAAAAATTTCCCTCCTGAAACCCCCTCCAAATAGTTGTTTTTAACTTAAATTTCTTATTGTTTTAGAGGAAAAACATTACGAAATTCAGAAACTAGACAAAATTTGCAACAAATAGGATATATGACATTATGAATTAGGATGAACGGGGAGGGTGATTGCTGCCTCGGAACATGCACTGCGGCGCTACGTGCACTAAATGATGAAGTCAGGCAATAGGGGATTTTATCTGGCAAAATTAATGGTATTACTTGAAATCGGCTTACTAGATGCTTTTTGGGTAGCTGAATCCGAATTTGTAACTCCCCACCAAAATTTCACCCGGCAACTCCCCAAAAAATTGATTTTTTGAAAAAATTTGGTTTTTGAGAAAAGCGCGCGGTGAATGTTCCGAGGCAGCCCCCTCTCTCCCCATTTATCCTATGTCATAATGCCATATATCCTATTTATTGCAAATTTTGTCTAGTTTCTGAATTTTGTAATGCTTTTCCCCTAAAACAATAAGAAATTTAAGTTAAAAACAACTATTTGGGGGGGGTTCGGGGGGAAATTTTTGTGGTAAGTTAAAAATTCGGATTCAGCAACCCATAAAACTTAAAGTAAACCTTATAGAGAAAGTTCGGAGGGAAGATGGGAGGGCTAATGTAAACGAGTGAGTGGTTAAGTGGAATTGCGCAACTTAGTCCACGCAGCACTTCGGCGCATGTTCCGACGCAGATCCCCCTTTCCCCTTCATCCTAAGTCATAATGTCATATATCTAATTTTTGGAAATTTTGTCTACTTTCTGAATTTCTAGCTACTTTTCCACTAGAACAATAAAAAAATGGAATTTTTTTTATAAAAACCTTTTTTGGGGGGCTTTTTACAAAAATTTGGGGGGTTGCCGGGGGAAATTTTGGTGGGAAGTTACAAATTCGGATTCAGCGACCCAAAAAACATCTAGAAAGCCGATTTCCAGTACTACCATTAATTTTGCTAGGTAGAGTCCCTATACGGTCTCTATTGCCTGGACTAATAATAAATTTAAGAATTTATGTTTACATCTTTTAGAAAATTGTACCTTTACTTTCAGAATGTGAAACAAAATCTGAAGTTGTTTATTAAAGTATGACTTTATTAATTTTCTTTCTCTCTTTTAAGTTTAACAATTAAATGGGCCTATTTTTACTTTCTTCTATCTTCAATAGAAGAAAGTATTGTAACTGAGATTTTTTTCGATTTCTGGTTTTCGGTGAGCTTAGACGTTTTAGGGGTCAGAGATCCCAAAACATGCTTATACAAAATATCTGTCTGTCTGTCATCATACCATCAAAAAGTGTATGAAGTTATGCATAGAATTGAACCAAATTTTTTGTGAATGTTTTTGGCTATAGCCAGCTGGTCCTCCTTCAATATTTTAACATTCCACTGGAAGGGTGCGCTGTAATCGTGATTTTTGTGCTATTTTCATTATTGTGCCATCAAAAAGTGTATGAAGTAGTGATGCAACGAATAGTGGTTTGGCCGAATAACCGAATACCGAATATTCGGCCAAGTTACAGCCGAATACTCGGCCGCCGAATAATGAATTTATTTTTGCCTAGAAACAAAATATAGTATATGCATTATATGCACAATTCTTGTATATTTCACAATTAAAATGTATTGTTTTCTTTTAAAAAATTATTTATATACAAATTTTTAATTTTTTAAAGCATTATTTTACTCTGAAAAAATATTTGGCTATGTTCGGCCTAAAAATTGCCTCAATAATATAATTTACCCCCCCGCCCCCCCCCCCCCCCCAAAAAAAAAAATCTTAGCAAAAGTTCCTCATTAGGTACTGTCTAGTTACTATTTTAAATAGATACTATGTGTGTTGCTGATACATTTTAAAATAATGACAAAATTTTAAAAGTACTAGGAAACATAAGTTTCAACTTTCAGATGAAATAAAATAAAAAATAAGAAATCTTAATATCTTAAGAAAAATCACTGATAGACAGGGTGAAATGAATATCCTCTAAAATGGTAGAAAGAAATCATTGTAGACTTTATAAAGCTCACAATTAACAATTTTTTTTAAATCTTTATTATTATTATTATTTTCTTTGCTGTCAGCAGCAAGCCTCTACAGAAAGTGCCCTCAATGTGAAGAAGTAAAAGAAATTAGTAATTTTCTTTCCCAGCCACTACTAGAAAGACAACAGTGTCCTTTGAAGTGGTGGGCGAAAAATTCGAAAGACTTTCCAAACCTTTCACAATTAGCCAAAAAGTACCTATCTGCACCAGGAAGTACCATATATAGTGAGAGATTATTTTCAGAAGCAGGTAACATTTACGAAAAAAAAAAAAAAAAAAGGAAATAGACTATCATCTGAGAATGCTGAATTATTATTATTTCTGCATCACAATCTACATCTATTAAAAACATTTTAACATGTTTTTTAAGACAAATATAAACATTACAATGCTATTCTTGAAAAAAATATCTAAAACATAAATGCATTACTAATTAAAAGAATTTAGTATTTACATTTCTTTCATTATTTAATAAGAAATAGTAACACACTTTAAAAAATCACTTAAATTATATTTAACTTTTAAGCGTATCATACTAAAAAAAAAACCTTAAGTATTGCAACATACACGGCTTAAATATCTTATACATATAATACATCTATATCTAATCAATCATATATTTATGTTCTTTATAGGTATAATTCAAAATATTATTAAAAGAAATATTTTTTATGTAACAAGGGATAAATGTTAAACTTCTCATTATGATAAAAAAAAAAAAAAAAAAGAATTGTACAGCTGTATTAAAACAATTTTGAATAGATTAATTTTAAATTTAACAGATTATGTTAGCTTATTACAGATACTTTTTGTACTTACTGATACAGCATATGTATATTTTTTTTTAACATGATTCCTAAATTAGCCTCTTATATAAAAATGGGTAGATAAAACCCATTCGGAGTATGAAAGTTAATGGAAAAAAATAGTGTTAGTTACTTTCAAATAAAATTTTCATTATACGAGGGCCGTTTTTTTTTCAACCTCCGATTGCACAGCATCAACGTTAGGCGAGCGGCAGGAAGTCGGTATGCGCATAGAGCGACGGCGCATGTTCCCCACATCACCCTCTTTGACTGCCTTTTCATTGACGCCATTGTGAGGCGAGCTGTAGCCACGTAAACATGGCTGCCTTAATTGATTCTCCCGCCAAGTGCGAATTGCGAAGTGTTATTCGATTCCTGCAAGCTGAAGGGAATAGTGCAGCTGAAATTCATCGAAGAATGAGCCGAGTGTATGGAGAAAGCTTTATAAGCGATGGTGTTGTGCGTGAATGGTGCCGAAAATTTAAAGATGGCCGAACCGATGTGCATGATGAAGGAGGTCAAGGACGCAAGTCTGTAGCCACAGACAACCTTGTTCAACGAGTGGACGAAGAAGTTAGAGGAAACCGAAGGTTCACTATAAATGATTTGTTCATAAAATTTCCAGAAGTCTCGAGGTCTTCTCTGTACACTATTGTGACGGAACATTTAGGCTACAGAAAAATTTGTGCTCGCTGGGTCCCAAAGATGTTGACGGACAACCACAAAACACGACGAATGGGCTCAGCCTTGACATTCCTCACCTGTTATGACGCTGAAGGAGAAGACTTTTTGAAATCAATTGTGACAGGTGATGAGACCTGGGTTCAGTATGACACACCTGAAACAAAACGTCAGTCTCAACAATGGATGCATACGAACTCGCCAAACAGACCAAAAAAGTTCAAACAAACCTTCAACAACAGAAAGATTATGGCTACAGTGTTCTGGGATCAAAAAGGTGTGTTGCTTGTTGAGTTCATGCAGCAAGGGACGACGATTACTTCAGCTGTTTATTGTGAAACTTTACGACGGTTACGTAGAGCCATTCAGAACAAAAGCAGAGGCATGCTGACTTCTGGAATTGTTCTGATCCATGACAACGCCCGTCCTCACACTGCTGCTGTAACCCAACGTCTACTTCAGCATTTTCAGTGGGAAATTTTCGATCACCCGGCATACAGTCCCGACCTAGCTCCGAGTGACTACCATCTTTTCCCTGAACTTAAAAAGTGGCTAGGAGGGAAGCGTTTTCAAAGTAACGTGGAGCTTCAAGACAGCGTCAAGAATCATTTGAATTCATTGGCGGACACTTTTTATGAAGAGGGTATTGGAAAGCTTGTCCACAGGTACGACAAGTGCCCCAATTTACAAGGTGATTATGTTGAAAAATAACCATAAGTGTACATAACTTTTAGTAATAAAATGATCTTTCTATATATGCTTGTCTTTTTTTTGTGGCCCATCGGAGGTTGAAAAAAAAACGGCCCTCGTACATGATGAATATAAATTGTCAAATTAAAAAGTTATACTGTGTAAATGTAAAAAAAATTATTACAGTATTATTCGGCCAAGGCCGAATAATGGACTTGATATTCGGCCGAAGCCGAATATTTGGCAGACAGGCCGAATGGGCCGAATATTCGCCTTCGGCCGAATATTCGTTGCATCTCTAGTATGAAGTTATGCATAGAATTGAACCAAATTTTTGTGTATGTTTTTGGCTGTGGCCAGCAGGTCCTTCTTCAATATGGAAGCATTCTATCAGAAAGGAGTGTTGCTGTAATTGCGATTTTTGTACCATTTTCATTATTGTACTATCGAAAAGTGTCTGTTAAATATGTAATAAGTTATCCATATAATCGAACGAAATTTTTTGTGTATGTTTTTGGCTATGTCCAGCAGGCTCTCCTTTAAATTAGAAATATTCCGCCAGAAGGGTGCGCTGTAACAGTGATTTTTGTGCCATTTTCATTCTTGCACCATCGAAAAGTGTATGAAGTTATGCATAGAATTGAACCAATTTTTGGGGGTATGTTTTTGGCTATGGCCAACTGGTCCTCCTTCAATTTGAAAATAGTCTGCTATTATAGGGGGCGCTATAATAGTGATTTTTGTGTTATTTCCATTATTTTACCATCGAAAAGTGTATGAAACTAAGCTTAGAATTGAACCAATTTTTTGTGTATATTTTTGGCTATGGTCGTCAGTTTTTCCTTGAATTTGGAAATATTCTGCCAGAAGCTGTCACTGTGACAGCGTTTTTTGTAAAATTTTCTCAATTTTTTGCAGTTTTTGTACTGTATATCGGTGGCTTGTGAAGTCATGGGAACTTCGCATCCTGCTAAGCTGGCTATTCACAATCAGCTGATGTACAACAGAATAACGAAAAAAAATATTGATTTTAATAAATATCATGATTGAGATTAACTTATTCTTATTTTGATTAATTGACCAGCAGAAATCTTAGATCAAAATCAAAGTTGGTATAATATTGAACTAATAATATCGAAGTATTAACATTTAAAACTAATTTTAGAAATATTAAGACGTATGAGGTAGAAGAAAGTTTTGGGATTGGCACATCCAATTAGTTATATTTGTAACTTCATTATAAATAAAATATTTAAAATTAAAAGTAATTTTCTTTTTACTTATAAATATCACAGTAATTTAACTTAAAATAAAACTAAATGTGACTCAAAGCAAAACACTATTAAATAATTAAAACAGAAAAAAGGCATCAACTAAACCTATATTTGGAGAAAATCACTCTTTAATCATGGGTATATTAGCAGATATTTTATGTTTAAATTATAAAAAGAACGTATGTATTTCTTTGTGAAAATACTCTACTATTATAGGCATATTTAATTGGTTAAAATTTGTTACACAAATTATCAACATTTCATTGTACAAATTAATTATTAGCAATTATCAATATAGTCAATCCCATATCCAAATCCAGTAGCAATTATCAGCATTTCATTGTACAAATAAACAGAATATTTTAATATTTAAATAACATTTTTTATACAACATTATTAATATACATTACACGGCTTGAATGGCAGATACATGTCTTGAATTTCGAGATGGGATGGCAGGATTCGTGCCCTAAAGAATATTGGGGGCGGGAGGCTCCTGTTTCCAAAAAATCATTTTCCGAAAATGTTTCTTTGTAAAACGATGATGACGTCTCAGGACCGGCTGGCAAACTTCGTGATATTTTCCACTATCAATTGGCAGATTTCACAGTTTCTTCTTACAACAAATTGACAAAATTCATGTTTGTTCTTCTGCATCTGACAAAAACATTTTGAGATTTTTCTCCGAAACCGACTGACGAATTTCTTGATTTATTTCTGGAGACCGACTGGTGAATTTCATAAATTTTTTTTCGCAATCAATTGACAAATTTAGAAATTTTATTCTGTGACCGATTGGCAAATTTCCCTGTTTGTTCTTGTGACATACTGATGAAAGTAACGATTGTTTTTCTGTATCCGATTGAAAAATTTTGCATTTTTTCTCTGCGAACGGCTGAGGAATTTCACAGTATTTGCTCGTGACGGACTGGTAAATTTCACGATAGTTTTCCATGATCGATTGACGAATTTCGTGATATTTTCCCACTGTCGATTTCCCACGAACTTCAGTTTTTTTCTCGCAACCAATCGACAAATTATTTTATTTATTTTCACCATGATTGACGAAATCAGCAATGTTTTTTCTATGACCGTTTTACGTATTTTGCGATGTTTTACCTGTCTGCCTATAGGAAATAACTAAAAGGGCAGCAACGGCCACTGGAGACTAAGCTCTATCAAATTGGCCAATAGTCAGCACTAAACAAAATGAGATTACACTTGTGGTGAACATGAAAAAAAAACTTTGATGAACTTCAAAAAAACATATTTAGAAACAACAAGCTAATTGTTTCTCGCAATTAACAGAAATTAGGACATGACTTTTTGAAATCAACCTTTTCTCGTGTAATAGAAGAAATCAATGGACTATTCCCTTTTCAAACTTTGGATATGGATTTCATAGCGTAGATTCCAATGCGTAAAACATAGTTCAATTAACGAAAATACCAGGGATTACAGTTTTGACTATAATTCCATTAAGGATATAATAAAAAAATTTGTTCAGAAGTGACATACCATCACCGATGTCCATTATTCATGCAAGTTAAAAATTAATGCACATCAGATTTTGCATAGTTTTCTAAAATTTTTTAGGAGAGCATAACCATGTGTTTCCGATAATTTCTAAAGTTATAAAATCGCTCTGTACTGTTTGTCAAAAGTGTAACTTCTGAAAGAGGCCAAAGTATGCAAAATGGAATAAAATCTAAATTAAGAAATTCATTTAGCAACCTGATTGTTAATTGCCCATAACATTGGGTGAAAATTGAAAAATAGACATGATATACGAGTATATAAAGCTTGATTCTGTTCCTTTGTTTTAATACCCAAATTTTGGGAAAGCCTGGAAAAGCTTGAATTGCAAGCCATGATATTCAAAGAGATATAGTTTTTGTAAATTATATTTCAATACATTTAAAATGTTTTAATGATGTGTGAAACATGTTTGTAATTTATTGTTTTGAAATGACATTATATAGAGAAATAATTCAATATATAACTAAAAACATATCTAGGGCCGGATATCTGATCGGATATCCGGCCGGATATCCGAATCCGGCAGGCGAAGGAGCTTCGGATATCCGGTATCCGATATCCGGCAAAATCAATATCCGGTGCATCCCTAGTAGTTAACCTAGTACCTTTATTACACCCCACTATTTAGCTAAAGTTTAATTCAAAGTAAAACACTCTTAAAACTACTGAAATCACATTTCCAGAAATTATCATTTATAGACGGCCATGTATTCAATTCTTTGCGTAACCCTGTATACCTTTTTATCTATATTCTAAAAACATATCTTAGTAAACCAAATACAGTTCTGCGTAAAAATGCATAACTCATTTAAAAACTACCTTTAAGCAATTTGCAATCATACCCAGTAACCATTACGAATTATTTTGTGTAGCCCTGTATATGAATTACAACATTTATACACACCATATACTATGCATAAATATAGTGAAACATAAAAGCACATAACATATATAAAAATGCATTTCCAGCAATCATCGCTACTGTACAGTACTTTGGACAGAATATAGTATCTGAAATCTTTTGTGTGTCCCTGTAAATGCTATGCACTTCGTATTATACATGATATAAGTTATAGTAAACCTCAGCGACATATATCAATTTCATTATACATTAAATAATTTAACATAATTAAAATATGCCGCAAACAATTCCCTCCACTCCTATATCGTTCTGTAACGGAATTATTTTGTGTGGCCCTGTAAATGAATAATAACTATTATTTGCATCGTATATTCTACAGAATGCATATTTTAGTGCACTTGATAAATGCATATGAATTTTATTATGTTTGAAAGCATGTAACATCATTAAAAACCATTTTAAGCGATTTTTTCCCATAGGCCGTAATGTAACGGAAAACTTTTGATTGTCCCTGTAAATGAACTAAACATGCTAGAAACTTTATTTGACATAGACATCGTGCTATGGTAGAGGTCACTAACATCCGAAAATTTCAGAACAATCCGACTATATTTACAAGAGTTAGAGCGTGGACAGACGAACCGAAGTCATAAACACTTTTCAACTTTGTTGGAAAGTGTTAAAAAGGCTTGTTTCCGATCAAGATGACAAAAATTTTTACAGAGTTGTGTCATATTAAGAGCACATGCCTGGACTCCTTGGAGGTAGAGGCTTGTCACATGCATAATTGGTAATCGATTTATTGGGGATTTTTTACAATATTATTTTCCTGTATTAAATTATCTAAGTGTTATTTTTGTCATATTAAATTATGTGCACTAAATTCACATTGTAAAATAGATATGCCATTAATTTAAAAGTATATCTAAAATTAATGTGGCAGCAACTTTTACATAAAAAATGTACATAACTTAGATGCAGATTTACCTTAGATTATTTATTTATTTATTTTTTTTTTATTGTCAATTTTTTTATCTAGCTTAAATGTGCCAATAATGGTCACCAAGTCAGTAACAGACATTTACAAAAAGTTTTGACACTTTAATGGTGATATGAACTAAGATTATCAACTTTTATTTCATTCTCTTATCTGAATCTGATTTTATTATAGGTTACGTATAAAATTTCTAATTTAGCATATCTCTATCTTAAGTTTTAATTTTTTGTTTGATTTATTATCTCCCTTTATCCCTAAAGACAATCTTTTACTTTTGTAAGGTATCCATTACTAATATTTTCATGATCACCATTAAATTTTAAGACATTTTTATTTATTTTTGTTCTTGCAATTAAATTAATTTTTTATTCATAATGGAATATATGACTGCAAAATTAGTTAAACAATGGTGATAGAATTATGTAATACAACTAATAGTTAAAAACAGAATAAATCTATTAATAACCTCTTTTTAAACATAATTACTTACTGGAAACACTAACTAGCACATTCAACATAGTTTAATAGAGTATGAACAAGTTGGAAATTGCTCGTCAAACGTGGCAAATGAGGTGCGTTCGTACTATAACTAGTTTTATAATTATTTTTTGCACCCCATATTGTACTGAATGTATAATTTTTTGCACTTCATAAAGTGCATAGTCTGATACATCATTAAAATGCACTTCCAATAACTTTTTCCCATTCCCCGTAATGTAACGGAACACTTTTGACTGTCCCTGTAATTAAACTATACATCCGATTTTCCTAAAATTTGAAATAGCTCAATAAAATTTTGCAACAATTATATCTTTAAAATTTCAGACCATTCGGAAGGCTGTAATATCATTAAAATGCATTTGCAATAATTTTTCCCATTGGCCGTAATGTAAAGAAAAACTTTTGACTGTCCCTGTAATTAAACTATACATCCGATTTTCCTAAAATTTGAAATGGCTTGACAAAATTTTGCAACAATTATATCTTTAAAATTTCAGATCATTCGGAAGGCTCTAATATCATTAAAATCCACTTGCAATAATTTTTCCCATTGGCCGTAATGTAAAGAAAAACTTTTGACTGTCCCTGTAATTAAACTATACATCCGATTTTCATAAAATTTGAAATGGCTCGACAAAAGTTTGCAACAATCATATATTTGAAATTTCAGACAATTCGGTTTGGTAGTTTTTGCTCTGTTACATGCGGACAGACGGACGGACGGACTGAACGACGACTATAGGTGCTACGTATTTATATAATTACGAACGCACCTAAAAATGGTGGTAGTGCGACAAAACTAACTAATGTCAATGAAAATCTTCCTTTTTCTCTTTTTTTAAAAATAAAGCTGACGACATATATGTGACATTCATCATGAAGGGGTTAAGAAACTGAACAGAAAAATTATTTTTTTCTATCATTATTTTCTATAAATGACTGAAATATGAAATTTTGCTGTTAAAAGGATCAGCAGTTTAATAACAGATACAGTTTTAAAATTTGGATGTTCAATTAATAGAAATCAGTTTAGAAAGGGAGCAAAACTGTACAAAGTTTGGGAAATATTATCTTAAAGGAACATAAAAGTAATTAATCATATGCAATCGCTAATCTTATAGAAGCTTATTCATTTTGAAGCAAAAGCTCCTAAAGCAAATAAGTTACTGTTTGAAAATATATAAGAATAAAACACTGATAAAGATAAAAATGCAGCTTTTATAAGCAGTGCTCAAAAGTAAGTTAGGAAGTGATGTTCAAAATACCAATAGAACACTAAAATAGCATCTATTTCAATAACAAAACCATCATCATTCATTAGGGCTAAAAAGCACTAGTAATAACATACATTTAAACTAGATTACATTTTTTAGGTTCCAATAGTGTGTTAGATTTGGGTATTTCTTTATTAATGTCTCAAGTTTAATTTTTTACTGATTCAAAGACTTTTTTATGAAACTGCTTCGCTGGCCAAAAGAAAAATTAAGAAAAACAGGAATCTACATGCTTGCTGATAAATGAAGTATGGAAAAATTAAAATTTGAAGGAAATATTTATATCAAAAGAACTGGGACCCTAATCTTATGTCATAATGCCATGTTTAAAAGAAAATGTACACTTTATTTAACAAAACAAATATTTCACTATAATAAGTTCAAAATGATATAATTTTCATTCTTCCCATAACAAATTAATGCCCTAAAATGCAGTTATCAAAGGTCATTACAGCTTTTTAAAAAATAGTATAAAGATGGTAGCCATGTAAAAATGAGAGTACACACACACACACAAAAGAAAGGATAAAAAGAAAAAAAAAAGGGGGGGGGGAATATTTGGATTTAAAGAGTAGAGACTATTACCTTCAGTAAGGGCTTCTCCAATTTCTTCATATGTCTTCGTATCTTTTGATTCAAAAGGTTCCACAATGTACTTTTCACCCTTACATATGGAAGCTTTAGATGCTCCCATTTCAAAGAGCAAACCTTTATTAAAAAGAAACTTTCTATAAACTTAGTTCTGCATTACTTCATAAAACAGAAATAACAGTACTTTTCCACTATAGGGATCTTGGGAAGATAGAGAAAATGGTCTTGTCAAGAGAAGGAAATTTTTTATGCATATTTTCTGACAACCTTATTCAGTGTTTCTTAAACACAAGCAATTTTTCCAAATTTATAGAACTTATTTAATATAAAGAAGACATTTATCTATTTTTATATACAAACAGAAATAATTTGTATATAAAAAATAACAGTATAAATAAAATTATATATATGTAAATACATATGTAAAGAAGCATAAAAGTTTATTAGGTTTGTTTTAATAGCTATTTATATCAGTTGGCAACAAATTTTATTTTCTAAAGCCCAAATGCATCAAGCTTTTTTTTTTTTTTTTTTTTTTGAAGAGCTAAGTTTTTTATAGTGGAAAAGTACCAAAAATAAGAGTAAAAGAATAATTCAAGGTAAGAGCAAACACTCACCTATAGACATTCTTGATGGTAAACCATGAGGATTGAAAAGTACATCTGGAATCATACCATCAGCACTGAATGGCATGTCTTCACTTTCCATCAATTTACCACATATTCCTTTACTTCCATGTCTAGTATTAAATTTGTCACCTGCTTCGGGAACTTTCTAAAACAGTAAAACAACTCATTTGTTTTCTTTATGTAGTACTAATAATTAAAAAAAAACCCCACTTAAACAAAATAAAAATTGCATTTAATAAAATAAATAAAACATTTAATTAAAGTGTTGCATTGGAATGTTACTAGAATATTGACTTAATTTTTTTTAATACTCGGTGCTGTTAATATAAGTTACAGGATAATAGAATTATCCATTTTAATATTTAATGAAAGCAAAAGATTGAAAATAAAATGCAAATTGTAATGTCTGTGCCAGATATAGGAATCAGCTGCTTAGCTGTAGTGTTGAATTCAGATATTTTTCTCAATGGGAGATGACAAGACTTTGATGCTTATCACAAATACAATAAGGCAGCATTCACTGTACAGTATACTCTCTGTGAGGCGGACTCTGTGTAAGACGGAAATCTGTCTAACTCGGAAAGATTTTCAAGTCCCAGCGAATCCATAGACATAGAGTAAAATTTGTCTAAGGCGGAATATTGTCTACTGCGGAAAATTTTCTTGGTCCCGATCGATTCCGCCTTAGACAGAATTTACTGTATTTTAAAAATCATTTAAAAGTGACCTAAATTAAGGAATATTCGAATTTTAGTTGATTCAACTGGCATTTCATTATACAGTAGAAGATCTTTATAACGCAATTCTATATAACGCAATTCTCCATATAACACACAACTTCTCAGATGTAAACAATGATTTTTGCAGTTAAAAAACACCTGCACTTTCACATTGTAAAATAATGCTACTCTCTAGAGGACTAAATTTGATACATTAGTTCAACTTTATCTTCTAATTTAAGGCCTTTTTACTGAAAAAATGCTATTATTACAATAAACATTTTTGAAAATGTCTAATATAAGGGTTGGTTGTATCAGTTATATTTGGATCATGTTTATAAAGTAAATTTAACAATGTCTGACCTATAGTATGCAAAATTTTATAATTTGGATAACTCTTGGTAACAAGGAATGCAGTATAAAGATATTCTTATGTATTTTGATGTGTTTCAGACATATTTGGCCATGTTTACAAGGTGAATTAAATGATGTGATCCATATAACGCAAAATTCTATGTAACGCACAACCTTGCGTTTTTAGGTTTGCGTTATAAAGATCTTCTACTGTATATTTGTATGTTAAATTTAATTATCAAATATTTTATTATTATTTGTTTTTTGTTAATCATAAGTAAAACATAAATTATCCACTTTATTTGTAAAAATGACAAAGATAAATATTACATCCTTAAAAGAAACAGTGAGTATATTTTTTTGATATCTTTATTACAGTAGAGCACCGATTATCGGAACTCCAATTAACCGAACTTCCAATTATCCAAGCAGCCTATTTCTTAAAAAAAAAACACCCTGAAGTTCCATTTATGCGAGCAGCCTATTTCTCTCAATTTTTTTAAAAGGATGATGAGATTTAAGATGAAAAAGAAATTGAAGAAATGAAAACAGATGCTCTGAAAATGACCCACGTCCATCCCATAACGAAACCTTTGAATGTTTGGAAACAGCAATGAAATGGCTCGAACGGCAGAAGAACTCTGATCCTATTCAACTAACATATTTAAGATAAATTCGAGATATGGCAGCATTGGAAAGAACGTCTTCTTTGAAGCAAGCAACATTCCAAAGCTTTTTTGCTTAAATTATAATCTCTGGAGTTCAGAAAATGATAAAAAGAGAAAAAGAAAATTTTAAATGATAAGTAGTAAAAAACAGTTTTTAAAGCCTGGATTAAAGTGTGAAGGTTTTAGTATAGTCAGGAACATCCCTTAAATTGTCTGGCCATTTATCTGAACTTTTGCTTATCTGAACTAGGGTCGGTCCCGACTTGTTCAGATAATCGGCACTCTACTGCAGTTAGCATGTCAAAATCAAACATTTGAATAATAATAATAAAAAAATCACCTGTGAGACATTAAATTATTTAATGGACATTAAATTATTTAATGTATAAAAAAAAATATAAAAAGATTACCTTAATACAAAATGTTATAGAGATCTTGTTAGTATTCTTTGGTATATTTTTTGAGGATGAATGAGGTACATCACCCATTATTCTGACATCATGAACGTATGAAGTGTGACGTTCCATATAATGTTCTATTACATATTCATTGGCTTTTCTATTATAAAGGCTGTAAAGTATAATAAAGATAAAAAAAAATATGTAGTTCCTAAATAAATATTTATACAAAGGCAAATTCATTTATTAGTGGACAATTTTTTATTTTTCACTTTTTTTCAAAAATAAAACTTGATGACATTGAAGTCCACCAGAATGTTAGAAAATATAAAAGATATTTTTAATTAAATTGAAAACACATATTACAGTACATAACTAATTTAAAAGTTTAGCATTTAAAATTAAATATTTATTGGATATGTGATATTAAACAAAAAAAAAAAAAAAAAAAAAAAAAAAAAGAAATTGTATTTACAGCTTTTTGAATCACAAATTACAACAAAAAATAAAAATTAAGAAGCTGATTATAACAAATAAAAAAGAAAATCAGAAATAAGAAAAATGTGAACAACAAAACCAGGACCAATATAACCGAAGACAAATGTTTTACCAACCAGACTATCATTTTTGCTAAACAGTAAAGAAAAAACAAAATACGTAAATGTATTAGTTGTAGGGAGATTTAAATTGCTTTTCAATTTTTTAATTTTAGGTTTTTGCATTTGGGTTGCCAGATTTATCTCTTAAAAAAAAAAAAAAAAAAAAAAAAAAAAAAACCCTTGGACAATTCCTATTAACGGTAGTTTATTTTGATTTTATCCAACTACCAACATTTTCCACACTGTACTGAACTACTTTGAATGGCCCAATAATGCCCTTTAACCCTCTGAGTGGAGGGCTTTCCTGCATTTTCATAAAAAGGCTTATAACACTATTATTAATTTAAATTTTATTCCCTGTTTGTTTCTAATATGCACTTGATGCCCACTTATTTGACATACATTTTTAAAATATAATTCTGTTAAAATTATTTTTCTCTAATGAAAAAATACGGGCAAACCGTTTAGAGGGTTAAAGAAATTTCCCTAAAAACAAAGCACTAATAGTTTTAATTGTCATTTTTCAACTGCATTTGCATTACATTATTCCAACACATTAATTAATTTTGTAGTCACATTTTTGTGGCAAAAAGTGCAAAAAATGAAAATTTCGTAGCAAACTGAAAAGATAAACTGACAAAAATTCTTGAAATTATGAAAGTCATATATGTTTGTTTGTTGTTTTTTTCAAAAAAAAGGCAAGAAAACACCACATGGGAATGGTTTAAACAGTTAAAGATACAACGAACAATAAGCCTGGAAAATGTACAACTGATCAGGAGAACGTAGAATCTGGCAACCCTAGCATGCATTACTTATTAAGGGCTCATTATCAGAGATACTTCAAAAAAAAAAAATTCCAGTACTAAATCTATAATTATGGTATACATTCACAATCTTCAAACTTCTTATCAGATTTTTTTTTTTTTTTTTAATTACACACTTATCTTAAGTGATATTTCTTTGTCATTCAAAAATCAAATTTTGAAAACAGTAAACAGATTTGAAGTAAAATGATTTTAGTCACAGCTTGTCAGCTTCCATAAGATGAAAATAAGTAAATAAATAAAAAAATAGTACCATATATTCTATGAACACCTACAATTCGAGACTGTATTATTTTAGTTTTAGATATATTTGCCGTATTACACTCACATTTTTGTTTTGCAAAGAAATCTTCATGAGATAGTTAGTATGAAAATACAATAATAAATCACTCAAGTGTGAATGTTATTCACACACAAAGGGTTCCGTACACTGACTATTTATCACCATGATTCACTTTATATAAAACAATGACTTTATACAAAGTTTAAACTTGACATTGTGTCAAGCGACCTTCGAAATGAAGTTACAATGCTGTGCTATGCTTTTCTAGATAGGTTTTTAATTATATCTCAGCTAATAATGGACAATTTTTTCGAAAATCATTATCAACAATCTGTGGATGATTCCACATCGATAGGTACTTCGAGCAACCCCGAGCTTCCCTGCTGAGCGAAAAGTAAAGTTTGTGTAATACAGAAAAATGTGATTTTCTTGAAAATATATGACCTAGGGCAGGGACGGCGAACCTATGGCACATGTAAAGAATAATTTCGGCACAGCACAGCTTGTGGCTCTAAATCAAAATAAAGTGAGATTACACAAAATCGCGACTTATCTTTTCTAAATTCGATTAAATGGAAATTGGAAATTTTTAATTGCGGTATATTATATTCCAATCTAATTAATTATGGTCTCAAAAATTTTTCAAACAAAGACGATATTTGATAACTATCGACAAGAAATGGCTATTAGACATTACTAAATTCCGATGGAAAAGTTATGGCAACTTTGAATTTATTTCAGAGCTATTCAAAGAAACTGGTGTTTGTGATTTTAAGTTTTTCAGCCTATCTATGCTTTTGAGTCACTGTTTTCACAAACGAATGATATCAAAACTCAAATTGTAAGCACTTATCAGATAAATCCGGTTCAGTTTGAAATAAAATTAACCTGATATTAAGATGTAACAACAGAAATCAAATTACATCGCATTAATTTTTTTTTTTCTATTAATTTCTAAAATATATTTGTTTCCATAATTATTATAGTGTAATATATACATGTATGCTCCTCACATTTTTTAAATCAGGGCTCTATTAATCAGAATTCCTTAATATAAAATGTTAAGTAATTTTAATCCATTACTTTTCAACCTACTAAATTTTTTTTTGATTGGCACGTCATGGTCACGTAAAACAATTTTTCATCAAATTTGGCATGCGGCAAGAAAAAGGTTCGCCAACCCTGACCTAGGGTAATTGCTATAGTTTTCCTGCAAGGTTTAAATAAACTCCTACTACCCCTAATGTTTTCATAATTTTAGTTTCAGTAGATTCAGAAATAAGAGGGGAGGAACATATTTTGGCAGTACATTTTTGACAATATCTTTGAAAATACAATATCTAAAATTAAAACAAATATATTTTTGGATTTGGTGTCATCACCTAAAATTAAAACAAATGCGTTTTTGAGTTCGATGTTACGAGATCTTTTGAACAATACCCCCATACAATTTACAAGAATTTTTTTTTTTTTTTTTCAAGTAACTTAATTGGTCTTCTTAAATTTTTCCTAAAAATATTTGTGAATGGCTCATAATCGATAAATATGTGGTCAATAGTTTTTATAACTCTGGTAAGTTTGACCTTTTCACATTCCACAGTTTTCGAGAAAAGCAGCTGTGACAGATGGACAGATAGATGCATGAGTGATCTTATAATGATGCCATTTTTACTTTTTAAGTACAGAACCCTAAAAATCATTAAAAAGCATAATAACTAGTACAATCATATAAAAAAAAAAAGCAAATGAAGTGAGGATAATAGGTTGCTGCCAAGCCTATCTGCGTATATACTCACAAAGTGTTTGGAATTGTACTTTTGCTCATCCAAATAATCAGATCTTCTTCTCTTGCTCATTAATATAGAAATCTCCAGTCTTATGCTTAATTTTTAAGTTTTTATTTTTACACTCGGTGTATAACACACATTTGTAAATTTTTACAAAAGTGTATGTTTTACGCTGGAATGTATGGTATTTAACGATTTTAGAAATATTTTGTCAGTTAGAAATTTAAGAAGCATCACCAAAGAAGAGTCTACGAAAATTTTTCCTTGAAACAATTTAATTTTCTGATGAGAAATTTGAAATATAAATGAATCGGTGATTGTTAAAAAGAACTAAGTCCATTTTGACATTTCTCATTTTAAGATGGATGGTTTCAATGCTTTTTCATGTGTACTGACTGTTTCGTGAGAAAAGAAACTTCATTCAATTACTACCTATGATTATTTGGGAGGGAATAATTTAAAAGTTAATTAATTTTTAGTACATTAAAATAATATAAAATACTTAAAATATTTTCTTATATAAGTGTTGTATTTAGGTTAATATTTTCTTTTATTAACTCATTTTCTTTCTTAAATGTGCTCATATTTTTAACCTTAAAAAATAAACTATTGTTTTCTTTGTATGTTAAAAATTATATTATAAAAAAAAAAACATGTGAATAAAATACCACTTAATTACTATGAATATTTTCTTAAAATTATGCATGCATATTTTCTTTATTCAATAAAAATTACAAGATTTTTATAAAAATTTGTGTGTGGAAACTCTGTCTAATGTTGAAAAGAACAAAATCCAAAATTTAAAAACAACATATCTATATTATAAATATGTAATCAGATATTTTTCAATAAAAAAAATCTGGTCACCAGCAGAAAAGAAATGAAAAAGGAAATAATTGCAAAATTTGTAATTTGATAAGTCTAAAAATGTTTTTTTTTTTTTTTTTTTTTTTAATTCTCCAAAAATTTCAAAATTAGAACTCAGTTCCTTTCAACAATCATCAATTCAAATGCCATACAGCCATACATTTAACCCATCAATCGTCATGCCCAATACATTCATGGGCAAAGGCCATAGACCAGAGATCTGCACGGGCCAGGCTCAGGCCTATTTTCATTCGTGGTACTCGGGCCGGGCATAACTCAGAGCTGGGACTGCTCTAATTCCTAGCCTTCATAGCCCAAGAGTTTCCGTCCTACTTTTGATCCAGCCTGTATGAAAATCATTGTCTCGGTGTAGCCTGGTTCATTCAAATGTCAGTAAAATTAGACCTGGCCCAAAAAGTTTTGTAAAAAAAAAAAATACATACATTTTTAAACTGCCATTATTCTACAATTAAACATTAAAATTTATTCTTTTTAAAGAATAGTAGATTTCTATTATTAAAATAGAGCTAAATTAAAATATAGTAAAACGTGTGAAAAAGAAACTGCCTATGACAGAATCCTGTTTTAAACTGAAAAACGTGTTGATCCATGCAAAATTAATGTACTAATATGTAAGAAAAGAATATATAATACATTTATACTTGCTAAGAAGGGAACTTGTCTATAACACATTTTTTTTTCTTTTCTATGCAATTCTGTCTTAGAAGATTTTACTGCATAGCATTTTTCACTGGCAGTTTCAGTTATCATTAATGATAACTGAAACATTTACATACAAGAAATAGAGATTCATTAAAAAAATTAATATGGCAGCCTTCTGCACTTCTACAAAAAATGAAGATCATAAACATGAAAAAAAAAAGTTAAGATAAATATTTTTGGTCAGAACTCCTCTTGTACAAGACAAATTTTTAGCCAAATCAACGTAAAAACCAATGTTTTGTAGAAATTCACTCGGGCCAAGATTTTAAATTTTTTCTTTGCTGGGCCGGGCTGAACTTTTAACTTTTTTGCTTGGCAGGGCCAATATTTTTTTTGTATGGGCCGGGCCTGGAAATTTCAGCCTGTGCAGACCTCTACCGTAGACCCATTAATGTACTGGGCATGATGGTTAAGGTGTTGAACATGAGAGGAAAATTTGAGGTTTGACTGAAAAGGAATTTAAGGACATATTTTAACAACATATGATCTTTAAAATCAAATCAAGTAAAATTTTTATGATCAGGGCTTGACAAATGCGGTCACCAGGTCGCCTCTGGTGACCAAGTTTTTTTTATATGGCATGTTGTTTTTGTTTGAGAACAACTATTGATTTATTTTGTACAAAAACTGAACTAAGAAATAAGCATAAGCTCAAATGGCATTTTTTCTCTACTCCACCGCTACTAAAGTTAAAAGAAAGTAGTGATATTCCTCTTCTCTCATACTTTTAATAGAAGAACCCAGTTTAAAAGGCATTTTCCATCTCATTCACAGAAAATGCCATTCTTTTATGCTCTTGCCAGTTAGCATGTCAGGTAATTAGAATGTGGATGGAAAGGAAGGGAGCAAGTTTCAATAAAACAATAAGAAATAGTGTTAATCCAGCATTTGTGGCACATAAAATTGGATACAATGCGAAAAAATTCACATCATCAGATATAGAAATTTTATGACACTTAACTTTGACAATAAGCTTTTTCCAAACGGGGCAGTTAATTCAGCCTTTACAGTTTTTTTTTCCAGATATATATAATTTTGATAATTTTCAATACGAAACTTAGCTTATACCATCTTTCTAAATTGTGTAATAATGTCTATGCTTGTTATTATTCTTTTCTCAATCTACTCCATATATACAAAGTGCAAATAGAAATTTTATTCCATCTGGTTCTAGCTCGAGTTCTGCTGAACAGATTTCGATGGAACTTACACTGTTAGATAATTTTTCAGGGAAGGTTTTAGTATATTGCATATTGTTCTACGTTTCTAGTAATAAAATTATGGGAGAAAGTTCTAGAATTTGATGAATCCATTTATGAAAGATCAGCCTTTTTAAAAAGTTCTACTGGGTGAAACTGGGGACTTTGCTGCAGCTTGGATTGTTAGTCAGATAATTTTTAGGGCAGATTTTACCATATTGCAAATCGTTCTTTACCAAATCCTACTGTAAATGATCAACAAAAGGAGTTCGTTTTTAACAGCCCAAATTTTGCCTAATAATTTAGAAAATATAATGGCGTAACGTCGTTCGTGTTGTCACCAGCAATGCAGAAAGATAGGTAAAGTTCCATATTGCTTTAAAAATACATGGTCAAATTCACAGAAATATTTCATTTGATTCAAAGTTAATTTGGAGAAATCGACCAGTGTAGCTGGCAAAACCTGCTAATTAAGTTAGTTAAAAAAATTTTTTTTTTGCTTTTTGAAAATCAATGACAGTCCAGGTGGTAACTATTGGGTTGGCAAAAAAGTAATTTCAGTTTTGTAGTATGGAAAAAAACTCATTTTTTTAAGACAAGGAATAATCTTTAATCAATTATATATTTTTCATTTTGTTAAAGGACCTTTTGCTATTTTTCTTCCAGCTGCCTGATTCCATGCTCACAGAACTTCTGGTGCTTATCAGACAAAAACTGAACCAAGAACGATTTAACCTCTTCGGACCTGGAGTATCCTATAGGATACACATCTTTACAATTTTTTTTCCTGTATATAAATGACGATTAAAAAAATGAAAATGGTGTGAATGGAATCTTAAAAGATAGTCAAACTAAAGCAAAGTACCAATTTGTTTCTTATAGTGCTTTTTTCGGCCATAAAATGGGATTTAAAAATGACTTGCAGAAAAAATGAGGGAAATATGCAAAAACGAAAAGTAAATCTGTTTTTATACATTAAAATACTATATGGAGAGTTAAAATACATTCAAAATAAAAATTTATTAAATGCATAATTATTTAATATTTTTCATTGTTTTTTCCATGCAAAACAAAAGAAAATATCCTAACAATTTGTCAAAAAATGTACTTATTGAGTCCCATGTGTCATATATGATATATCAAATTTTATGTACAAAAAATAAATTAAAATTTTTTTTGCTTTTTAATCTTTCTTAGTTATCACTTTGCAAACATAACTTCATAACTGAAGTAAAAATATATATGAAAATAAACCCTGGCGTCTGAAGAGGTTAAGGCCATCGTTGTTTGTGAAATTTTTACCATTCAAGGAATTCTGCAAACTTCGAAATAAATGGTAATCAGATGGTGCTAGGTCAGGACTGTAAGGGTGATGCGACATCACTTCCCAACCAAGCTCTAATAATTTCCCATGAGTTATCAAAGATGTGTGAGGCCGTGCATTATCGTGGCGGAAGACAATACCTTTACGATTTGCCAATGCTGGCCGCTTTTCTTTGATTGCTTCATCCAGTTTCATTAGTTGTTGACAGTAAACATCTGAATTAATTGTCTGGTTCCTTAGAAGCAACTTGAAATACACACTTGGACCATGATCTTTTTTGACGGATGTTACTGTAGGTGACCCATTTTTCATCATCAGTGACAATTCTTTTCAAGAAAGGATAATTTTTATTTTACTTAAGATGCATATCGCAAATATTGATTTGTTGTGTTAAGCGAATATCTTTCAATTCATGTGGAACCGAAATATCAAGCTTTTTAATGAGCCTAAGACCTTTTAAGTGATTTTTAATGGTTATGTGAGATACCTTTAACCTCTCTGCAATCTCTCAAACAGTTAATTATATGACAATCCTCTTTAATAATGACACTGATTTGGCCATCACAATTTTAGTTGGTCGACCAGAACGTTGGTCATCTTTCAGTGAAAAATCTCCAGAACGGAATTTTTTAAACCAATTCTGACATGTGTGCTCTGTTATGCAATCAACGCTATAAACTTTACATATCTCTTTATGAGCCTTAACAGAGTAAAATATGCCGAAAATATTCGTTTTTGCATTCCATGTTAAAACTGACCTTCAACTAACAGGTGCAAGCAAAATCACTCTGCATGTGTTTCTAAAGCAACGTCAATGTCACTGCTATCAAATGGCAAAATACCAAGAACATCACTGACAGAATTCATTTACATAATGCTCTCTATATGTGAAAACTGAAATAACTTTCTTGCCAACCCAATATTTTTACTGGCGACTAGAATTAATTGCTAGCTACCAGATTTTATCAAATTTGTAAAGCCCTGACTGACATGAAATAGGAATGTGAAATAGTTACCTTAAAACAGGATCGTTAGGTTTGATTTGTGATCCAATATAAGGTAAACCATCTTCATCCAGTATGTAAGCTATATAAGGATCATCTTTGTTCCTTTTGAGACCTAAATCTGATTTAGTACATTTGTATTGTTCACACAATTCTGCCAAGTCATAATACACGGTTTTATACACTATGTTTTGCATAAGGCCTCTTTCAACAGAAGCCTTGTTCAAAACCAAAGCATCTTCCATGTCATAACCCTGAAATGAATATACATAATACGTACAATAAAGCTATAGATGACATGTGCTATATTAATTACTTTAAATTCATCTAAAATAGAGTTTAGTTTTCTTCCAGAATAAAAAAATAAGAACTTTTAAGCATAAAACTTTTTATTTAAGGATATGTTTAAATATTTGAAATATCAAAATAATACCTTTAATACACCTTCTGATATTGGAATACTTTGTACACATGAAAGATTTCAATATCAGAATTGCATCAATCATTACATACAACAAGTCATTTTATACATTTTTTATCGATTGTCTATGCATTATTAAAACATATTTTCCAATTTTCAGATTCAATATGAAGGCATTCCAACATTTCTCTTAAATGTTCAATTTTTTTAAAAAACAAAACTGCTTATTTATCCGCTTCTCACAAATTCAACTAATTTTGATTTAAAAAACAAAAAGAATCATAGAAATAATCCAAATTCTGTCATACTGTTGAAAAGGCCAATTTTGACTTCTGTGTAAGCAAAAATACATGCAGCAGTAAAATATTTTGTTGTTGCAGTTTCACAGCTAGTTGGCCTATTTTGGGAAGAATGATTTGGAGTAATAATTAATGCTACTGCTTTTGTAACTCATAACCAGTTATAATCATAAAGATTATTTGGTGATTTATCACCTGCAATCGGCCTGAAAATTAATTAACAAATTAATAATTAAGTTTCAAAAACATTAAAATGTGGTATTGTTACCTTTGTACATAATTTTTACAATTCTAACATAACAGGAAATGAGGGTAAAAATTGATTACAAAATTTTATCTTTACAAACAAAAACCAAGTTTAATAAATAATGTAAAAAATCATAACTTATTTAAAATATGAATTGAAATATCTAAAATTTCACTTTACAAACAAAAACCAAGTTAAATAAAATAATGTAAAAAAACATAACTTATTTAAAATATGAATTGAAATATCTAAAATTTCATGTTTAGATAAATAAAAGTTACATATAAAACGGAAAACATTATTTATGTTCTGTATTTAGTGGTAAGCATAATAAATAAAGAAGAAAACAAACCAGCATATTCACTATAGTTTTTAAAATGCTGTACAACAGTATAAAATTATTTAGTTTTACAAAAGAAATAAGGTTCTTTATGATCCTACATCAGCCAAAGAATTTTCCAGCTATGCCCCTATCTTTTACAACATATTTTTAAAATTACACCAGTAATCTGTTACAAAAAGATTGTTGACATAGATCAAAATGATTTATACTAATAGGTTTTACTGGATAATTTATATTAATATGTGTTGATATGTTATATATGAACCACGAAAGGATACCCATACATCTAATAATTTCCTTTGATATATGAAACAACAATAAAATAATGCACTAATCTAAAAAGCTACAATTTTTTTAAATGTTGCCCAAAAGTGCACCACTATTTAATGTTTTACAAAAGGAATATAATGTTCTTTCTGACTCTTACCATTTCTGACATTTTCCAGCTATGCAAAAATCTTTTACAAAATATTTTTAGAATTATGTCAGCAAACTGTTGTGAAAAGATTGCTGACGTAGTTCAAAATGAATGTTTTACTACATAACCATGAAAAATTATACGTATATCATACAATTAAAATTAAATATTTTAAAATTTTCCTAGCTAGTATAGTAATTGGAATTACATTTACAGGGGTAGTACTGGTCCTAGGTGATATTTCAGGACATACTTTTTCCAATATTTCAGGACACATTTACCCGGCATACTACTTTTTTTCCACAAACGTTTATCGAAGTTCGAGATTTTTTTCTGCCATCACTAGCCAAAGTTCAAGTTTTTTTCCACGATCGTTTGCCGAAACTCAAGGTTTGTTTCCCCCCCCCGCAATCGTTTGCCAAAATTCGAGATTTCCTTTCAGCGAATGTATACCGAAATTCATGTTTTTTTCCACGATCATTTGTTAAAATTCGTGTTTTTTCCCCACGATCATTTGCCGAAATTAGTGTTTTTTCCCCGCGATTGTTTGCTGAAATTTGTGAAATTCAGCAAATGTTTCATGACATTCCCAATTTTTTTAGAACTTGGTTGAAGATTACCACAATTTTTTTCAACGACCGATTAACAAAACTTGCAATTTTCCTTCCTGTCCGACTGACAAATTCCCGATTTTTTTTTGTGCGACCACTTGACGAAATTTGTAAGTTTTTTATCATCAGATGACAAAACGTTTCACTATTTTCTGACTCTAAAGTACCTATTAATTTCAAAGTACCGAATTTGTGCAATTCTGCACAAAAACAAAAAACCCACATATATATATATCTACCCTATATATATAAAATCCTAATGAAACGGATATTATGAAACGAATTTATGTAACGATTCTATGAAACGACTGATTAAACAACTGATCATGTTTCACTGCGATTTCTCCTAAACTATAGAATACTTTGCGATGAAATTAACACCAAAAATCCATATTGATCCACAGATCTCAAAACTGGTAATAGAATTTTTAAATTCGAATTAGTTTTCGAAATATTAATTTTTTTCTAATTTTATACACTTTTCTCTAATGAATGCAACTCAAAGTTTAATCATAACAGATATTTCTTTTCATATTCTAGAAAGTGTTATTATTTTAAACTAATTTGGCGACCAGTTTGGCATCCCTTAAATGTATGCTAAGAAATGTATCATGTTACTTTTATTCATAATTCAATTTACTTGAACAATCTTTCACCAAATCGAAAGATTCTGATAGAGAAATCAAGAACTCGGTATTTTTATGTTAGGGAGATGCAGGTGATAAATCGCCAAGCATTTTTCCCGTCGCATTTTTTTATATTTCATTAATTTTATTTAAAATATAATCCTTTCATTCATTTTATTTAAAATACAAAACTTTCATTTAAAACTGAAACGGTACTTTTCTGTTATACGGACACCATGCCAGAATGTATGCTAATGAGCCAATTATTTCAACCCTGATCATGAAAAAGATTTTTAATTTTATGCCAGCAGTTTAATATGAGTTTTATTTTATTAATTTATTGTATAACAGTTATTTGTTCACTTATTTTAAGTGTATATTTGTGGTTTAACAAAATAGTTCAAAAAGTCTGTAATTTTCAAATGTTATATTTTTAAAATGCTCACTTTACTATCGACAATGTCTTTTCTTTTATTTTTCAAATGTTTAAACTCACATGATTTTCATCTTACGCCAACTATTACACTTGGCAACAATGGTGTCCGTATAACGGAAAAGTACCACTGAAACATTTAATTGATGGCTTTCACTTCTTTCTTTTTTTTTTTTTTAAACAAAACTAAAAGAAAAATATTAGGCACAGATGCCATATACGCACCGGGGTACCTAATTGGCGCCAAAATGGCATTATTTTGATTGACATGGTAACCCGGTTATTGTTGTTTATTTAATAATAAATGTTTATTTACTTTTATTTCTTTTTTTAAATTATATGAATTATTTTGTTCTATCAATTATTTTTTTTGTTATTTCCTTTTGAAAATAATAGAAAATAATTAAAAAATACGGTACTACTTAGTTATTCCGTCGACCCATTTCGCCAAATTATATAAATCGCCAAACCACTCGCCAGATTATACAAATTGACATAATTTTTATTTTAAATAACGAAAGAACAAATAAATTAGTATAACATTAATAAATATACAAATAAAACGACGAAATAAAAATAATTCGATGACGTAAACACGTGTAACTTGCTTAAAGTCAAGTGAATGTGACATTTACGATGAACCATTATTGGCATTTAATCTTATAGTTTGGTGATAGATAGATTTGGTCGACGGGATAACTAAGTAGTACCAAAAAGACATATGTAACTGGTATTCAAAAATGAGATTTTCGCCAAACTTTCGTAAAAAAAAAAATCACGCCAAACCTGCGGGTGTGTATATGACATATGGCCAAATATTAAATATTGCAACAAACCATGACATTTAATTTCAACTTCAAATCAATGCTTTAATTTACAACTCGAAAAATAAAAAAAATGCTAACTGGCCAGTTGAAAAAAAGCTGTTGTCGAGATTTGCACCCGGCTAGCGTAACAGTACCAAGAATTCTTTGCGACCATGACAACTTTTATGTAGTTTTATTCTAAAAAAAAAAATGATTTTTTTAATCAAAATGGAAATCTTTTGGCACAAATGTCATATACGGACCCATATTGGCGCGATTTTTTCTGACGCCAATGTCATATACGCTACGGGTACATAACTAGCGCCAAAGAATCGTTATTTTGCTTGATATGGTAAGACGGATGTTGATGCTTTCTCCAAATTGGCGTCGGAAAAAAATTGCTCCAATATATGACATCTGTGCCAAATTTTCAAATAAAAGGCGAAGGGATCAGACCGTATTTGTTTATGGCAGTTGATGACTTGAACTATTATAATATAGATGAAATGATGGTGATAGAATAATATTTGGAGACTTATCACCTGTACTTGGCTAACATTAAAGTACCAAAATGGCACCTAGAGTATAAAAAGCGAAGTGGTCCGCCCGGAACTGTTGATGATAGACACATGACTTAGGCTATTGTTATAGAGATTGTTTTAAAATATCGGGAGACAAAGACTCAGTATACTTAATTCATTTTATTTTAGCTTCTTTTCAAATGTTTAACTGATCCTCTTTAATCAAAAATGAAAACAACCATTGGATGTCTTAACAGCAACTGATTCGGCCTTAAATTTTTGCAATCAAAGGGAATTGAATGGAAACCCGCTTACAGAGAGATCTGCACAGCTTTTTTCAGTATAATTCAATCTTCTCTAATATTTTTAAAACACATCAGATTAGCGTGTTTTTAGATTCTGCGGTGTCTGAACGGGGGTTGGCGAGCATAACTTGCAGGGGGCAGAGCCCCCTAGTATATATATATTTATATTCACAGAAAAATCATGATTGTTTGTGCTATAGTACAAAACTCACAAAATTTCAGAAATTTCAGGACATTCCAGGACGTTTTTTCATTTTTTAGAAATTTAAGGAATATCAGGACAAGTATGACCCCTGCATTTACCATCACACACAGTTGAATGAACATAAAGGTAAAAGTAATCTTAACTCAGTAAATTCAAAACTTCATTAATCCCTTCGCGATGAGCATCTTTTACAGAAATTTTAATCTTTTATCACTGGTTCTTCAAAACAGAAATTTTTGCCTAATTGAATTGGGAAAATGCTCTGATTAAATAAGGCAAAATTTACAATGAAAAATAACTGGTGAGAATAATCAAAGATTCTGAACACCTTATGCGGCAGATATACTTGATGCTTGTCCCTAAAGGGTTAAGCAAATAAATTTAATCCAACAAAACATTAGATTTTCTTCTTCACAGATAATTATTTAAATAAAAAAGGTTTTTTTAACAACTGGAAATCTCTAGGTTGATTCCAACAGATATTTTTTTGAAAACTCAAACGGTAAATTAGGCAATTCAATAATAAATTATAAGAATACCATCTATTACTTATAATTCAAATATAATAGATAACATTATAGATAAAGGCCAGAACAGAGTAAGGTGCAGGAATTATTAACCCTCTTGATGTGTAATTAAAAAAAAAAAAAAAAAATCCAAAATAGGTTAAAAAATTGTGCATTTATTTTATTACATATTTCAAATCTACATATATTTTAGAGTTAAAATAGGTAACATTTTTTTGTAAAAGAAATTTCTTTTAATATACAATTAGATCATAAAAAAAGAATGTCAGAAAATTGAATTTGAAGAATAATCATATAAAAGTGAAATTCTGAAAATTCATCTTTGTTAAATGCATCCCCACAGCAATCGCAGGTTGCAAAATTTTTTTCTACTTTTACATTGCCCGTGGGAGTTGCGGGATGCACAGTGAGAGGGTTAATGAAATTCAGGAAATTATTTAAGTCATGTCTGATAATTCTATGACACAGATAATAAAATTTGTTTGTTAAACTTTAAATGGGCATGCTTTTAATTTTTTGCACGAATAGGTTTTTTATACACAGTAGTTATGCTATTATAAATAAAAGATAACAGTAATAGAAGACATTTAAGTGAAATTTTACATATCAGTAGTAAAAATTGAATTTTGATTTCTGTGCTGTTTGGAGGAACAAAATGTTAAAATAACATTTGTTGTAAAATTTTTGACAGCATGCTCACTGAAAAGTTAAATGAAAGAGCTTTTGCAAAGTAAATACAATTACCTAAATATTTCTGCACAAAGATGCTTTTTTTAAAAACAATCGCTTTGAATTTAAGAAGATTTAGGATGATCTGGCAAAGGAAAGATTGAAAGAAAATTTGTTTCCTTCCAACTAATTTGAATTATCATTGTAATACAAATATAAAAATACTTACCGAATATGATATAACAGCTACAATGGCATTTGTACCACATGGATAAAAACTAAAATCTGATTCAGAATACATCTTTGTGGAAACAATTGGATGTTGACCATATGCTAGTAGAAAAGATTTCGTGTCTGACCGGCCACTGAAATTATAAAATGGCAATCCCAGGGCTTGTTTCATTTTCTTAAAATATAAAGGGAAAAAACTATAAACAATTGCATCCAAGTACTATCTATGTAATTACTCTACATAATTTCAATTGGCTTCGTTCTCCCCACTTCATTCCTTCATTTTCAAGGCAATAGAAGACACAAGCTCCTGGCCCTGTTTTTCCCACTGCTATAATCGAACAAAGGATGAAGCTTTCTACTGATCTGAAGTAGGGTGGGAAAATAAGAGTAATTAGTTAGCCAAATGGGGTGACGGCGAACCTATAGCACGCAGGAGATTATTTTCGGCACGGCATAGACACATGTTCTAAATTAAGATATTTAAGAGCTCCCGTGTAAAGCAAGATAATTAACAAAATGGAACTTTTGATACAGTCAATTTTCAAATTTTGTGAAGAAAATACACACAGAACTATTATAATTGTTTCCTACTAAACAGCTGATTTGTTAAGAATGGAACTTCTGTTAACTTATGTGCAATATTTTTCCCTGATAGGCTTTATTTTATGAGTTATGTGCAAATAGTTTTCATTTTGTAAATTCAGATGTGAAAATTATTAAATTAATATATATTGTGTAAATTCTCCGTACTTCTAGAAAGTTGTTACGATGCAGTTAAATAATTTTACAAAAAAAAAAAAAAAAAAATCAATCAGAATTTTTTTTTTAAATGTCAGTTGCCAACGGTTTACACACCAGCATTTCATATAATGGAAATGCACTATTTTGAATTTTGACTTGCTGAGTTTTTCTAGATTAGGTTACTTGTCGTTGTCATACAGATTGAATAAACTGAAATGCAACTTTATAAATCCCAATCTATCTCAATATTGAGTCAAAAAATTATATTGAGAGAATTAGGAAATTATCGGGAAATAACGACCATAAGAGAAAATTCCAATGGTGAAATGGAAGTTGGGATTTCGAATTCAATTCCATAGTAAGAAGTTTTTTTTTTTTTAAGAAACTATTGTGATATATTTTTTTTCTGATAGTTATTTTTATTTTTTATTTATTTATTTATTTTTTTTTTTTTTTTTTTTGGGGGGGGGGGGGGGAGGCATGAAAAGTATGAAAAACTCAAGTAGAAACCTGTTGTCATGCGTCTCTCATCCAGCTGGCATTCTCATAAGGAAAAGCTGGAATACGAAGCTGATCTGAATTACTTGGCATATAAGACGTAACAAGAGAAGTAGGATTTTGTAAAATACATATTTTGTAAAATGTATGTTACAAAATGTTACTTATACATTTTAAATCCTAAAATCAGCATTTTAATTAATTTTGCTGCTTCGATCCACTAAATTTGTTGGCATGCCATGATCATTTAAAATATTTTTGGGAAAAAATTGGCACGTGGATGCAAAAAGGTTCACCGACCCTGTCATAGACTGACCTAAGATAAGGGCCAGGAAACTGAACTTGAGAAGTCAATTGAAATTACATACAATATAGAATAGAATAGAACAATGATGGCTTGTATCTAGGCACTGTGGAACTGCAGCACCTCCTATTTTCATTCAGTTATTATCAATAACATTCAATATAATGATTCTCTCATAGTTCATGTAAAATTACAAAAATCCTGATTTGGAACTGTGTACTTACAGTTCCAGCAATGCTGTCTTTAGCCATTGTGTGTGTATGCACATACATAAAAAGCGAAACAGAATATTAAGGAAAGATAAGTACTGTTGCACCTACAGTTCCGAAGCCAATAGTTTATGATTCCACGGCTAAACTTTTTTTGCTAGAGCTATGGATAAAGCACTGGTATTAAAAGAATTTTCAAGATGTAGCTCAGTATTTATTTGAGTGACATTTGAGTAACATTTAGAATATTGATTTATGAGACTGTTTTAATAAATCCTTTAAAAATTTAATAATAATAATAATAATAATAATAAAACAAGTATTAACATTTTTCTTATATAATGTTGAAATTTTTATTTTGAAAGAATAGCATAGAGGAAAGATAAACTAAACTTAGATGTATAAATATTTCTATGTGGTGTTTTCATATTACATTTTTATTAGTCTTTGAACTAGTTTCAAATATTATACTACTGTTTCATTTATTTTATGTTTGAGCAGAACTTCTTGGAATTTTGTAGTGATCATATTATCTAACCAGAACTTAAAAAAAAAATATATATAATAATAATAATTGTTACTCCATCTTATCCCTTTAAGACTGAGAGTTTTTTTGGTAGAAATTGAAAGTTTGGATGTTTTCTCCTTATTGATAGGATCGTATTTGATTGGGGGAAAAAAAAAAAATCTGATGCCAGGTTATGCCAAGGGAGGACCCACACAATTCTGTGGGTTCGACCTTAATGCAGCCGTTTTTGGGCTAAAGCTACACAATTGTGTAGTTTGGGATTATGTGTGCAAATATCTAAAAATAAAAGTTAAAGCAAAAAAAGTTGTTATTTATTGAGATAATTGTCATCAGCCACAATGAAACTATTTCAAACAATTTTTGTTTTTGGACAGACCACTACAATTTCATTTTCTGGGACGTGCTCAATGCTCGCACCTCTCTTAAGAGCCGTTGACAAATGGTATGCCCTTCATTCCGTTTGGATTGTGCCTGATCCTTCAAATTTCTTTTTTTTTAGTTTTTACAGCAGCAGTATTTTGTTGAAATACCGATCGAAGTGCATAAAACTAGGTCTGAACCAGAGTAAGGACTGCAGAAGGTCCAAAGTCTAGATCCTTGTGAACCAGGTCTGTACTTTTTCACTGGTATACTACAAAATTTAAAACTATCCCAGATGATGCTGTTACAACAGAGTGTGGTTTATTTTTTATATACTGCTTTACTGAGGCACGTCCTAAAAAAAGGAATCGTCTGCTCATCTATGGAAAATTTTTCCTGATCTCCTGGTAAATTCAAGCAGACACTATGGAATCTGTCGAGCATTTGCTGAACTTTCCATAATTTATTATTTATTCCAAGTGGTTTATTTGCTGTGTCGACAAAATGGAAAGAGTTTATAAAACTTAAAAATCTATCTTGCGGTATGCATATAACTCATATAAAACTTATAAATCATATATAGCATCTATAACTCAGAGCAGAAACATACAGTTTATATCGTTACATGTTTATATTATATATCTAATACTATCAATTTGAAATAAGAAATCAAGAATAGTACAAACCTATTAATTTAAAATTAATCCGCTTTATAAATGTAATTAATAAAAAATAAATTGCTAAAAACATAAGTTTTAAAAAAATCACTTAAAAATAAAAATTTTACATATTAGGAATTTTATCTATTTTGGAAATGGTAAATGCCGGACCCACACAATTGTGTGGGTCATTTGTTTTTCAACTTTTGTAAAGCCTAATTAAATTTATCAAAGACAGAATCAATTAAATTCATAAATAAAGCATACAAAAAGAAAAATTAAATCTAAGCAAACACTAAAACTCACATTTAAAAGAAATTACGACAGTACATACTTTTTTTCTATTGCTGTCAGATGATATATTCTTTTTAAAAGCAGAAAATCTAACCCTGTATTGTAGTTGGTGCCCCTAGTTGTGTCTTACCAAAACATCTGAAGCTAATCAACTCATATAAATGTGCAGATTTGGTTTTAAATCTCACAAAAACAGAAAAAAGCCATTCTCTTTTACTTTAGCACCACCCGCACAATTGTGCGGGTCAGGGTTTAAAGGGTTAAAGTTCTTTGTAATCCTGGTTATCAAACATTTTAAACAACATAGAGCAATGTTATAAACTGTATTCATTTTTATGAGGATAGCATGTATACTCATAGAGAAATAAAATTTTTTATAAAAAGAGTCCCAACTTTTTTCCTTATAATTTGTAGAGTTCTTAATATAAAAAAAAGTCCTTTTCAGAAAATATGACAAACGGCGATGTACACAATACCCTGCAATCAGAATTAAAAAATAATAAAAATTGTATGAAAAAGGAGCACGTTTACTAAATAATGATTCACTGCGCCTGTCCGAATCTAATCAAAATATAATTTGCATAATATGTTAGATAAATGTATAGAGCAACTATTTTGAAAGTCTCAAAATCATAGTTTCAAAAGCCTGAAAATTATCATTGATAGAATAACCTCAAAATCCGTTATTCCAAAAAGAAAGAAAAAAGATGAGGGGCTGTATCCAAATACAATAGTACGTGCAATATTGTGTAGGCTGTCTTGGCACTAATCAATGAATATATGGATACAGCCCCTCATCTTTCTGCTTCATTTTGGGAACAAGGGATTTTGAGCTTATTCTATTGACGATAATTTTCAGACATTTCAAACTATGTTTTTGAGACTTTCACAAAAGTTGCTCTATACATTTAGCTAACATATTATGCAAATTATATTTTAAAGAAAAATAAGTTAAAACTGGTGTGAATGACTAAGAACAAACAATCTTCTTGAAACACCATCAAAAATTTGTAAATGCGCTAGGCCTTTCGAAAGATCTGAGTCTTTCTTCGTCAGGCGCAAAAAAGACGTCCTTCTACTATGAAAGCAGAGGCAAGACTGAAATGAGAGACAAGGGAAAGGAAACTATTCTTAGTTAGAAAGTTAGGAAGTTAGAAAGGAATTTCTAACTTCCTATCGGCTGTTTCTTCAGCTTGTTTCCTTTCCCTTGTCTCTCATTTCAGTCTTGCCTCTGCTTTCATAGTAGAAGGACGTCTTTTTTGCGCCTGACGAAGAAAGACTCAGATCTTTCGAAAGGCCTAGCGCATTTACAAATTTTTGATGGTGTTTCAAGAAGATTGTTTGTTCTTAAATTATATTTTGATTAGATTCGGGCATGCACAGTGAATCATTATTTAGTAAACGTGCTCCTTTTTCATTCAATTTTTATTATTTTTTAATTCTGATTGCAGGGTATTGTGTACAATATTGTTCGTCATACTTTCTGGAAAGAACTTTTTTTTATATTAAGAACTGTACAAATTATAAACTAAAAACGTGGCAAAATTTGGGATTCTTTTTATAAAAAAATTAATTTCTCCATGAGTATACATGCTATCCTTATAAAAATAAACACAGTTTATTACAATAAGGCACTTAATCATAATCTACAGTTTGAAAGCTTTTGCTATATTAGTTTTTACAGGGTTATCCAAAAAATATCCATTCTTTTTCAAATTGTTGACAGCTCCCTGTGAGGTTTCGGAAAAAAATCCTCACGGTAATGTATGACCTGTACTATTCTGTTTATACACTTGGAATTTCAGGATAATTCCTCTTGTAATTTTCTAGATATTTAACAAAACATCTAAAATCACAAGTGGCCCATCACTTTTGGGCATATACTGTATAACATAATGTATTCTTATTAACATACAATTTTCTAATATTTAACACAATGGTGTTTGTTTTTATATCTCTATAATATGTGTATGCTTCATGAGCTTCGCTAGGACCTTGGTAAAATTGACTGCAACTTGTCATAGTTGTAATAGCACTTTAACACGGAAGTGCCAAAAATTTTTCTAGAAACTTTTCAGAATTAGCATGCCATTAAAAAAAAAAATACAGATAAAAGTTACAAAGAGAGAAAAGCAGTGTTGAATTCAGGGGGTGACCCGGAGTGGGGGATGGAACAATGAGATGTACCGCCCGGAAGATTTGAGATTTTGTGTTTTCAATGGTCAAAAAGGCTCTATAATGTACACCCTGGGGTCACAGAAATCCTTCTCGGATAAAAGTGTTTGAATTCAACACTGGAGAGAAGGATAGTGAATATGCAAATTTAAATGAATATGCATCAGTTTTCTAAACAGAAAAAGAAAAAAAAAAGATATTTTATACAGGTATTTTAGAATAAGAAATAATAGAAAGAAATATTTCCTTTAACACTAATCACTAACTCTAAACATTTAGATCAGGTTTGGCAAGCATATGGTACTTGTGCCTGTGGGGGAATGTACAGTCGTGGAAAGAAAAAGAAAACACCCAACTAGCTCTGCAAGAAATTATTGCAGAAGAAAGTTACGATTGGAAATAAAGTCTACTTTTAAATAATATACATAAAATTTGCTTAGGGGGGCATCTACATATAAAAACAAATCCAAACTTTGTTTTTTTTTCAACAGCAATACCCAAGTTTGCCAACATAATTAAATTTGACACCCTTCAGTTAGCCTAAAAACAAATTTCCATGAAATTCATACGATTAGTTTTCGAGAAATTAATTATTTTAGAAGGAGCCTATTTTAGGGGCTGTATCCAAAATGAAGTTCGATACTTGACTGTTGAAACGCTACAGAATGACTATGTCACTTCTATTAACTATTAATGTATTTTTTCTTGCCAATATGACAATTTCACTTGCTTAATATGTTTAGACTATTGCCAGCCTAAATGTTTCAATAAAACGAGTAAAATATATTTTTTTTCCAATTGTGCCTGTTCCTTAAACTATCATTTTGATGTTTTTTAATCATAATTTGAAAACTACTTGGAAGAAAAATTTGAAATTTTTATAAAGGATATAATAAATATAAATCTATAAAAAAAATTATAGGTTGTAATTCATATTTTTTTTTAATATTAATTTCATAATTCATATTATAAAATTTTTTAAATTACAAATTCAATGCATTTATGTTTGGGTTTTTTAGCATTATAACCACACAAAAAGTTATCTCATTAGGATTATAATTTCAGGAGATATTAATAAAAATATGAAAATGTAAATTTAACATTAGAAGCTCTAAATTTTGAATGTTTATAATTCAAAAATGTATCATCCAAATGACTTGAAAATTTCGTTTCCAAGCATATTTTGAACTGCAGATTTAAAATATATTACCAAAATTGAGTGTTGCCATTGAAAAAAAAACAAAATTAGGTCTGGTTTTTATTTGTAGATGGCTCCCTAAGCAAATTTTATATACATCCTTTAAAATTAGACTTTATTTCCAATCGTTTGGTACCAGTAACTTTCTTTTAATATAATTAGATGCAGAGTTAGTATGGGGTATTTACTTTTTTTTTCTCCACGACTGTACAATAATTTCTCTGGTATGAGAAAAATTGTAAAATTGAGAATCATTACGTAGATAACTGTCATTTTTCTTTATGTTATAATAAATACAATTTCATTTAACATGCACAGGCTATCACAAATATTATTTTTGCATGAATTAAGATTTTCTTTTTCTGTGATGCTATACAGTGTGTTAGACATGCAACTATTTTGTCTTTCTACATGAATTTAAAAAGGTTTAATTTTTCAAATGAATCCAGTCAAACACAGTTTTCATACACAATTTTAGAATGCAGTTTATGTGATGATATAACCATTTTATGTCTATTGTTCCATTACTGAAATGGTAAAGATGTTAAGTTACATAGGTACTTTTCACAGCTCTGAATATGATATGATTTGTCATATTCAATTGCTTGCTAAGGGCAGATGTTACTGCTTAGTGAAAACAATTAAGAACTACTGCTTATAGAGAAGAAGTATAGAGATGTGAAGAAGGTGACCTCAATATGTAAGTAAGATTTTGAAGTAACATACCATACAAAGACAGGTAGATATAACGTGTTTACAAACTGTACTTAACTAAAGTTAATACAAAAAGTAACAATGTTCAGGTGCTGTAAGAAAATAAATACAGAAATTATAGTTTTTATGTTCATCATATACAAAAAATGTTGCCTATTTTTTAACATCTTCCAACATAGTTGAAAAGTGTTTATGAATTCAGTTTGTCTGTCTCTCCATCTGTGTTCTACTTCGCATAAATATTGTCAGATTATCATGAACTTGATGTATATGGTGACATGTTTACTATTTAAAATGAAGGTTGTAGCATTAAAAGGTTTATTTACAAGGGCACTCTAAAAAATTCCATTACATTACGACCTAAGGGGGAAATTCGTTTGCAGTGTATTTTAATGATATTACACTATTTTAAATATATTGAAATTTGCATATAACTGAGGTTTACTACAAAATGCTTACTGTAGAATCTGGTGAACTTATAATTTATCATTCTTTTACAGGGACACACTAAAGCATTTGGCTACAGTACTGCCTATAAAGAATAGTTGCTAGAAATGCATTTTCATCTGTAATACGTGTTTTAAAATTTAATTATTTTTTGAATATTACTTGGTGTGTATAAATTATACAGATCATACACAGAGCTACGCAAAAGATCTCAAAGTGGATTTTCATTTATTGATGGAAATTGCTGAATGGTAAATTTAAACTATGCTATGCATTTAATTGAACTAACTTATGTAATAGACATGTAAAGCTATAGATCATCTAACAGAGTTGCACAAAAAAATTTGGATTTTTTTTGTTTTATCCATGGTAATTGCAGAAATTGGGTTTTCAAATATGCATTATGCATTTTCTAAATTGTTATTCAGACTTCTTTCATTTTTATAAATTGTAAAGTTTTGTTACAGTATTCAGAATGTGTTGGAAAGTGTTTCATAATTTATGCTAGATGCAGGATTTTTCATTCTTGTTTTGTTTTTGAATGCCACATAAAAATGGAATGAGACTTACAAGAAGGTCTCCATACGGGCATACTCAGAAAAATCTGAAAAAATTGCAGAATGTTCTTCTCATATGGATATATATGTTTATAAAAAAATTTTTGGCGGAGCCTCGATACAGCATTCGTAAAAAAAATAACGAAATTTTCGTTTATTTGGCGATTTATCACCGGTTGGCGAAAAAAAAAATATGCTTTTATGTAGGAAAAAAACTTTTATGTTGAATTTGTTTATATAAGTTTAATTTAAATAACTTTAGTTTTGTCATTTTTAATTTGTTTTAACTATAGTTTTGTCATTTTTAGTTTGTTTTAACTATAGTTTGTCATATATATTTATATGTATTTATAACAAAATTTAAATTATTTCAAGCCCAAAAATAAGGCAGATAAAACACTGCTGATTTGATTTTGTTGCTATGGAAACGACTTCGTCTTCGATATGGAAATGTTATGGCAATCAAATGTCAGCTGACTATAACTTAAAATAAATATTTGCAACTTGCAAAGCATGGAAAATATTTTTACAGTGATAAAATTAAATAACTACAGCAACAAGCAACATATATATGTAAAATAAAAAATATATAATAATATCTTTTATTGATTAAGTTTAAATTCATTAAAAACCGTGCATTCTAAAAAACAATTATAAACAATTTTGTGATGCATTAAAATCGTTTGCTGTTGGTGTGGAAAAATCCTGCTCGCCAAATCACGTGTCACTTTCATATTTTCGTGCCAAATATGCGAAAGTATTTTATTTTTTTTACAGACTTTCTACAGAAATTCCGCCATTAAATTTGACTGATCCGTTATTACATACATGAGTTGTTTCATTAGCATTTTTTTCAACACTAGGGGGCTCGGCCCCCTACGAGCTACGCTCGCCAACCCCCGTCCAGACACCGCAGACTCTAAATGCACGCTAATTTGATCGGCTTTAAAAAGATTTCGAAAGATTGAATTATAATTTAAAAAACAGTGGCGATCTCCCTATAAACGAATTTCTTTTCATTTCTCTTTGATTGGGGAATTTTAACGCCAAATCCGCCGCGGTACTACTTGATTATCCTGTCGACCAATTTCGCCAAACTATATAAGTCGCCAAACCACTCGCCAAATTATACAAATTGATATAATTTTTATTTTAAATAACGAAAGAACAAATAAATTCGTACAACATTAATAAAAACACAAATAAAACGTCGAAATAAAAATAACTTGATGACGTATACACGTGTAACAACATTTCAAAATAAGCTAATATAAAAGGAATTAAGTAAAGAGAGTCTTTGTCTCCTGGTATTTTTTAACAAAGCGAAAAGAAAGTTCTTTTAAATGAGACATTTTAAATTAATTCTCAAAATATCAAATAAATGTCTAGCGCAATTTCTAAATTTAAACTTTTTTGCAATATTATTTTGTGTTCATTTTATGTAATAACTATAATGTGACGTAAATATGATGTAATTTCTCCTAAGACTTCTAACGCATGTTAATGAATTTATTATTTTACAATATCCTTTCTCTTTTAAAATTCACGTGTGTACTTTTTATGACGTAATTTTTAATAAGTTCCTGCTTTTTATACGTAATTATTTAATTCTAATTTGAAAGTTTTTTTCCTGTTTATAATAGTCACATGTAAATAAATTTTTAATTTGAAGCAAACATTATTGCTTCGCTTTTTATACAGTTGGCAGCAGTTTAAATAAGTACAATTTTCTGAAATCTGTAAAAAATATCTCTAGAAATGCTGAAAATTTGAATTTAAAATAGAAATAAAACCTGAAAAAATGAGTCAAAATAAAAAAATTAATGCAATCTGCACTCCGGCAAATTCTAACGCATAAAATGATCTAAAAATGATTACACTGCCATGTATAGTTTTTGCTGCTATAAAACTTTTTTAGTGGAACGATTTTGTCCAACTTTAGCATTAAATAACTCTTAAAATAATTCTTCGATTTGAAAACTGTCTGCATCAGCGTGTTTATCAAACATTTCTGTATAAAACTACCGATTTTCATATTTTTGTATGCATTATTTTTGTTAATATTAACGAAGAAAGGCCTCCGGTCACAAAAAAATCAAAACCGGCGGCGGCGGCGGTGACAGCGGTAGTTACTTTTTTTTAGAATAGAGAGATATTCTGAGTATGCCCTGTAAGGAGACCTTCCTTGTTAGCATATTCAAGAACTACTTGGCAGAATGAGCTGTAATTTTGGATTTGAAAATTTGAAGCATTTAGATTTTCTAGAAACTTCAAATTTGAGACCTAAAATTACAGCTCATTTCACCAAATAATTCTTGACAAACTACATACAATGTAATCTGTTTTGCAATAATTATATACGAATTTAACATTAGGAGTTCCAATTTTTAAACCTTTATAAATCATAAACTGCTTAACTGAATGACTTTCCATTAGATATTTTAAAGTAAAATTTAGCAAAAAAGCCAAATATGCAGTCAGATATAGGTATTCATATTGAAAATTTCAGTATGAAGATGACCCCTTAAGCTTAGTTTTATTTAGCACAAATTTAAAAAAGACATAATTACCAGTTGATGGGTTATTCTGCTTTTTCCTTGAGAATTTGGAAATTAAAATGTATGTGGTGTTCTCCCCCCCCCCCCTCCCTTCCCGGCCTAAATTTTCAACCTCTGAAATAAATGGTTTCATTTTGACATCAAGTAAGTTTATGATTCATTTCTCTTGAGTTCTTTAAAAAACAGAGGGAATTAATATCGTTATTTTAGGCAGAACTTTCATTTTTTTTCTCTCCTACCCCCCCCCCCTTTTTTTTTATATTACCACTATTTTAAGCACATTATTAAGAATTGTGCTTGTTGTTTTGAGAAATACTGTTCTAATTAAAAAAATAAATTTCAGGTAAAGACTATTTTAGTGTTACAGCATCTTTATATAAAAAAGATAAAGTAAGATTTTTATTTGGTCCATCGAAAAGCACATTTCAGCTGTTTTACACCATAACTTAAATAATATTACTGCCATTTTAGAAAATAATATTACAGTAAAAGCTCTGTTATCCGGCATTCAAGTAACCGGAAAGCTCAACTAACCGGAAAAATTCGGAGAAATCGTTTATTTTTTTTTCCCCTATAAACAGTTGAAAAATTTTTACTACTATTTTAGGAAATTTACTGTTAGCATTCTCAAATTATCTCAGCGACTGATTCGGCGTGAAACAGATCTGTGTGTATGTTCATTTCAGTGAACGTTATAAAATAAAAATATAGCATAAAGAACTGTCTACAGCTCGTTAGCACAGAATAAGTTAATGTTACGTCATAGTCTGCGATAGTCCTCCGCGTCGGCTGTTTTTCCTTCCGAAAGAGAGAAGGAGGGGGTTGAAAATGAAGAGAAGAGAAGAGAGGCTTGATCTTTCTTTTCTGCTCTTGGCGAAACTAGATGGGGAGGGGGGGGGGGGGAGGCGTGATAAATGGTAGAAAGCTACATCTTTTCCGAAAACTGAACTGCTAAGTGAGGAAGCCAGGAGCATGAAGGAAAACTGTTTTCTAAGAATTGGGATGGGGATATGGTAATTTCAGATATTGTATTTTTTCCCCCAGTTCCACAGTAGCCCCCCCCCCCAAGAAAAGGAACGAATTGCATGAAATTATGGAAACATTAAAAAATGGGCCTAATACTAACTTATCTGTATCGCAACTGGAAATGCCAGAAATCGAAAATTGGATAGCTATAGATAAAAATATTCCTGTCACCGAAACTTTAACAGAAGAGCAGTTAATTAAAAAAATGACAACTCCAGAGGAAGAAACAAATGATATTTCCTCAGAATCCGAAAATGAAATCGAGGAGAAAATTTCGTGGAGTGAAGCTGAGAAAAGTTTTATCTACATTTTTAAAGTTTTGTGAAAAAAATTCGCAGTATTCGGCTCAAGAAGTTTTAGAACTGCATCTCATAAAAGAACACTTCATGAAAAAAAGAGAACTTTCTTTCAAACAGACGGACATCAGACATGCGTTTCGTAGTATTCCTGGCACATCGAAAGAAACGCAATCAAACACACAATAAATGCTGAGAAATTATATCCCAAACTATTTTTTTTTATTGCTTTATTTATTCAAGAACAAGAAATTATTATTTTAAAAGAACTATGTAACAAAGATCTTTATGCCATATTGTATTTTAAATATATTTATTCAAGAATATTTTTTTATTGGATGTATTTGGATCAACTACACAACTGGAAATTAAAAAAAGAAAAGTCGCCCCAGGCTAAATTTCTTTCTTTTTGCTTTGTTTTATTGTTGGATTTTTATCAGTTCAAACTTTTTCTCCTCATCCGGGAGATTGCATCTAAGTTTTGCGTTGTTGAATTAGCCAGGAAAATATTTTTCATCAACCTAAACAGTAAACAGAAATAATAATATTATTATTCTAGATAAAAAGAAAGAATGAAACGGTACTCTTTTTTCCCCCTTACTTATTATATAAAAAAAATTGCTTTCTCCGCTGCTAATTGCCCGATTGTGTTCAAATTTTCACCGAATTCAAATAATAATAAATTCGGCCGTTTACCTAATTTTTATTAACATACAATTAGTTTTCAGAAATTTAGAAATCCCTCCCAAAAGACTCCACTATCTGAGCCACTCCAACAAGAAAAACAAAAAAGCTAATGACTGTAGTTTGTTTTTATCATGATCGGAGAAGTCGGGCGTTATCAGTTTGCATCTGATAACGTTTTTAGCTACGCAGAAAAGATTCATTATTACTGTGAGGTTAGTTGAGGTAACACAAGTGAATCATACCAAAGTTAATTTTCCAAGCTTCCATGTGCTTTTTCCAGAAAGGGGAGATGTCAAATTATAAATAATACAACTTTATAAAAGATTAATAAATAAATATAGAAATTTGTTTACTTTTATTTTTTACTCGGAAAGAATAACTTTATCAAATGCAAATTTAATAATAATAATAAGAGTTATTTGATCAACTTCCTAATGGCAGGAAAATAGCCTGAAAACCATTTTCCTGTTTAATTTTTACGTCGATGCTCCCCTCCCCCCCTTTCATGACAGATTTTGTAGCGCTCAACTATTCGGACTTTTCAAGTATCCGGCAATCGGCATTTCCCGAGCATGCCGGTTAGTTGAGCTTTTACTGTAATAAAAAGAGTAAAAAACTAAAATTACCAGACTAATGCATAACAGTAATGGCTATGAATATCTAAACAATCTAAATACATTAATATGACTAGAAAACTCAATATATACTTACCACACTTGAATATATATTTCGAACTGCAGCATTATTTTCAGCAAATGGTATCATCCTAGCAGCCAAGCTCAAAATATTAGCAGGGTGAATTTCAGAAAAACCATGAATCTATAAGACAATTATAATGTTTACCCATAAAACATAATACGAGCTATGAAGAGATAGATTAAAGGACCTTTAATATTTCAGCAGGGAACAACAGAAAGATTTATAAAAGAAAAGATTATGTAAGAAACAATGCATAACACATAAAGTGATATCAGCTGATAACATATTTTGTGCCATATCGACTACTGAAATGGCTTTTGCACAATATTGTGACAGATAAAATACTACATTTATTTGGATTATTTATGTTCTCATGTATTCTTCACTCTCCCTAGTTTAAAAAGAAAATTTTGGTAAAAAACAAAGATTCGTATAATTTTTGCATGTACAATATGAGATAATTTAAATTACAGATTTTTAATATCACTAATGTGCCCAAATAACTTTCACTTTACAATATTTCAATTAGCATATTAGAAACAATTTTTCTATTCTCTGATGAGCTGCCTTGTGTACAGGTGATATAAAACTCACGAGGTTTCACCAATCTTGTGATATATTTACATTTGTAATGCTTAGGAAAATAACAGTTGCATGGAAGGTATTTTATTTATAAGAGTCTGCTCTCTTTACATAAAGAGTAACATGGCAGCTGGAAATTCAGGATGAATGAAGCGTTTATTCCATATTAGCTCAAAAAGAAATAAGCAGTAAACAAAGAAATTAAAAGTGTATGAGCATTTTTTGGTCCAAAATGTGGGAAATAAATCTCAATAAAGGCTCTAGAATATTTTCATTCTTAAAAAAGATAAAATTTTCTTTGTATTCCTTTGCTAACTTTGACTTTCCTCCCCCCTATTCTAGAATGATATTAGGATTGTTTTTTCCATATTTTTAGAATTGTTTTTTCCATATTTAAAAAATTATTTATTTGAATTGTTGAAATTTTTATACACTTTTTCAAATCATAATTATTCATTTATTTAAAGATTATATAATTAGTTTCATATCATAGAATTAAAAAGATAAATAAATCTGAACCTATTTCTTATTTTATAAGACTATACTGCAAATAAATCATCCCATAAAAGGACCCATTTTAGGCATAAATTTTTAGATATCTACTAGCATATAATTCAACAATAAATATTTGTTTACTACAATAATGTTAAGTAACATTTGAAATGATATAAATAAATATAAAAAACAAAGGAGAAAGTGGCAGAACTACCACAATAGGCAATTAACTACCCAAGCTTGGTGAGCCCCCTTTTTTAAGTAGTAAATGATGGAGGTAAATGCTGAAAAATTTGTTACACAATAATTATAATAAGAAATTATGAAATATATTTAAAAAGTAGAAAGAAAATTATATTAGTGATTAATTTTGTATTTAACATTACAAAATATTTTTTTGTAAAAAAAAATCTGGTAGTCAAAGCAAATATTGTAAAAGCACGAGGCTCCGATGGGAATACTCTATATAAATTGGAATTTAATCATGAATAATACATTTTGATTTTTTATGAATGTTTAAGAATTTTCTTTCTTATGATTTTGATTATGGCTTCGTTTTCTTTTCTTATTATATTGTTTTCAGCAGACTAGGCTTTTGTAATTTTCACTTTGTCCTCCAGATGTTTGATATTTAAAAAATCTACTGTTATGTATACTTATAAAAGGGTGCTTAAAAAATATACCTTTGTTTTTATTTTAATTCTCACCTTTTATGTTATTATGAAGGATTCATAATAATAAAATAATAGCTGTAAGTAACTAAAGATTTGAAAGTCATATTGAAACTACATAGATGGCATAGAACAAAATCTGATTTACAATTTTATTTTACAAATATTTCAATGTGTGAGAGAGAAACAAAATAAGAGAAAATATACCCTTGGTATGCGGCTGTTATGAAAAAATACTTGTTCCAGCATACCAATGAATTCTTCCTTTTCAGTATGCTCATTAAAAACTTTCCTAATCAGTCTACATGGTGAAGAAAACAAATAAATTGCAGGGAATAACTTCTGATCTTCTGTCATGAATACTATCTCACAATGATATGGAATCTAAGAGAGAAATAAGTAAAAATATGAAGATCTTATGTTTTCTCCACATCAAAATTTAGAGAAACAATTGAATTTAAAATAAAACAATTTGAAAAATTTGTTTCAAATATTTTTAATTTAAGTAAAAGTAGAAGTAAATAACATAAATGGACAGTTAATTTTAGTTTAATAATTTTGATGCAATCATATGTTTGCACAATCGTTAACGATGCAACTTTTTCCTTTTTAACACAGTTGAAAAGAGTTTTTGACTTTTGGCCATCTGTCTTTGCTCTAACTCTTGTAAATATACTTGGATTGCCATGTAACTAATATATGTTATTGAGGTTCACTATGGCATGATCACTATTGAAAATGAAATATGTAGCATTTACAGTTCACTTACCTGGATGTTCAAAAGTTTTCTTTTACATTATGACATATAGGAAAAAATTGTTAGCAGTGCATTTTGATAATATTAGTCTTGCTTAACTTGCATAAATGCGTGTTAGGATCCCCGAGAAAGACCCTCACGGAGGTATCCTCCACCCCTTCTCCTTATATCCCTTGTACAGATAACCAGCAATAACAAAAACACCAAACATCTAAGACAACACCTGCACTATGCACTAACTTAATGAGGTATTAAAAACAATTATGTGTCAATGCTATCAAAGTAAATGCAAAATATGAGTGCTTTTTAAAGCAATTTTGTGATATACAGTAATAACATTGGGCTTTTGGAATCCTGGGTTTCAGATACTTCCAAAAAGCTGGGTCTTTTATTAGAAAAATGGGTTCTCTTTATAGATATAAGATAAATTTAATGAATTTAATACAAAATACACCTCTTTTGCGATTATCAACAAAATATTTCATTTATCACAACAGAAAAATTATGCATCCTGAAAGATCCGTCACAATTTTTTCATGCATTCCTTCTCCTAATTTATGCTTAAATGATGGGTTGTAGCACAGCTGCACCATCACAGGTAATGAAAATATAGTCCATATAAGCCTTATACTTCCAACAAACGTAAGGTGGCTTCCCAAAAGGAAATTGTAAAAATAAACGAAAAGTAAGAAAAGAAAAAAGGTTGGTAACCATTGGTATTGAGGAAGGCAAAGTGTGCCTATTTTATCGATTCAAAGAAATTAACAAGTTAAAAAAAAAAAAAAATTGGTTTGCATTAGGGTGTCAACAATTTTAATCAGTTGATTTAAATCAGCGATTAAATCATGATTTTAATCAACTGATTTTTTTTTTTTAAATCATTGATTTAAATAACAAATTTCCTAAATGTTTAAAATGACATAAAAAAGTATTAAAATCCAAGATGAACATAATTTGGAAAGTTTCTACAGGTGTTTTGACTTATGAATACACACACAAAAAAAAGCTTTAAATAATTGCTTCTAAGCTTAATTTCTGAGTATTGTAAAAAAATTTAAGTACAGTAAGTTTGTAAAAAGCATAGTTTTTCTCTAACATAACATAAAAAAGCATTTCATTTTAAAAGGATATTTAAATCTAATATAACTTGCAATGTCATAATTTTCTTTTAGTAATAAAATTATTCATTCTTTTATATAAAGTAAGCATACACATAGCAAGTATAATAATTTTTTCCAAGCAAAAGAATAAAATAGCTAGAATCTCATTTTCTCATTCTACTTTTGCAATAATTTATGGCAAATACTGGAGCTAAAGAAGAATAAAAGAATGATATTGGCTGAACTGCTATTGTAAAACAATGTATAAGAGAAAAAGAACCAATTGGTATAAAATGTTAAGCACAGCAACAGCTTCTTCAGTAAAGGTTGAATAAATGTTTTTTTTAATTTTTGAACTCATATACACCAAATAAAAATTGTTAGGGATTAAAAAGGCAGCAAAGCTATTTGAAACACTGGATACTGAGAATCCCCACTGAGTGCTAATAATGCTGCTGTTTAATGTTTTGAGGATTTAGATATAACTGGCTATTCCTTATATTTACTCTGTATGTATGTATGAATGGGTAACTAATAAAATTACTTGCTTGCATTTTTTATTAATTTTGTAATTGCTTACTGTTTTCCCTAGGCCAATTATTTAGGGTGCCACAGATGTCCCTTTTGAAAATGCACCCTGCCTTTAAAAAAAAAAATAATGAAATTCACCTGTAGTAGACAGAGATTTCTTGTAAAAAACTTCCAAAATTCACAGTATTTTTAAATCTATGCGCACAAGATCTTACAAAAATGATAGAACATTATTTCTTTAGAAAAAAGTTAAAACATGTTGTTATTTAATTGCACTTTTCAATTTGTAATTCATAAAATTATTAAAATTTATCACACTTTATTTATCATATTAAGAAACTATATACTTTTTTTTATATATAATTACTAAACACATTACTAATATATTTCCGAATGAAATAGTGTTCTTTTTTGGAACTAGCATCCTACCCCCTTTTCTTTCTAGAATGAATACTAAACTATTAATTATCATTTTAGTAATTAAAGTATAAAAAGGTAATATTATGTTCATAATTACAGAGTTAATTGTTTAATAATTTGTAATCTTAAGTAGTGTTAACAATTTAATATTACTTGCAGTTATTAATAATTTTAATAAATGTAAATATCTCTAGTATTTAATATAGTTTTACATAATTATTACAAAATATTAATGTTTATAACATTATTGAATGCTGCTAATGAATGAAACCACTAATTTGCAATTATTGTAATTTCTGTAATTACTAACTAATAATTCTATTAAAGTGTAAAAACATAGATTATGTTAGTAATTAGGCGTTTAATTGTTTTGGAAACCTAAAATTCTTAGTAGGTATTCAGTATTTGAATGCTGGGAAAAAAAATCATAAAAATCCGATTTTTTTTATTTTTAAAAAAAAATCATGATTTTTTTACACCCTAGTTCACATGATACCAAGAAAATCATGGAAATAAGTTTATGAAAATAAATTAAACACTAAATGTAATTTTTTAAATAATTAATATTTTATGAATCATATTTACTTCATTAGAATTTTGAGACTTTAATATCCTAACTACATGAAGTAAATCTTCAATCCGTCTCTCATCAGCCCAGCCAATAAGCCTGCCATCCACAAGAACTGGATACATTGGACGTATAGGGTCCGTCACACTAAGTGGAAGAATTCCAATCTTGAACAGTATCATTTCATCAAATTTTTTGCTATTTAAATTGACTACCTGGAAGAACAATATTAACCCTTAAATGCCTGATTTTTGAAAAATCATTGTAATAATGTTTTTCGGCTTTTATTTTTTAAATAAATCATGGGAAAAATACTTAAAAAAATCATACTTTGTTTTAAGTATGGTTGCTAAAAAACAGTTTGTTACTAATCGGCAATACTGGTCTTTAATTGAAAAAATAATTTTCTTTGATAAAATTCTATAATATTAAACACACAAGAATTTTAGGAACTATAATAAGAAATAAATTTTACTCGCTCACTGCAGAACAAAATAGGGTATTTCGCAAGCTTCCAAACAAAACAAAAAGAACAAGTAGCAACAATTGAAAAAATAAATCTATCTTTTTTCTTAAACAGCACAAAAGTGTTGCCATCTACATGTTGAAAATCGATTTAATAATATTTTCAGAATGTATTTTATTGGCAACATTGAGCATTATAGCTTCAATATTATTCTAATAGTATTTTAGAGCCTAAATTGGGTATGTTGCCGAAAAGCAACACCCGGCATTTAAGGGTTAATACATAAATAATGTGAAATATAAATAAAATTACAATAAATAATGTTTTTTTTCTGATTAGTAAATATAAGCATTAGATAGTGCTGGGCTATTCCACGAGAAATGGATAAAATGTCCTGTGTGACGCTTTACATAAATACCCATATTTATTAACTTATATAGAAAAGCTGTTCCACACGCAATATGGGATGGCCCTTTAATAGGTTTAAAAATCTCCACATTTTAAACCCTACACCTCAGTAATCTGTTCGTTTCAACGCCATTCCATGAAAAACTGAAAAATGTCCTGCACGCAACACTTACAGAAATACTTATATCTATTGACTTATAGGTTCTTAAAACATAAACCATGCATTAAAAATAACAAAAACCTCTAGATTTTCATATTAGCATGGTTGTTTTAATTTGAGGATATAATAACATTGTTAAAACAGTAGAAACATGTTGAAAGCTATCCCAGACGTGACATAGAATGACCCTGCTACAGTAATTATTAAGGGTGTATTCGAAAAAATGTTTTTCCCCCCTAAACAGCTCGAAATTTTCTGACTCATTTTTAAAAGTAAAAACATGAAACTTGCTGAGGTGATTTTTGAAGAGATGTATAAGAGGTCGTGTGATTTTATTTTTAGCTCAATTCATTAGAATTTGATTTTTAAACAATTATTTTCTCAGTATGACCATTTTTTTCATTCCCAGATCTCCTGCTTCAGAAAATTCGGTAAACGTCAACTTTGACAGCCTTTTTTGCAATATTTTCTGCATTTACCAAAAAATTGACAAGCATGGTACATTATGTAGTTTCTAAATAAGAGAATTTGCCAGTTTGATGCGTTTGAGAGCAAAAAATTTAAAAATAAATCAGAAAATAAGCAGTTTGGATTGAAATATGCCCTTAAAGTTTAGTCAAAGGGATCGGAAAAGTAAGATACTTAATAGATTTTACTGCAGAAGAAATAATAGTTAAAAGAATAAACAATGATGTTATAACGTAGTTATAGGTTACTCCATGTTGATGAAACTTAAACATATGACATTTTGCTTTGTGAATAGATATAACCCAAGTTCTTAAGATATTATTATTTATTGACACAGAGGTGAGGGTGCTGAGCAAGAAGTTACAAGTGTAGAGAGGGGCGAGCAAGTGAGTGAGAGCAGATACATTATACATTTCTTCTGCCTCATATTCTCGCCAAATAAATCGCCAAAAAGGGTTACAGCACTTTTTTCTGATAGGGAGATCTTCATATAAAGATTGGCGTGTTTATCGCCTTTATTCTTGAATTCAATTCAAAATCCCATAAGAATTTCATACTGCGGTTTATAGACAAAACATATTGTACATGGATTGAAACTCTCAATACCAAAAAAGGATATGATTTAAGGTTTTTGTTAAGCTTGCATTTCTCTCGGCGAATCTGGCCTGTGATCAATACCCATATATGGTCATGAAAAAGTTCCGATAGCAGGCATCGAACTAAGTTCGCATCTAGTTTTAAACGGTTATTTTGGAAGGGGGGTTTTGTAACTATTGCGAATTTTAAAGATAGGGATTGTATTAAAATAAAAGGGGTTATGTTAAAGGTTTCATAAGGTTTCTTCTAATGATTTAAATGGAGCTGGAAGTAAGACTAAAAATAAACTAGGGGAAAATTAAGAATTGAAAGGATGAAAGGGGAGATTATTTTAATATATAATTTTGATATTATAGATGTAATGAATTTATTCCAACACATATTTAATACTCTTTTGTTTAACTTAACTTGGTTCATGTATGTAAAAGTGGAATTTTGTAATTTATTTTTCATTTACTTTCTGACATGCTAGAATTATAAAAAAATATGTATACAGATGTATTTACAATAACAATACAACACTTTAATGTTTTTAGAACTTAATTGCAAATTAATAAATTAATTTTAAGGTGTTTTCTTCTTAAATGTGTGCAGATGATGAATCACCTAATATTCTTTATGTAACAAATGACTATGTGGGTTCAGTTTAACAGTCGTGTCCATTTGTGTAAGCATAGCATGCATATTCATGAAGGTGTTAGTTTCTGTGAAAAATGCAAATGTTTTTTGTTTATGGCATACAGAGTTTTCAACCAAATTTAACACCACTTTCCAAAAATATGGAAAAGAATAGTAGAAACAGTATACTGTAAACATGAATATATTGAATATTTGATGAGATATGGGCATTTGTAAGAAATAATTTTTAACTGTGCAAGGATTGGAGATTCTAAAATTTTTATTTCATAATTTGATAGTCAGCTGTTTAGGACAACTCATATAAAAAATTCAGTCAAATATTGTGAAAACTGAAAAAGATACAGTGAACTGGTTGACAATTTGTGGAAAATCCCTTACAATAAAACTACTTTTAGAAAGCAACTCACTATATCTCTCCTATCTTTCTGAATTTTCGTAATAGTTGACCGGACTTTTTACATAAGATGCTCTAAATAGCTGACTACCAAAGTATGAATAAAAATTTTGGAATCTTTGACACATGTACAGTTAAAAATTACTTTACACAAATGCCAATATCTCATCAGATATTCAATATATTCATGTTTTAATTGCAGTATCCTATTTCTACTGTTCTTTTTAAAGTTTTTGGAAATTGGTGTTAAATTTGTTTAAAACCCTGTATTCTATAAACAAAAAACATTTGAATTTTTCAAGTGCTATGCTAAAACAAATGCATACAACTGTTAAACAGGAACCACATAGTCATTTGCTACAGTCACAGACCATTTTGAGCATTTTCTGCTACCTGGGTGATAACAATCTCTATTTCATTATTATATTCGTTGTTGCCCCCACCACTCCCACTAATTGACCCTGCAGACTTCCGATCTCTGGCCTTTGATTTATAATATGGTTTTATGTTAGATCTTTCTCTACCTCTTCTTATCCATCTCTTCCTGGGTCTACCAACACTTCTTTTCCCTATTAATTTACCATTACATATCTTCTTTGTGTTTCTCTTATTCTGATTAGGCGGCCCAACCATTGCATTCTTCTTATTTTAATAGTATTTATTATATCTTTCTCATTATATAACTGTTCAATCTCCAAATTTATCCTGATACGCCATGTATTGTCTTCTTTAATAGATCCAAAAATTTGTCTTAGGATCTTCCTTTCCCATGTAATAAGTAACTTTTCATCTTTCTGTGTAGTGGTCCAGGTCTCACTACCATAAATTACTATTGGTTTTATAAATTTTAAGTTTAGTTGTTCGGGATATTTGAGATGATTTTAGAATGTTTTGAAGAGAACAATAAGAGAAAATAGCATCTATTTCCTGCTGTAAGTCGAGAAAAAAATTGAATCACTCTTATCATCTCAATTTTACTCTCTGTTATTTTCACCAAACAAGGGAATCCATTATAAAGCCTTGAAACAGAGTTTTATTACATTTATTCTATGTATTTGTGTGCCTTTCTTTACACTGATTTTTATTTTTAATAAACACGCAAGACTAAAATTATATGAAAAATAAATCTATTATGTCTTAGAATTAAAGAGATGTAGAATGTAGAATTACACTTTTTTTTATATAACTGCCAAACAATAAATATATTTTTCATATTGAAAATCGGTAACGAAATTTCTTACCTTACACTGTGAGGCTAACTGATTATACAGCCCAGTATTTTCTCCTTCAGGAGTTTGAGTGGGGCATATAAAGCCTGTTAAAAAATATTGAGGCAAATTACTGATATGCAACACAATTTATATTAAAATAATAATAATAAACATTTTTGATTTGCAAATTTTATTGCATAATACCACACACACATATATATATATATATTTCAAACATAGCAGTGTGATATCAAATTATTATACACAAAGATTTGAAAATCTAAAATTTGTCAAAATTTAAAATTATTGTTATTTTGTTGCATAGTCAATATTGTAATTTAGTTAAATAGTAAAGCAACAGTATATAAACATGTAAACATACAAATAAAATTAAGATATGGCAAAATGAGCACTTATCTCTTTTTTTTTTTTTTACAGATAATTAAAAAAAAATTTCCTATGTGAATAATTTAAAACAATATAAATGGATATTAGTAAACTCAGTTGCTTTATTGAAACAAAAGAGAAATTATCGCAGTTTATATCAGAAAAGTATTCAAATTTTGAAACAATTCAAGTCATTTTATAGAGACAAAAAATGATAGTATATTATAAAAATGCATGTTTCCCTGTGTAAAATAAATAACAAAAAACAACTATATATAATATATAAAAGTACTTTCGAAATGTAAAGTAATATTGATGCACCTCAACAATATGTCTAAATTTTGTAGCCATTTACCAATTTTATACAAAAGTTAGAGCATAGAGAGCAAGCAAACAGGCGAGATAAACATGCATTTTTTCTTATCTGAATAAAATTTGTGCAAGAAATTATGGAACAACTTCTTTTGAGAAAAAAACAAATACAGAATTGTGAAAGCTGACGTATTCTTTAAAAAATTATACATGGAGAAATAATATGTATCAGGGGATCTAACCAAGACGACATAGGTTACGTAACATACTAGTGTACAGCACCAAGGGAAAAAAATCATTTCCCCCCTTTTTTTAGATTGCTCTTGTAAATACATTTTTTCTAATGTAAATTTAATATTATTAAAACATTAATGTAACATTGCACATTATTGTGGACCACAGTTACATTATATCATTAAGATAACATTTAACAATTATATTACAATGAAACAGCATGAAAGAATATATCTCTTAAAAGACAAAAATAGAAAATGTGTACATAAAAGACAAATAATAATAATAATATACCCCAAGATTCTGGATAAAATTTTCGCATATTTTTAGAGTAGTGGTCTAAGGAAAATTTACAGATAGCAGTAAACTGTGCAGCCAGTTGAAACACATTGGTACGTTGTAGGGATATTGTGTAACCAGTATTGGAGGCAAGTCCATAATCTTGACCCACAAAATTACCAGTGGAAATCATAGAAGCTACTTCAGGCGATAAAGATTTTGCACAATTACAATATTTCTTAAAATTATCTGAAAGAGAATTAAAATTAATAGAGGAATTTGAATACAGGATCTTTTTATTTATGCATCACTTGATAATTCACAAAAAAAAAAAAAAAAAAAAAAAAAAAAATCTGCTATATTAGCAGATGTTATTCTTATCATACTGATTAAAATTACATTTTCATTTATTAAATGGAAAGGAAATAGTTCAACAAAATAATATAAAGTACATTTAAAAAATGTCTTTTTTGTTAATTAAAAATATTTTACTAATTACAATGGGTGATCGGTTAACGAACACTTTCGCGAGAAAATTTTATGTTCAGATGATGAACACCTCACAAAACAAAGCCAAGAAGAAGCAATGCTGTGTTTCAGATTTGCTGAGCTTAATTTAATTTCATGTATTCTTGACTTAGAAAACATTTTAACAGTTGTATACATACAGCCTATTAATTCATGGACTACACAGGGGTTCAGGCCCTACATTTCAGAGCCCCCAAATTAAAATGAACAAATCAGAAACATTAATTTTTATTTTTTGTGTCCATTTTTAAAGGAATATTTTTAATTGAAAATTAATTACTTTAACTGAACTTTAGTTCACAAACTATTATTAACAGGCTCTAGTCTCCACTTGAACTTTATCGGGCACTACTGTAGTAAACACGACCTTTTAGAGAACTAAGGAGTTTTAAAAAGGTCAAAGTGACAAATTGATATGATTTAATGCCATAGTCAATGAATGTAATAAAGTTTTTACAAAGGGCATGTCATTTATTTTTTTTAAATGCGCCACTACATGGACAAAGCTATGAAAATACGATATGTCTACATTAAATAAGGACGTACAAGGTGGCCAGAATTAAACTGACAGTACTCGGAGTATTCTGTAGCGCGATGTAATTGAAAGAATGACGCCAAATTTTGTAAAAAGATTAAACAAGACGGGTGACGAAGGATTCCATGGGAAAAAAATTAGTTCCAAAAGTCACCGCTAGGGGAATATGTGGCGCTGTGTAACAGAAAAGAGAGTTTAAAAAAATGCAGAATCAATACTGAAATAAAATTACCTCTTATTTAGCACATTTAACGATTTAATTCAAGTTCAATACGGCAATAATACTCTCTTTTCCGTTACACAGCGCCACATATTCCCATAGTGGTGACTTTCGGAACTAATTTTTTTCCCTTCTCCCCCGTCTTGTTTAATCTTCTTACAAAGTTTTGCGTCATTCTCTTAATTAGATCGCACTACAGAACAATCTGAGTACTGTCAGTTAAATTATGACCACCTTGTATATTAACCCTATTATAAAGAGAAGATTTGTTAACCAATCACCCACTGTAATTTTGAAGTTGTGTTTCACTTATAAGATTAAATATTCTGTCCTATAAATAAAGAAACAATATATATATTTTTTAAAACTATTTACACCACAAAATTATCAGGTGAAAGGTAATTATTCTTTTCTTTTTTGGTAAATCAACATTTCAAAACACTTTTTACATCATTAAGGGTATTCAGGTTTCAGAATATTGTGGATTTTAGAGTTGCATATTTAAGAGAGTCTACTGCATTTTGATACCTCTTTCAGGTGCAGACAAAAAAGAGGGGCTCATGAAATTTGAGCTCTCTCTACTAAAATGAAAACAATTTATTTAAAGTTATATGAGTTGATTCAAACACTATGATTTTCTGTTTTCAATGCTTGATAATTCACCTCTTGAAAAACAACTCAAGACATAAAGTAGCACTATATGATTATATTTCTAATATATAAATCTTGAGATCAGCAACCGAAATGCAAAGCAATGCATACCTTTGGAAGTAACTTCTCCTTATATTAATATTTGAAATTCCCCAACTTGCAGTTTAATTTTTTTTCACATTAGTATCACTAATTAGTTTTATAAGATTGAAATTTTGCAAACTACAATGGACTCATGATTATTTGAACTCGGTTAATTTAAATTAATCTTAAAGTGTCGAAAACTTGCTTTAGAACTAAAGTTAAAAACAATTTGTTAAATCCAATTTAATTTTTACCACTTTGCCTAATTCAAACTAAAAATTTAATATCTGCATTTTTTTTTTCAAAAAAAAAAAAAAAAAAAAAAAAAAAAGTAAGTTGTGACTTTGCTAGAATAATTGAAAATCATTTTTTATTTCATTTCTTACAAATGTGGAAGTTATAATGTTATGCTGCTATCAGTTATCAATTATCTGACGTCACATGGAATGCTGTGAAACAAGAAAATAATAAATCGTTTTCACCATGCCAGATTTACGTGCAAGAAACATACCACAAGAAAATTATAACATGATTTTTTAGAATCAAAGAAAAAATTCAACTGTGAATTTTCAACTACAAAATTTTTCTGACTGTAATAGTAGATAATGATTTCAAAATTTGTGAAATTAAGTGATGAAGAAATTATTAAAATTATTTATTGCAAGAAAAAAGAACAAAAAAAAAAATATCTCATTTGGAATGCGACTCTGGGTAGATGTTGAGATTATCACAATCCTTACACATTCTAATGAAAAATCAGTAATGAAATTAAAACTTTTATTTATATGGAGCCATCAGAAAACAAAGAACAGAGTCATTAGGCTAAAAAGTATATAAACAAAAAAAAAAAAAAAAACAATGATCCCTTGCAACCCCCCCCCCCTCCAAAAAAAAAAAACAAAAACAAATTAAATAAATAAATCACAAACATTATTTTAGTTTACTACATATTTGAATTTCTAGTACTTCTATTTAGAATATTGGTAAAACATTTTTTTTTTACTTATTTTGATTAATCTGCTTTAAAAGTTTTAATTTTAGGCACTAATGCATGTTATAATGCAATAAATTAAGAAAATTCAAGGAAAGATTTCTTCTTCTAATGTTAAAGAAGTATTTTTTCATTAGTGATAGTATGAAAAGTCATTTTCATTTAGAATTGGATAACTCAATCATTTTTCTTAATCCCTATGAGTTGAATTAATTAGCGTCGACTGCATAACATGAATTATGATTACATGCAATTATCCTCCAGGTCTATTTATTTTCAGTGAAATTTTTTTTTATTATATCAGAGAGGAAAACTAAGAAATGAGATGCGGTAATTTTTTTTATCAGTAATTTAGTCTTTGGCTTTGGCCTCAAAGGGACAATAATATTTACATATAAATTGAAAAGGAAAAAAAAAACTTGCTGTACTTTATATTAACTTTACTTTATGCCGTTACGCTAACACCACTGTCACCAAACACATTGGTTTGTGCAAAATGAAATTAAATATTTGAAAAGAAAAAAAGGAGAAAAAAAAAACCCTTTTGGTACAAAAGTGAGCATTTAAAATATAACATTTGAAAATTACAAACCTTCATAAACTATTTTATTAAATCAATGGAAATATATGCTTAAAATAAAAGAACGAGTGAATACTATACAATAAAGTAATAATAATAAAAAAAAAACCCATCAATTTAAACTGCAAGCATTAAATTGTAAATGTCTCTTAGCATTGCAGTAAACATTTAATTTTTTGAATGAAGACTTTTTTTTTATGTTTTTTTTTTTCAACAAAATATTTCAGGCATTATTCCACAGTCCTGAAACAATTTTATTGCAGTTTCCTCATTATCAGGTAGCTGCCAAACTGTAAAATCCATCTCAGCATCAGCAATAAATGCAAATTGTAATTTAATAATTATTTTTGATAAAAACTTGGACTTACGCTGTCAAATTTAATGACTAAAAATGCTTAAGATACTCACCAGCGTACTATATACACTGCTCAAAACAATTAAAGGATATTTGAAGTTTTATATAAAATAAAGATATAAACGAAATTTTTTTTGCCGAAAATAGAAGAAGAGAATCACAAATGCAAATTTTTCTGGTTTTCAAACTGTGGAGTATGCAAATTTTGAGTTCGACGTCAAAAACGTCGCTTCAGCGGCAGCGAATGAAATTTGACTTTCAACTGGATAAAAGAGAATGAAGACAAGGAGGATCAGCATTCAGTGATTGCTTTGTTTCGATGAGTACGATGTCTCAACGAAGTCATTTGACAGATTCAGAAGCTTTGAAAATTGTTGGTAGGTTAGAAGGGGGCCAAACTCAAGCCGAAGTAGCGCAAGCCATTGGAGTGTCACAAAGTGTCATTTCCAGGATCTGGAACCGTTTTTTGGAGAGTGGATGTGCAGGCCGAAGACCAGGGCAAGGTCGTAGACGGGCAACAACGCCCAATGAAGATCGGTATTTAGCGTTAACAGCTCAGATACACCGAACCATGAACGCTACTCTTCTCCAACAACACCTTCGTTCGGCTACAGGCACCACGATTTCAACTCAGACTGCCCGAAACCGGCTCCATGCTGTAGGTCTGTATGCTCGCCGACCGATGGTATGTGTTAGATTAACATCAAGGCATCGTCGTGACCGCAGGGAGTGGCAACCGAGCATGTCAACTGGAGGAGAAATGAATGGAGCAATATTCTGTTTTCTGACGAGTCCCGTTTTTCTGTGCATCCGGATAATAGGCATATTTTCATCTGGAGGGACCGTGGCAGTAGGAATAATCCTGCGTTCGTGCACGAAAGTGTCAGATTTGGCTGTGGAGGAGTGTTGGTGTATGGTGGCATCTCCATTGACGGGCGCACTGACCTCTACATCATTCGAGATGGAGCTCTGACTGGTCGCCGATATAGGGATGAGATCCTCAGACCTATTGTAGTCCCTTACGCTGCAGCAATCGGAGATAACTTCATTTTAATGGACGATAACTGCAGGCCACATCGTGCAAACCTGGTGGAGGATTTCCTTTTCGAGGAAGGAATCGTTCGAATGGAATGGCCAGCATGTTCTCCAAACATGAATCCAATCGAGCACGTTTGGGACGCTCTAAGAAGACGAGTTTCTGGCCGCCAACAACCCCCACAAACTCTCCAAGAACTGGAAAGAGCTCTTCTGGAAGAGTGGGGCAGAATACCCCAACTCGTCATCAATAGCCTCATTGAGTCCATGCCTCAAAGGTGTTCAACATTGCTGGCCGCCCGTGGAAACCATACCCCCTACTGCAAATGATTTTCTTTGAAGAAAACACCTTTTCTTATTCTTTTTTTCTCATATGCACAAATTGTGTTTTTTTCCTTTCGTACACAAATGCGCAATAACATGCATTTTTTTCTGCCAGACATGTGTAATTTATTCTCATATAACCTACTATGTCTGTCGACCATGTATCAATCAGCTAAACAGTTTACCAGATACAAAATCCACCTAAAACTGCAATATCCTTTAATTGTTTTGAGCAGTGTATATACTCGTAAAATCAATATTAAACACACATTAAAAATATACCCAACATTTCAGACTAATCTAACAAGCCATCGTCAAGGATTTCTTGACCTCTATGGAGCTTGCGTTATACACAACACAGTCACTGTTACAAATATTAAACTCACTGTTTAATATTCAAGTTTAATGTTTGTGATAGTGACTGTCTTGTGTATAATGTAAACTCCATAGAGGTAAAGAAATTCCTGATTATGGCTTGTTAGATTAGTCTGAAATGTTTGGGTTTTTTATGTGTGTTTAATATTACTTTTAGGAGTATATATATAGTATGCTGATGAGTATCTTAAGTGTTTTTAATCCTTATTTTTGATTCGAAAAAAATCAAATTAAGATGTCTTGTTAGGTTATGTTTAAATAATAACATAAAAATGAGTCACATTCAATACATAGCAAATCACAATGTATAGCATGATTTTCAATAAAAATCCTTTGTACGGTCAGAGTTGAAATAAATGGCCCATTAGCATATATTTTGGCATGGTGTTGACATAACAGAAAACTTTGCTATTTGAGAAACAAGAATGTTGTCTAAGTTTCTTAAAGTATTTTACAATCCTTAAAAATATCGATGGCATATAAGGAGAACTATTCTACTCAATTATCAAGTGTTTGCACAATTAGTATTAGTAACAAAAATGAAATACAAGAGACATCCCATGGCTTCTATGTCCTGTTTCAGTTTGAAGTCGTTTTTCAGAATGACTTGAAAACAGAACTCATGTCTTTCTGCCATAGTTGTACAATGAATATTTTACAATAATAAGAATTTTGGCTTTTGGAGATTTCTGCTGATAGTTAAGTTTACATAGCAAATTTACTATTTTAAGGAGATTTTCTAAAAAAACTAAACTCTGTGGCTAGCTATACAATCCATGAAGGATCTGGGCTGACAGTGGCTATCCCTGTTTTCTTGACCATGGGTCCAGAGGTGCTATACAGCATATGTCCTGGCCAGGTGGTCAGCCTAACACAGGACCTTTGGTGTTTAATTCCCTAGCAAGCTTGGTACTCATTTTATTGACCCTGAAGGGATGAAAGGCTGAGTGAACCTTGCCCTGTTGGGAGTCAAACTTTCGACTTGCAGCGTAGCAGTCAGATGCTCTGACCACTACGCCACTGGCCTTAAAAGAGATTTTAAGATATGAAAATCATGAAACATCGTCATAAAGGACTACTTAATGAGAAAATTAGGGGGTATTTAAGATTAATACTTATTTCTATGTAAAAGAAGATTTTTAAATGAGAAAATTAATCTTAAAGAATTTTTAAAATGTTATTAAAAATTTTCTACTGTGCATTTTTAGTGCTGGGCTCAGATGGCACAAAATGTTTTTGTCTTAGGCTCGGGCACTTGGGGGGGCGGGAGAAGATGCTTAACTCATGTCTAGGGGACTCTACCCACTCAACCTCTATTGTCTCATTAACTTGACAATTTCAACTCTATAGAATTGAGTTTTTAAATTTTTCAAAATAACACTGATTTTGTGATAATGTCATTAATAATTAGTTTGAACAATTAGCTATTCTCATATATATTTTGATTAATTATATTTGAAAATTACTACTTGAGTATCTCCCACAATTTTTTAATTGCTACACCACTGTCCTCTCCATTTTATTTTTAAAACTATTTATTTTCTTTTCAAGCTATATTTAAGTTCATGGCCTTCCTTGATGTTCAATTAAATTGTAAATGGAAAATTAATTGGGTAATTTTTTGTTGTTGTCCAGATGCAGAAAAGGAGTTTTCATATTTATTTTCATAATTGAATTCATCTATCTACAAGAAATTAATAGAAAAACACCAAAAATGAGTTTAGTTCAAAAGTTTGATGTGCTAAAATGTCCAGAACAAACATTTGACCAAGCCAAAATTAAAAGAACTTTTAAAATATATAGATATATGTAAAAAGATATGCAGAAATTATAAGCATGCAAAGGAACATATCAAGCATTTCCTTTCTGGTGACTTTGCTTTGTTCGCAAATTGCACATTTTAAAACCTATCAAAATAAAAATAATTAATTAAGAGTTGATTTTTATGGAATGGACTTTTGTGAAGTGGCCTGTTCCCAATTTTTCCTAGATTGACCCCTGTAAAGGTATATGAATTTCTACTACATCCATCAGCAAAAAGGTACTATTAACCCCTTCGGGATGAGCATCTTTCACAGAATTTTTAATCTTTAATCACGGGTCTTTTAAAACAGAAATTTTTGCCTAATTGAATCAGGAAAATGCTCTGATTAAATAAGGCAAAATTTACAATAAAAATTTTCTGGTGAGAATAATCACCTATTCTGAGCACCTTACGCAGCACGAATACCAGTCGCTCGTCCCCAAGGGGTTAAAAAATAACTCTTTACATAATACCAATGGGAATGAATTTTTCCCCTATCTCTGGGAGTGCAAAAAGGTGAAAAAGAAGTCATTGTAAAATAACATTATGCATTTACTTATTAAATTAAGCTTAACTATAAATTTTGAAGAGATATTACAAATATATCAAATAATTCAAAATAGATGTTATGCCGATTATCTTTTAAACCATTGATTATACAAAGACATTTCTAATTACAAAAAGTATACAAATCAAGTACAGCTTTCAGATATAGCATTTATTTTTCAAGGAGATGTATATACATATTAAAATACAAAAACAAATTTTTTTATACAGTCCTTAATAAGTTATATTTAGACAGATTTTCTCCATACTCGAATAAGCAAAACAATAAAAATTCCAATCTTCTACAACAAAAGTTGAACTAGTTACACTTTGAATTTTTGAAGCTTTCAAGCACTAAAAATTCATCTGTCCATTTTTAGTGCCAGAAAGCTCTCAAATTTCATAAACTTTAAAGCATCATAACTCAATGAGTTTTCGTTGTAAAAGAATGGATTTTTTACTGTTTTAAGTCAGAACATGGAGAAAATGTTTCTAACCATAATTTATAGGATCTGAATATTACATATAAAAAAATAAATTTATAATTTTAATATGTATATATTCCTTTAAAAAAAATACCATATCTAAAAGCTGTGCTTGATTTATATACTTTATGTATTTGAATCACCCAGTATATATGTAAATGTTAGTTAAAAAATTAATCATTTTACTTCTTACACTGCAAAGCGTGCATTAGAAATTCAAACAAAATTTTTTTTTGCTAGTGCATTACTTCTTGTTATATACACTTTTTAGTAACAAAGTAGTTATTGTTTTCACTAGCTGGAAATATGTTCGATTCATAATGAAAGCATCCTGAAATCCAGTGTTTTTCTTTTCTTTTTTTAGTCTGTTTAGCAACAAATTAACTATTATTTTCATTTGTTGAAAAAGACATATTACCAAAAATTATAAAATATTCAGATTATGGAAGATTTAAATAACCATTCCGTTTTAATTCTTAATACAAATTTTGAAAAGAATGCATGACTTCATTAAAGATATATAACGCACTTCTCAAAAATGCATCATGATTTAATTTTTTTTTTTTTTTTTATGTTTCTATGCCACTACAAAGTACAGTTTAAAACATTATGAAGAAAAAAAAAAAAATATATATATACAGTGAAACTCGTTTAAGATACGAATCAAGTGATCGATAGTATTTCGTATCTTAAGCGGGATCGTATCTTATCCGGATTTCATAGATTCTCGAGTAATAATGCGTATAAAGTCAGTGTGCATTGTTATTAACGTATTTTAGCAATTTATCTCTCATTTTAAACATTTCTAACAAAATAAACAAGTTTTAGATATTCTAGAAAATTTGAGTTTAAGATTTTGAAATAAAGAATAACTTTATTTTTCTCCAAAATTTTATTGAGTCGTTTGTACAATAACAAAATTAAAACACATTTATGCAATGCTCTCTGCCAAATAAAAAAAAAGGCTATAAAACGAAATTTTTCTTAATGTTTAGAAAACAGAAACCAAAATACACTACATACTTAAAGAGGAAAAATAATAAATTTTCATAATTATTTTTAGAAAGACAAACTAAATATATGCAAGGAACAATAATTATTTGATACATTATCAAAATTAAAGTACGTGAAATAGTTTTAGTTTGTTGAAAAAAAGTCATTTACCTTGATTTGGTGCAACGTAGGGCGAGATTTTATCACGAAGTTTTTTGCCTTGTTGATGTGGTAGAAAAAATCCTCGGCGGACGGACCAGCATCCATCGAAGAGGCGTACAGTCGAAGTAAGCTGAACGAGATCATTACAGATGCGAAAGATGGTATGGATGGTACATCAGCTTCTTCATTCGCGTCGTCTTTTACTTCTTCTGAAGGCCTAGGTTCATCGGAACTTTTGACGTCCGTGATTACTTCCGCGATAGAACGAACTTCACTTGTTACAACCTGACCGTCAATTTTGACAAATGAGTCCTAATCTTTGCATTCTTCTTGATGCTGCTCCTCTTCTGCGATTTCAACGTTTTGCGAAGTGCCGTCGACGTCAAAGACTTTACAGAAGCAGTTCACAATGGTGATTGATGTTACGTCTTCTCAGGACGTACTCAGGAAATGCATACGTCCAAGAGGTAAATAGATTATACGTACAACGACACGACTTTTGTATTTCATTTTGAGAGCATGAATTATGCCCTGATCCATGGGTTGAACCATGCTAGTCGTATTGAGTGGTAAAAAGACTAGTTCCATATTTTGTAAACCAGGGATATCCTTAGGATGGGCGGGACAGCTTTCGGCATGACACAATACTTTCCTGGACTTCTTTTTCATTCGTTCATTGAGCTTGCGAATCCACTTAACAAATATGTCGCTTGTCATCCATGTTTTGGCTTGATTTTTATAATCACAGGGCAAATTTCTAGCATTTTTAAATAGTCATTGAGCCAGAAGCCAAAATTAGTGATTTTGGTTTCATCTCTGAGGACTTGATGATATATACCTTTTTGGATTTACAATGATCCAAGGAGTTCATTTTATGATGATACTATGAAATTTGTGGTAGCTTATAGACGCCATATTGAAAACATGAGCGCCATCTATCGCACACAGATACATATGATTTTTTTTGCCAGTATCACATAATTAAAGAGATTTCAATGAAAAAATGGAAAGAACAAATATTGTTAAACATAAAACGTTATACAAATTATATATTTATTAAGATTTTATTTTAATATGATGCTTATCTTTATATTTAACTTTATGTTTATTAACATTTTCAGTGGGATAAACATGTCGTTTCACATTTTAATGCATATTATTTTCATATGGTAAAACACAGCAATTCAAGAAAAATTTAATACTGGTAAAGCTATTGTACTTAGTATGTTAAGAATTAACCCCTTCGGGACCACGGGTGCATATATGCACCTTCGGAAACGTCTTTACATCGCTTGTTTTTGATACCACTAAAAAAGAAAAGTAAAAATTTCCTTATTTAAGTTATTTTCTTGATTGCTAAGCTAAATTTAATTGTTTGACAAAAAGGGGTGTCAAACGAATAATATTCATGTGAAAGATGCTGGTCCCAAACGGATTAATAAATAACAGAAATCTTAGTCTTCTTCACAGCTATCATCATCATCGGTTGACATTCCTGTGTCCAAATAACTTCCATCGTCATAGAGCAGTTCTATATTTTGCATATGCTTGTATATTTGAGGTTATTAAAATATATGCATATGATGGTGAGACACATGTTCTTGAACAAGAACATGACATCAGTTCCAAAATAGATTCAGGAGCAGGAGAACTGCCATTCCACTGGATCTCTAGATAGCCTTTTCCTTCACTATCTGTTCCAAAAATCCAACTATATTTATCTGGGTATGTAAGATCAGGATCAGCCTGTATGCACTTCATCCAAACAACACCGTGGTAAATAGATTGCATTACCTATAGGCAGAGTGTTATTTCTGCATGGCAGAAGGTGATGCGATTCCACAGACTCCTTTTTTACAGCAAAAGTATATAGAATATAGCGCAATTCATTGATATCTGAGTATTTGTGCTTTCATAATAGAGATGGCAAACTTACGGCTCAAGCTGTTTCTTTGTTTCCTCTGACAGCGCCTTAAGCGCATTTCGAAATTCAGTGTTCTGAATCATCATTTTACCTTGCTTGCAAAGGCACTTACTGTATCGCATTCGACAGTTAGTGCATTACATACCGCTTTACCTAAAAGTTCATGCATCTCACTCAAGTTGTAGTACTTTACTTTACCCTGTCATTGGATCCACATTTTACAAATATTAACTCTTTCTAGTTCTTCAAATCGTTTTCTAAAGAAAACAGTGTGAACAGAGCATAATAATAATATTTCTAAATCCAGACACTAAAGCCATGGTGTGCGCAAAATAAAAGTCAGGTGTAACCTCTTCTTGGAAGCAGGTCAACTTAGTGTATTCTTCAACTAGTTATTTCGTGAATATATAGCATTTTCTCCGTAGATAACGTACATAATTTGTGTAATCAACTATTTCAGATAATGTTCATTTTATCATTCTTGAGAAATGAAATGTATAAGTTCTTTCTTGTTCTCCTCATCGGACAGAAACTGCTTCCATTTTTGTACTGGGTGTCCAGGAGTACATGATCTTTATAGCATTACCAACAGTTCATATTTTTCGTTCATTTCTTTTTATTGACACCTGCCTGTATGTATCAAATAAAGCATCTATTCTTTGAGAGGATGTAAAATCTTGTATTATTTTAGAAAACAGATTCTTTGCTAGTTGTCCAAATGATTGTAGTTCCTGCGTTAGCTTTGAACAAAGCACATTCCGTCAATGATATTAACAATACCATCATTTGCATTCTTTCAGCAGTCACAATTTTGTCATAACATCCATCAGTTTGATTTTTCAGTTTTTCGCATTAAACCACCAAGTGTTGCTAAGGGCTATGGAAGAGGCCCTAGGTGGTAGGAAAAGACAGTTCTCATACCGAAATTTCTTCGCTCTGCAATGATTGTCATCTAAGCAAACATATTTCTTTCTGCCTAGGCAACAAACTCTGATTTATTAAATTTTACATTCTGTTTCTTTTTAAAGTCAGAAAATGTCTTTAGCTTCTTTATCTTTGGAGGTTTGAAAAACCCGTCTGGCTTTGAGTCTTCAGACAGATATTCTCCCTTGAAAGTTTGGTAAGCTTCTTCACGCATCTTATGAGCTTTGACCATGTCTTCGACAATTTCTAGATTTGTCATTGCTCCAGTTGATTCTATTACCGTGTCTAGATTTATCCATTCATTGGTAATCATGTTCTGTAAATATGAGACATCACGTTCGTTTTTCTGGATCCTGCTATAAGACAGATCTGGATGTAGAACTAATTTTGGTTCTTTCACGAATCATGTGAAGAAATGCTGCCCTGATATCAAAAATATCTTTCGACTGTGGCATGTCTTTGACTGAACTTCATTGTACCTTTTGACACCTGCATGTCTTTACTTTTGTCTCTTCAATCGCCCAATTCATTTAATAGCATGCAAAACCAAGAAAATCTTTCAATCACCCTATTTATCGGCGGCAATTTTCCAATATGGCGTCCATTAGCTACCCTGTTTTTGAATGTATCATGGATAAACGTCATTCTGATGTTGTGGTGAATCCAAAAATGTGTGATTTACCAAGTCCGCTGACATGAAACCACTCGAACCCCTGACTCAACGACGGCGGCCATTTTCCATTATGGCGTCCATAAGCTACCCTGGTTTTGAAAGTATCATGGATAAATGAGGTGCTGTTGTTGCGCTGAATCCGAAAATATATAGTTTACCAAGTCCGCTGACATGAAACCACACGAGCCCCTGGCTCAACGACTAAAAGCAGCGAGGATTCCGCGACTTGCCGATGACAAGGGGTTTTAATTTATCCGTTCCGCTCATATTTGATCCAACGAGAACAGTTATACTTTCTTTGCTCAGTTTGTCTCCAGAACATTTCTCACCCTTAAATGCCATTGTTTTATCAGGCATTAATTTTTTTTAAAAAAAGGCCTATCTCGTTGACATTGTAAACATCGCATCTTGAGTACTTTTTCAATAGCGCAATTCAGTTGCTCTTTTTACATAATCTGCCCTAAAGACACGTGAAAAACGGATTACATAAACACCATTTCGTATATTAAGCGGGGTTTTTTTCATCAAGGGACAAATTTTCTTCGTATATTAAGCGGGATCGTATATTATGCGTACGTATATTAAGCGGGTAATTTTACACAGGTTTAATAGGCGTTTTTCAAGGGACCGAAGACAATTCGTATCTTAAGCGGGATCGTATCTTAAGCGGGCGTATCTTAAACGAGTTTCACTGTATATATATATAAAATAAATAAATAAATAAATCTCAACTAAGGAAAGGGACCAGAGAGAAATTTCAAAGAGATTGTCAAATGAAAACATTAAAAATCTGTAGATTTTATTTATATACGAATAGGCAAAGTATACCTTTTACAACTAAATTTTGAAGCACTTAGTCATTCTGATGCACAAATAAAATATGTTAACATACACTTAGTCATTCTGATGCACAAATAAAATATGTCAACATAGAGTTTTTTTCATATAACTCATTGTCTTCAATCATACATTAATAAGAGGTCAATGTATATGCATACTGAAAAAAAAAAAAAAATGAAAAACATACCTGATATAGATTTTTTGCTTCGAGCAGCTCTCTGAATATGTCCTTGAACAGATTTCAAATATTTTTTTAATGTATCCTTAAAAAACAAAACAACAAGAATAAAAAAGCTTAATTTTATGCATCTATTTTCACACAAAAAGAAAACAACTTTTCATGTTCATTATATTCAGTACATTTCTTCAAAGAGGGAATATTGATCTTCTAAAATTACACAATAAAGCAAATTTCTAATATGGTACAAGATTTGCTTTTTAACAGTAAGATTTTGCTGTTATTTATTTTTTTTTTAATAACTGAATTTTTACAATGTGCTATATGAATTACATTTTGAGATTGAACAGTTGCATTAGTAATTGAAGTTATCACAAGCAAATTACATTTAGATATTTATTTTATACTTATATAAACAAAAGGTATAACAATGAAAAAAAAAATCTTTAAAACTCACAATTACAAAAATAAGTCAGTATGTACCAGAAAGACGTACTGACTAAGAAAATATTAAATTCATTCATGCCTTGTACTTTTCTAATCTTTAACAGTATTTTTAATTTTTAGAGGTTCTTTCCTTTGCTTAGAGTTTTGCATCAGTATACAGGGTTAGATTAAATGATTCACCGGGTTTCAAAAGACTGTTTATTTACAAGTATATGGCAAAAAAAAAAAAAATCTTTAAAACTCACAATTACAAAAATAAGTCAGTATGTACCAGAAAGACGTACTGACTAAGAAAATATTAAATTCATTCATGCCTTGTACTTTTCTAATCTTTAACAGTATTTTTAATTTTTAGAGGTTCTTTCCTTTGCTTAGAGTTTTGCATCAGTATACAGGGTTAGATTAAATGATTCACCGGGTTTCAAAAGACTGTTTATTTACAAGCATATGGCATACGAAGAGGGTGATATATGAAAAAATACATACACTCACAAAGTTTCTGGTACATACTAATACAGGGTTCCTACACAATTCTGATAAAAAAATTCCCTGACTTTTCCAGGTTTTCCCTGACTTTATTCAAAAATTTCCCTGACCTTTCTCAGTAAACATTCAGCTTATATATTGTTGTAAAACCCTCCACAATGGACTTTAATTTAGATAAATGCTAGAAAAAGTATGTGCTGTATGAATTTCCATTATTTTTCATATCGTTATATAGTTTGCATAAATTTTATATAAAAATTTTAGATTGGATGAATAATTAATTCAAAATTTCTTCATGTACAACAATAACAGAAATTCTAATGGATGTAGTACAGTCAAACCTCGTTAACACGAACTCGCTTAACGCGAAATTTCGCTTAACACGAAATAATACCAAGGTCCCGTCAAATAAGTCTGAAAATCAATGTTAATTAATTCGTTTAACACGAAATAGAATTTCGCAAAATCCCGCTTAAGGCGAAATTTTTTCTTTTTGCTTGTAAGTCTTAACACTATTCTTATCGCAATTTTGAATATTTCAAACTTACATGTCACATCCTCTTATTATAAATGTAAATTTTTTAACGATTTGAAAATGACCTAAGTAGAAAAAGAGTGTCAGCATATGGTGAAATACTGAGATCTTGATTAATCCCTCAATAAAAGTTTGGGTGAAGGAATTTCTTTTTTGAAAGTGATTGTTCTATTACTCGGTTGACTTTGTTTACAATGACATAAACCATAAACCGGGTTTCCGGAATCCCCTATCTTCGAGTGAAAGAAATGACAATCCCTACTTCACTACTACCTAACTGGGTGACTAATTAAAACTCTGTTCGCACTTGCCCTGTAAAATTCTATAAAAGATGAATCGAAAACAGCAAGTGAATCTTTAGAAACGAAGCAAAAAATGTTAAAAGAAGTCAGCGATAAAATGCTGAAAAAAATGCGATAAAGTATGAAATATACAATACGATTTTTAAAAAATCATGAGAAGATTGAAGCGGCTTATATAGTCTTATGCAGAAATCGACACAGAACGGAAAAGGTTTGGCGTCATTGAATGAAGCTGCAGAAGCACTGAAAACTGTACAACGTTTCCTTATGAAACAAGACAAGCTTTCCTGAGCTTTGTACAAATTAGATGAGATACATATGTTCCTAAAATGAAGTAATCTAGATAAAATGAAGTAAAAGTCAATTTTAAATGATTAGTAGGTAAATGAATTTATTATTGCCTAAAATGTCAATTTGTCTTATTTCTTAATTAAATTTTCTGTTTGTAATTAATTTATGATTTTAAGAGCAGGGATACAGTTTTAGGTAAATTTATTTAGTTATTATATCTAACATTGATGATGCTACTATTTTGACGGTTAACACGAAATCCCGGATAACAAGAAAACAATTCACAGTCCCTTTAATTTCGTGTTAACGAGGTTCAACTGTATATCAAAAATTCCCTGACCTCTTCAAATATTAAAAAAATTCCTTGACTTTTTGCCTAAATTTTCGAATTCCCTGACTTTTGCCTGTTTTCCAGGTTTTTCCTGACCCATAGGAACCCTGTAATAATGTTCAATGTGTGTGCCCTTAGTCGCCTGGGACACATCCCAACATAATCTAGTTCTGCCCATACATTCAATAGCATGTTTCTGTCAATGTCTGTTACAGCAGCAGCAATGTGTTCCAAATTGCGAGCCACAGGGCGAGCTTTTAAACTTGGTGAGTTTATGTATCTTGTCATGTATCACCTGTCTTTGTAGGTTGAATACCTATCAATACACAGTGTTTGCAAACCCAATGGATCATTTAGGCTAACCCTGTATATAACTTTTGTTTGTAAAAGCTATAACATTTACTCACTATCATTTCTCAGTAAATTTTTAAAGTTATGACTTTTCCACATTAAAATATTGAATGAACTTAGTCTTTTATCACAAGGCTCAAAAAGACATGCTAACATTTTGACTGCAGGAGCTAAGGCATACTGGCTAAGAAAATACCAAATTCTTGTATGCCTTGTATTTTTCTAATCTCAGGGGTCTGTCCAGACTTTTCTCACAGGGTCCTGTTTTTGGGAAATTGTGAAGTTTTTCTTATTTTTGTGAAAATTCTAGTCATAATTTTGTGAATTTTAAATTACTGATGTCTTTATGTCCTATTCTTCATGTATAAAAAGCTAAGTAATATTCTCTTTGGTGAGTTCAACTGCTTACTTACAGGCCAGATTTTATTTTTAAATGACTAAATTTGTCAAAAGTTCAATTTGAAAGTGAAAAAATTCTGTGAAAGGTCTATTTAAGAGACAAATAATTTTGTGAAGGGTCCTGTTATGGGATAAAATGTTTTGTGACGGGTCCTGTTTGAGGATAAATAATTTTGTGAAGGGTCCTGTTTTAACATAAATTATTTTGTGAAGGGTCCTTTAAAGGACCTAAAATTTTCCTAAACATATCCCTGAATCTCTAACAGTATTTTTAATTTTTGGAAAATCTTTCCATTGCGCTGAGTTTTGCATTAGTATATATAACTTTTGCTTGTAAAAGCCATAACCAGGGGTGGTGAATTTTCAGAAAATCTTACCAGCCAAGGATTTATTTTACCCGCCAGCAAAATGCAATGTACATTGTTATGATAAAACTTAGGCAATTGCAAAAATAGTTGATTACTATTGCTACAATACATTTTCACACATATATTTTTTCCCCTGTAAAATAAAGAAAAATATACACAAGAGAGAAAAGTTTAATAAAGAATAGAACTTAGTACCGAGTTTACATCACAGTAATTTGGAAAGTTGTAAAATATAGCTAACTAGTAGAAAAAATAAAGTTCTTGGCATATCTTTTGGCATGGAGTTTTTCACAAATTCACTTGCCTTGTCAGAAAATCCACTCGCCAGTGGCGAGTAAAATGATGTATTTCCCCACACTGGCCATAACATTCACTAACTATCAGTTCTTAGTAAATTTTAGGGGCTATGCATATATAACATTATCATTTTAGGGGGGAGGGAGGGTCTGGCGCATGATATCGTAAGATATCTCAAAGGAGAGAGGGACCTTGTCTTTTGATATCGTTATCATTTTTGATCCACCCAAAATTATCTTTTTTTATTGGTAGCTTGTTCCTTACATCAGAATGATACTGTTATCTTTTTTTAGTCTGTTATCTATTTTTATGAAATACAAAGTTATTATTAAAATCACTAAATATATTAAAAAATCATGTAATTCAAAAATGTGAAGTATCCTAACGTTTGGCATGCCTATTCTTCTGGCATATGTGTTTGCATATATAATACGCTGTTGAGAAACTAGGCCTGAAGTATGTTTGAAATGATACTTGTTATGTTTACTGTTAAAGAAAAGAGAAAAAAGCTTGCCCACCTGTTACGTTGGTAAAAAGCTCTGTCTGCCCCCCCCTCCCCTCCCATACAGGGGCAATGAAGACGTTATTACTATTGAATGCATATCTAACAAAAAGCTATTTTAAACACTTTTAAATAGCAGATATTTCTTTTAAATGTTATTTGATATAAAATTATTTCATATATAATAGTAATATTTTATTGACTTCTCTTCATTTGAATCAATAAATGTATAACCATATCTGTATATCATTGCAAACAAAAGAAAAATATTGGAAAAATAAAAATAAATTTTAGACATTGATAACGATATCATTAGGGGGAGGAGGAGGTCATGGGATGATAACGTATGATATCATAAAGGAGGGGGTGGAGGTCCAGAATTATCAAAAATTTGATTACATTATAAATGTATAGCCCCTTAAAGGTTATGACTTTTCCACATTAAAATATTGAACAAACTGATGTGAACCAATAAGGAAAAAATAACTTCTTAATAATGCCATCGAAAACAGAAAATGTGCAAGGTCTTTCAAAAGAACTTTGTCTTTTTTTCTTTAAGCACAAACAACACATGCAACCCCTTTGAAAGCAGGAGCAAAACTGAAAGGAAATGAAAAGAAAAGAGAGAAGTAAAGAAAACAGACCACAGGAAAGCAGAAAGCACCAGCCAATTACAGAAGAACATTACCTAATCAGAAGAACACATAACAGAAGGAGAATTATGATGAAAATTGAATAAAACAGAGTCAACATGATTTAAGAGGGGGATATAAAAACTATATATGTATAAAATAAATGAAAAAAATAAAAAGAAACAAAATAAAATAAATAAAGTAGTAGAAATAAGTAAAATAAATGAAAAAAAATACAGAATTAAAAATCAAAATAGGTATTATAATAAAAGTAACAATACAAAATAAATGCAAGTGCTATCGAGATTAAAATGAATGATATATGAATTTAGAAAACTAGATTTAGAAAATAATATTAACACAATAAACTAAAACAATAAAAATATTTATTGTTTTAGAAAATAATTAAAGATTAGTGAAATCTCATTTTCTGAAAATATGCACAGAAAAAGTAGAAGAAATCTAAAATTTATTTCTTCCTATGTACAAATAAGCAAATTAATAAATTCTCAAAATAAAACATAAAGACTTATAAAATAGATAATACTAACATATATGCAAATCAATTCTTATAATTGAGATCAATTAGGTGGAGGTCAAAGTTGGATAAATTTTTCCTACAGAGTGAAAAGTATCTGGGCCAGGATTTGCACCTGACTATATGACCAAATGTGTCAATGTTCGGTGCCTAAACCACCCAGATGATATTGGGACTGACACAATTTACTCACTTATTGATATCATCAGATCTGCAAACCCACAGCATTAACAATAATAACGTGTTACATATGGTAACTCCATTACTCTCTGGATAATAATTAAATTGTGTCAGGGCGGATGTGATCTGGATAGCTCAGTGGCATGCACATCTAACAGGGTTCATAAATATCATGATATTTTTGAAAAGCTAAAAAATAAATGATAGTTTGGATATACATCTGATACATTCAAAAGGGTCAACTTACTGCAGATTCTAAATGTTTTCAGACTTAATATAAATTTAAAACTACCATATATTGCATTTAACATGGAAACTTAATAAAATAGTATTTTAAATGTCTTTTTCTCCCCTCCTACTTTTTAGATTCTTATGGGCAGATTTTAAATTATGAAGGGTACTTCTTAGATTCCGGAAGACACTTTTTAAATTCACTCTTTGATTTTTAAAGACACTTTTAATGTTTAAAAGTTATGGCATTATTTTAAAGAAATAAAAATGAGTCAGTTTTTACTATGCAAGCAAATTTTTTAGTCAAAAGACAGTAGACACATTTTTTTTTTTTTTTTTTTTTTTTTTTTTTTTTTTTTAATAAGGAGCTATGATAGTATTTTTTAGGATGAGATGCAAGATAGATGGTATTTTTTTAATCACGTTGAACAAAAAAGGTGCAGCATCCTTCTCAAATTGCCTGCAGAAAAATCTGCTTACAGCACTTGCATTGTTAAATCTATTAAAGTGAACTGCTTAGCAGTAAATCCAATTAAAAAAGCAATTCAAAATGCAATTTAGATTTTGTACATTAGTAAGCAAATGAAAATACCTTTAACATAAGAAAGTAGATCTGACCCGTTGAAAGAATTTCTTGAAAAATTGGATTGTCCAAATCATCAACTCTAGACTTGTCAGTCACAACAGAATGCAATTTGCACAATGAAAAACTAAAATTCCAAAAAGAAACCACAAAACCATATCAAGCAAAGAACACAAAATGAAAATACCAAGAATGAAACAAATTACAACAAAGTTAACTGCGATTCAACCATGGTCAAAGAGAAACTTCACAATATTTATGAAAAAAAAGCTTTTAAAATGTTAATAAACTAAATGTGGAGAAATACTACAAAATGGCCGTTATGGTCATTTTGTCAATTTGTTTGTTATGGTCATTTCATTCAAATGGTCATTTACTGTATCAAAAGCAATATAAAATAATTTGTAGTTAGAATATTTTCTAACGTTTTATGTTCATCAATATTTACAGTTTAAGTTAGTTTGTAATTCAATACTTTGTAAATATCATCAAATGAATCTGAAGTTTCAGTGATAAATATGCAATATTTTCCCATAAAAGCTATGTTATTATACTTTTTAAGTTAGTTATTCATTTTGGTGAGGGAGGAGGGGGCCTTGGTTCTTTTTTAAAACGATTTTTTTAACAGTTTGAGCACTTAAGAAAGTGAGATTTGTTGCCAAATGATACAAACAGCTATGAAAACAAAACTGATGAACTAGTATGTTTGTTTCAGTATGTAGTAGCACCAACTTTTCAAGAATATTGAGTGGGCTCAAAACTTAGAGTAAAATAACACAAAATTTTTACCCTTAGTGTGTGACAGGGGAGGAGCAAATAACTAAAGATGATATTTTGAAATTAAATGTTTTTTCTAATAAAATTTTTTAATTATAATTTAATTACAATTTTATAAATGTAATTTTTAAGTTACATTAAGTCTTTCCTTATAAATACACTAATATTTATTTTAAATAACATTGGAATCGCTAACTATTCAAAATGCAAAAAACTAAATGTCAAGAATAGCATATATTTTAACCACCTAAATGCTTTATAATTCAAGACATCAAAACAGATGCCAAAATCCAGAAAATTTGTTTTTGTGAAAGATTTAACTATACATCTGCTGAAAGGGTTTTCGGTTGGTTGGTTGATTTTTGACGGCCAATTATCTGCTCGAGGGATATAGGCCCAAGGGGGGAGTGCCCTTCGTGGGGGGTCTTTCTAAGGGAACCTAACCCGTATTTACACATGGAAATCCATGGCTCGAAGAAAACCACGAAAACTCCGAACGATTAGGCCGACGGCCAACGATTGGGTTCGAACCCAGCACCTCCAGTCTACCAGCTTCGAGAGCAGAGCCTCTCGGCCACTGGTGGGGCCCTGAAAGGGTTTTCGGAACTCTTGTAAGTCTAATGGATGTCCTTACTATTTTTCAAACAAAATTATTTTGAGAACGTTAATAAACCAAATTTCATTTCAACGATTAAATAAATAAATCACAAATTAAGTCAATTCAAGTTGGGTGGGCAGAAAGATCAAATTATTGGGTGGGCTCGCATCCCATGGGCCCATATAAGTTGGCGCCACTGTCAATATGTACTAAAATGGGAGAATGAAAAATTATGCACCAGACATACATTATAAACACTTTCCAGCACTAACAGAATGATGTTACAGAAATTTGATTTTTTTTCCCCTTAGTATGTAATGAGCTACTTAAATAAACAACTTAAAAGACAGATAACCTAGTAAAAATCCATTTTCATCAATTACTGTGCATATCCGGTAATATGTGCAAATTTTTACGTGCAGACCTGAATGCAATCCATAGAATTTTTACAAAACACCTAATACACTCAAAATTAGATAAATTTAATAATGCACAGCACAGTGGAAAATGTACTTTCAGCCAGGGTTGCCAGTTTGGACTAAAATTTTAATCCGAAATTTAAATTTTTTACCGGAAATTTTGAATGAAGAATTTTTACTTCATGCGATCGCTAAATATCATTTATTGACGAAAGCATAAAATATTATTCTTTATTCCTGGCAGTGATTTATCATTTCGGCAGAGGGGGGGGGGGGGATATAATAAAAAGTTTTAAAGAGGTAATCACAAGAAACTGGGAAAAATTCCACTTTAAACAGGTTTTTATCATGGCAAATAACATATCTGTTATACAATCAAACCTGCTAAGATAGAATCACATGGGACTGGAAAATTTTCGTTTTAGGCAGGTTTTCATCTTAACAAGTATAATTCCATGGTTCCATGGAATTATATGGAATTCCTAATTAAAGCTACAAAATTTTTGAAATTTTTATTTTTTTAGATGTTAAATTCCTATCCTTTTTCTGAACATTTTTATATAATTATTTCCTTAAAATTCCCATTAGAATAGAAGTTATGGCTTTTAGAATTATACCCCTCAATGGCTAAAGCCGCATTTCTGAAACTTTGAAGTCATTTTTCTCCAAATGACATGTTTGAGTATAACGTGCAGGATATTTAAAAAACTTTTGAATATTTTTTTCATGAAAATTTCAAAACATATGTTTCATGTTAGTCTGTATATAAACTGAATCGAAAATTTCAAAACACATGCTTCATGTTAGTCTGTATAAACTGAACCTAAAATTTCATTTTTACTGCTCAAAAAAATATATTTTAGGTGATTATATTGTTGAAATTTTCAAAATTTTGTATTAGCTAAATACAAATTTGCATTAAAAATATAAAAATGCTTTAAATACAAATTTATTTAGGTTCAGGCTCATTATTACAATCAGAAGTATAATTAGGCATAAAAAATTTCAGTCTAGTTGCAAAATTTACTTTGCAATCCTGTGTGTAACCTGTCATACCAATTTTCTGCTCGGCAAATGTCTGACAGTTTGGAGCCCCCTATAAATACTAATTCTGCATCTTACAATTTATAAATACATGAAATGAAAGAATATATTTATATCTTTCATTCCAATTAAAATTCTGTTTTTAAATCATATACATTTTAAGATGAAAATGGTCTTTTTTTTTATTTTGTCCAATTTTAAGAGTCTTGAGACATCTTAAGTATTGAATAGTGCTTTTCCTTTTCTCATAAATGGAACACATTCGACATAGCATCTTCCTGATGATGACTTTTCCCGAGACTGCCATGTCCCGAAAATCGGTTGCCAAATTTGATAGTTTTTTCTCAATTCTTTTTAATCATAAATTGTGGTTGATAGGAAGCTTTTTGTGTATTCAAGATTCAGAATCACTCAATTAGATTTATGATGTATTTTAAATGTAAATAAAGCTTATGTGCAATCAAAAAGTTACACAACCTAGAACAACCCTTTTTGTCAATATTTTGTAATGTTATGGAAAGAAAATAACACATCACAGTGCTGTAACGAGCTGAATAACAAGTCTATAGCATACCAAGTATTTAAGTAAATAAAAAAAGGTTCAAATCTTCCCAGTTCATACTAAGAAAACATCTCAATCTATGCATTACCTTAAATCACAGATTTTCATCTGATAAATAGCAACATTTTATTAATGTTTTTTAAACTTAAAATTAATAATGCCTTTTTAATCACTACATATCAGGTTTTACACAATAAAAAGCATGTAAAGAGAGCTAGTGTATAATAGAAACTTGGCTGAAATTGTTATTTCGTGGTCTCTACAAAATAACACACTTTTTAAGATGAAAACCTGTCTAAAATGGAATATTTTTGCAGTTCCTTTTAATTTTATCTTAGCAGCTCTCATTACATTTTCTTAAACTTTCGTAATTAAACTTGATATTTTCTACAAATTTCGGAGGGGGCTGCAGCCTCATCAGCCCACCCCCTGAATACACCACTGATTCCTGGTATGGACTCTAAATTTCTGAATAAAAATGGAGGCCAAACTGACAGCCCTGATTCATGCAATTATAGACCTTACAAGGAAGGTCTCCTTAAGGCACTTACTCAGAATATATATATGAAAGGATAAAAAGATTTTCTTCATCATAAAAGTCTTTGACACTGATTGATATTTATGAAACAGATTTGGAAAAGAAATTACCCTTTGTTGACATAAGACAGTCATCATAAAACATATTACATTATCTTGGAAGCATCATTATATTTATAGCATAAACAAAATGAGTTTTTCAAGCTATGCTAGATAGTTTAAGAATCAAATTATAAACAACAAAGGATTAATTTCAAATCAATAAATCAAAGTCAATGTTAGTTTAATTAGTGTCAAAGTAGAAAATTGATAAGCAATAAATCATAATTAGTTTTTGTCTTGTTGACATTTCATATTATGATTGCCTCATAAATAATATGTAACATTTAAATTAGAATTACCTCTGGGTGATGCAAGAGATGAATAATATTAGAAAACACATCATTAAAAATAGTCTTAGCCAATTAAATTAAAGTTTCCTCCCAAATTGACACTTTCGCCCTCTGCTGGAAAATATTCCAAACTTTATATCAAAACTCATGTGCTCAGCTGAAGAGCTCAGACATTTTTTAGAATTTTTAGATATCTGATGTGCCACAAAAAGATCAAGAATGTGAGCTAAGAAATATATGGTATCTCGGGGCCTCCAGCAGACTCGCAACTCCTTTGTAGCTTGTACCTCACAAATAAAGATATTGGTAGTTCAAGGAGCGAGGTCCCAAGTCAATTATTTACCAATACTGCCAAGAGACTCAACTGTGCATTTAAATGACACAAACTCGATTTGTGACGGAACAGAACCCCACAACAGGCCAGCATATTTTACATATATATATTTAAAAAAAATGTTAATGTAACTATTTATGTATGTAATAAAGAATCAGTCAAATTTAATGGTGGAATTCAAGTAGAAAGTCTGTAAAAAAATAAAATACTTTTGAATATTTGGTGCGAAAATACTAAAGTGCCAGACGATTTGGCGAGCAACACCTTTCCTCGCCAAATGCAAATGATTTAAATGCATTTGGAAATTGTTAGCTAAATGAGTGTTTAAATGCGCAGTAGTTAAAGAATTTAAACTTAAACAATGAAACAGTTTATTATTTTTCTATTAGCTGATGTAATATATACAATTTGCATGTGCCTGAAAAGTAACTGCCGATTAACAAATCTCTCCTCATATATTTTGTTGAAAATTCATTTAAATTTTGTTCTAAACAATCACTAAACTATTGTTAAATTTCATTAGATATACATATAAATGTATATGACAAAACCATAGTTATAAAAGTGTATTTGTTTAAGTTAAACTGACTTAAACTAGTACAGTATGAAGGATAGAAAAAGTTTTTCCTTAAAGAGTATTTTCCTAAGAGTGTATTATTATTATTTTTTAAAGGTTCCTTGTGTCATTAACCAGCGATAAATCGCCAAGAAAACAAATTCATTATTTTTTTATGGATGCTATATCGAGGTTCTGAGAGAAATTTTCTTATAAACATATATATCCTCATGACAGGAACATTCAGTAATTTTTTTAATTTTTCTGAGTATGCGCTAATGGAGACCTTCATTGTCAGTCAGTCCTATAAACTAAATTCTGTTGTGTATCTTTGTAAAAGAATCATAAAAGCTATTTATTCAATAATCTATAGAAACTATGCAGTGCATTTTAGTGATTTCGTTATGTTTGCAGTATCATAACATCATTAAAATGCACCACAAAACGATTTTTCTTCATAGATCATAATGGAATGGAATCTTTTTGTGCATCCCTGTAAACAAGCTACATTCTACTTATTCTATACTCCTGAAAAAGCATCTTGTAGCCCATCTCAGTGATGCATGTCAATCTTATTATGTTTGAACTATCATAACATCAATAAAACATTCCACAAACGATTTTTGACCATAGACCATAATGTAATGGCATTCATTTGTGTGTCCCTGTAAACAAATTATAATGCTACACACTTCATTTTTTAATACCAAACATTCTACAGTAAACCTCTATACAGTGCTGAATTCAGGGGGTGGCTTGGGGGATCACTACCGGAGAAAAATGTCTGAATTCAACACCGCCTCAATAACATATAAAAATTTCATGGCAATCCAAGTATATTTATGAGAGCTACAGCATAGACAAATGACAGGCAGACAGACAAACTGAATTCACAAACATTTAAAAAAAAAACAATGCTTCTGATTATATGTGTTAGATAAAATAGGAAATCCAACTAGAGCTTCCTGGATTACAGAACATATTGCCAAGCATACAGAATACAGGTAAAAAACATTTTTTATTGAAAACACGAATAATAATTTTTTTTACATTTAATACATATACTTCGATAAAGTCATATTAGCCAGAATTACACATGAAATAACGGAAAAATAAAAATCACTGCAGATTAAAATGAATGAAAAAAAGTAAACATAAACAATACGACTTCAACAGTTACAGTTGCAGATATTGTACAAAAGCTACTGTTCAGCCATATTTTTATCTTAGATAAGAAAATAATTTACACCAGAATCTTAAAATAACAAAATTTTATGTCCTGTTGATCAAGATTTAATAAACAAAAAAGCTTAATTAAAAAATGTCTTGGAAAAAGAACTGCGATTGTCACTGATATTAGCACCATTTTGATTTTTTCAGAAATCATATCAATTTCTTCATGAAAAAGCTTGAGTTCGGTCATATTAATCAGAATTACAGTATGGAAACAGTTATCCGCAAAACAGTTATCCAGAATGATATTTCCAATTCATTGATTTCAGAATCTTTTCAGAAAAAAGTGCCATACAATGCCAGTTTGACATGTGCATTGCTTGACACAATATAATATACATAGTATAACTTGGTGTTACATCTAGTACTTGAAATAGAGGCATATTTAGTTAGACATTTGACATGTTTATTTTTATGCTAAGAAAACATAAAAATTTTTTGTTTCCAAGATAGGGAAAATTGTCTTTTTTCAAACTCCAATTAACTTTTGATCTTGTTTGGACTGAATTTTAATTTGTGTAATCTAATAGTCAATTTGAAATCAGAATCAATGCCACACCACCACATATATTCTACCAATCTGATCAAATGGATGTTGTTTCAATGCCCAACCAGTTATCCAGAAAAACCAGTTATCTGGAATACATCTAACCCCAACCATTCCGGATAAGTGGTTCTAGACTGTACATTAGTGTGGTTCAAAAAATTTTTTTTTCAAGGTAAAGACCAAGACACACCCCACTTTTTTTACATTCATCCATAGTATCACTCTCCCAAAATTATAGCTGTTTACACCTAGAGTAAGATGGTGCTCAATGACCCTTCATTTTGACACTTTTTGGTAATTTTACACAATTTTATAGTGTTAGATTAATGATAATATGTGTGTAAAATACATAATTTTTAAACAAAAGCTGATCGTTTTAAGCTTTTATAATTCCTGATAAATAATAAAAAGTGTAGTTGAATTATTTAGCAACAGTTTTTCTATCTAATGCGTCTGGCAACATTGCAATACTTCTGACACAAGAAGCCGCCATTTTGTAAGCAAAAACCCTTTTTTATAGTTCCCATACTGATGCTTTGATTCTAATAAAAATAACAGAAGATTGTGATTTCTTTATAGATTAACGGAATAGACACAAAATGTATTTCGGTAATGAAGATAGAGAATTTATTAAAAAAAGCAAGAGAGAATTCTTAACAGAAAAAAAATAGGAATAACAACAAAAAGAAAAAGTCATAGGTGTTGAAACTTCATCAACAGCTGTTTATGTTTATTCAGTGGCTGATTCAGAAAACTCAGAGTCCCCTTCCCAATCAGATGTTGATGATGATGATATTTTTCTGAATATAAAGAAAAATCTTATTTACAATCCTGAAAAGAAACAAAATGTATCTAAACACAACTGTTCACATCTTATGTTAGTGGTGCTTTAGATTGTAACAAGACATTTGATCGTGAAGATCTGCATTTGATTGTTCCAATTGTATCAGCTTTGAGGCATGATCTTCGTGCACTTCTTCTTTCAAGAAACACCATACAATGATTAAGAAAAAAAGCTAGAAAATAATATGTTGAGTCAGATATTCGTGATTTCAAACCAGATTGGCCTCTAGTCCTCCACGGGAACGGCAAACTTTTACCGGAATGTCTTGGATTAGGAAAGGTTTTTTTCAGTTGCCAGTGCATGTTTCAGGATCTGGTACTGAAAAGCTCCTTGGAAGTTCAGTGGTGGTGAAACAGCAGAAAATATAGTGAATTCTATTTTTAACCTATTAATTACACGAGTTGCGTGTAGAGAAAAACATTCAAGGTTTATGTTTTGACACTACGAGTATAAACACTGGTTATGTAAAAAGAGTATGCATTTGTTCGGGAAAAAATTGGCTGTGAAGTATTTTGGTTAGCCTAAAGACACCATGCCATAGAGTTAATCTTGGCAAAGGTTTTAGCTTGTGCCTTGGACCATCCAGTTTCACAGAAATTCCACTCTTTAACAGATTTAAGAATGTTTGGCAAGGATATGAAAACAAATTTTCAGGTATAGAATTGGAAAAAATGCACTAAAGATTTTAAAGATTCAACCATTGCCTGTCTTTTATCTGTAGATAAATCTGTGGTCATTAGAGATGACTGAGTTGATACTTGCTATTTTGGGAAATCCACCATAGAAAATCCATTGGAGAATACCAGGTGCTATTCAGCATGCTCAGTGGTTGGTCAAACTCCTGTACAGTTTCAAAATCCGAGATTATCCAGAAGTTTTTCATCTAATTAAGAGGAAAGAAATGTAGCTCCAATGATCTTTGCAATTCAGTTCTCTTCTCTACAGCAAAGCGTGGATAAGGATCTCCACTTGCAGCAGAAGCTCCCGTAGTTTACTTGCAATTATGGAAAGACCTGAGAAAATATTGGACTAGGAGCAAGGAAAGTCTTAGAAAATCACATGTGGTATCTTTCAGATGAATTGATTGGTCTTGCCCTATTTTCAGACATAGTAGGGGAGAGTGGTAATGAATGGGCCATTAACAAAATATGAAAAAGTATTTGCATAAAATTATTTTAGATGCCACCAATAGATGAAGTTATTTGTTCTACCAAACTCATCAAAATTTCCATTGTTTGGGAGAAGCCATTTTCCCCCTAGAGTAGATTGGTCAAGAATCTGATTGAAAAGTAATTTTTTTTCCTTTTCAGTAAAATAAATAAGCTGAAAAATATCTATTATTTCATTGCAATATGTATATTAGCAAGTCTTTGCATATCTGTAAACTAATTTTAGGATGTATTTAGATGTTATTTGAATTTAATGTACTAAAAAAACCTGAATATATTCCAGAAGTATAGGTGGGGCTGAATGGGCCACTATATCATGGTCATGAATGGGCCACCTTTGCCCTGATCATCAAAATATGGTTTTTCTTTCTTTTTTCTGATTTTCTCTTTAATATGAAACATAACTGGCTGTCATGGATTTAGATTAAATTATAGTCTAGTTAGAATAGGTTTATAGTGATGTCTAAAAAATAATTAGCACATTTTCACCCTAAGAAATATTAGTTATTAATTAGAAACATGAGTTAAATTATATAAATGATTAAGGTGAACTGTCTAGTTGTTGATCACACCTACCAGTATTTTCCCATTTGATATAAAACTAGAATAATTGTTTATATTCTGAATCTGATGGGTAGAATATGTTAGGGAAATAAATAATCAGCATGCTAGAAAAAACTTGAAATACCTGGGATATAAGGATTTAATATAAGGTAAAGAAGATTTGCGGCATCAGAACGTGATGCTTGCAGTTAGCCGTGTTTTACAGGAATCAACATTGGCAGAGGGGTTGCCAATACGGCAAGACAAACTTCATGGTTGCCAAAAATGGTTGTGGCGATAAGAAATGTGTTGTGATCGTAAAAGGGTTAAGTACTCGTTGTGAAGGTTTTTTAATAAATACTATTGATCGTTAAAGAAATAATAAAAACTGGAGACTTCTTACTTTACAGGAGACAGTGAAGAGACAAACTGATGAAACAAACAATATTCTTTATTTCGGTCGTTAGTAGCAGTAGAAGGTTATGAAAATACTTGCTTCTGGTCACCACTTTTAAAATAAAAGAACTGGAAGAACGGAATCTCTTAATTAGAATTCTTCCATGGGATTCCTTTAGATGAGTGCAGCACATCGTTAAAAATTAAATCTTGAAAAAGAACATATCCACATAATCAAAATATGACCCACAGTACGGCAAACTTATTCGGCCAAAAAAAAGTGGCACGGCATTCGAACGGCCGGCCGGCGGGCTGGCGCTCCGCTAAAACTACGTTAAAAGACTACATCTTTTTCAGACAACATCAAACCAAATTCTGAATTTAAAATTAACGAGTTTTAGTATTTAAATGATGAATACGGGGTTGACAAAGTAATTGAAAGGCAGACTTATGGCTGGATACGAAACATACACACAAAAAATTAAACTATTGTAGATGTAGGAAACTTTTGAAGTAGGTAGGTAATTTTATAATTTTTAGCTTCCATGATAACATGTGCAACAACAGAGAAGAGACCAGAAGAAATGGATGTCACACAAAACCACTGACCACCTTCATCAGGTAAGCAACAGATGAATGGAAGAAAAGTCAGAAGAATGTCATTACAGGTAATTAAATTTTTCTAGTAGCATATACAGGAACAGTCATAATTAAATATGGCAAAAAGCACATAACTTAAGAGCTATTGATAGTTAATAAATATATAAAAGTAATCTTCACTATTGGCAAAGAAAAAATATTTTTCTTATGGTGAATGGAAATTTTTTTTTTTAAGTAGAACTGTTACAGGATTGAAGAAGCCCCATTTCATTTAAAAAAAAAATTAATGTTGCTCTTTTTATTTTTATAAAGCAACATGAGAATAAGGTATGATGATGTCGATGTGGATATGTCATGCATAGACTTATAAATTTGTGAAAGAATTGAATTTGCCAAAGAGAACTGAAGCAATGAAAATTTTGAATATTTCAATTTGTTAGCTGAGAGTTCTATAACAACATCAATAGGTAAATTTAAAAACAGGAACAGTTCTTTAAATATTAGAGATGAAATCAGACTAGTCCACAAGACAACATGCTAACTACACATACAGCATATTTCACAAATCATCTAAGGAGCAAGTCTAAGAACTTTTCAAAGGGGATAACTGTTTATAAATTTTCATATTATATTTTTGTTATTAAGAGAAGCAGGCAATACTTCAAAATAATCATACAGGATAATTACTACTATAAATTACTTGAAGAATACCAAACTTCAGTTGGAGAAAATAGGCATAATGGATGAGATGACAACAACTTTAAGTGAAGAACAAAATTTCTCAGCAACAAGAATTAAAAATAATACTTCAATAAAATTTAAATCTTTTTTTTTTTTAAATATATATATAGATATATATATTGAAATCCAAATTTATAATTCATTTAAAGTGCCATTAATAAGTAGAAAATTAAAAAAATAACCCAAAAGCCATGCCTCCTAAAATATCACATTATGTTCTTGAGAACAATTTTTGCCAATCTTCAAATTCATAGAAATTATTTGAGAACATAAATTCATTTGTAAAAATATTTCAATTTCAACAATTATTCTTCAAAATTATTTTTAATTCCAAAATTTTCAATCAATTAAAAAAATATGTAACTGCCTCAGAATTCTATTCTTAAAAACAGAATATTGCTATTATTTGCAACAACATAAAATTCATTTTCAATATTGTAATTATATAAATTCATTTCTTGATTGAATAATAATACATTCTACAAAATCTAGTAAAATTTAAATATGAATTCTTTAGAATATTGTAAGAAAAAAAATGCAACTATTTAACATAAAAATGGCATAACTCAAGAATCTATAAGAAGAAGAACATCAAATGTTCTAAAATATTTTCATAAATTATATCCAATAAATCTTGAATTAAAGAAACCATTTTCTTTTTTCTTTTTAACTAATGAGAACAATTCCTCAAAAAGAATTTACTTGACTTTCTTGAATAACGATCTTAATTTTCTTCAAAAATTAGAACAAGTTTCATGAAAATGTAGCTTCTATTAAAATATTTCAACCAAAACTCTCATAATTCTTTAAAAAAAAAAGAACAAAAAGTTCTAAAAAAAATTATCTTCAAGAATCATTATTTTTAAAATTGCAATAATCCCAAAGCAACCACTGTTGCAATTCGAAAGGTACTACGGCGCCAAATGTGGCGATAAGAAATATGTTGTGTTCGTAAAAGGGTTAAGTACTCATTGTGAAGGTCTTTTAATAAATACTATTGATCGTTAAAGAAATAATAAAAACTGGAGACTTCTTACTTTACAGGAGACAGTGAAGAGACAAACTGATGAAACAAACAATATTCTTTATTTCGGTCGTTAGTAGCAGTAGAAGGTTATGAAAATACTTGCTTCTGGTCACCACTTTTAAAATAAAAGAACTGGAAGAACGGAATCTCTTAATTAGAATTCTTCCGTGGGATTCCTTTAGATGAGTGCAGCACATCGTTAAAAATTAAATCTTGAAAAAGAACATATCCACATAACCAAAATATGACCCACAGTACAGCAAACTTATTCGGTTAAAAAAAAAGCGGCACGGCATTCGAACGGCTGGCCGGCGGGCTGGCGCTCCGCTAAAACTACGTTAAAAGACTACATCTTTTTCAGACAACATCAAACCAAATTCTGAATTTAAAATTAACGAGTTTTAGTATTTAAATGATGAACACGGGGTTGACAAAATAATTAAAAGGCAGACTTTAAATTGATTAGCTAAATTAACATTTATGGGAAATTAATGAAAATCGAATTACAAGCTGCAGAATTAAAAAAGTTTTCACTGATTGGAAAACGAAACCAAACGATTCTCCTGTCAGCGATCGGCGTCAAAAGAGGGCGGCGCATAATTTCAATGACGTCATCATAAGGCAAATCAACTCCGACAAAACAAGAGCTCCAAGACGTGCTCCTAAAATAGCGGAGTGCGCATGCGCAAGCTGCCGATCCACTCCCAACACAGATATGAATATCGGCGGTGAAAAATGAACTTGTTTTACGGTGAGAGATAAAAGTGTCAACATCGCGGCGTAAAGATTGGGTTCAAATGGACATCGATGCAAAAAAACTAGCTGAAAGGAAATAAAAATAAACCAAATTTAAATACTGAGAGAAGTATTCTCACAATGGTAAGACAATCTGAGATAAAAATTAAATTTACATTAAAACAAGATGCAATAGGCATTTTTCTAACACACCCTCTTGCCTATTACACTGGTAGGATGGTAAGTCAAATATTTGGGAATGTAAACAGAAATTTATAAATCTTATTTCCGTCCATAGACAAAAATCTGCAAGTCTATCTGAATCCTCATCAGTGCATTCCACAGCTCAAGTTTTGTAGAGTTTTCTTAGATACTTGCTTTGTCATCAAATCTGCAAAATTTTCTTGCGATGGCACATGTTCAAATTTGATTATTTTGTTATGCACTAGATCTCTCAAGAAGAAGTATTTGATGTTAATATGTTTACTTCTCTCTGAGGTAACACGGTTTTTCGCTATAAACATAGCACCTTGGTTATCGACAAACACTGTTTGGGGTATGGACACAAAAACTTCACAAATTTCATTCAGTAAATTGTTAATCCATATCACTTCCTTTGCTGTATGACACATTGCCACATATTCGGCCTCAGTCGAAGATAATGCTGCGATGGTCTGTTTTTTACTTAACCACGAGACAGGTGAATCTGCCAATAAAAATATGTATCCACTAAAGGATTTTCGATCAATCCTGTCGCCTCCCCAGTCAGCGTCTGAAAAAATTTGTAATCCTTTTCCAGTCTTGATAAATTTCAATTTCTTGTGCTTAGTCCCTTTTAGATATCTTAGTATGTGCTTAATTCCTCTCCAGTGTTCTTCACTTGGTCTTTCGTTGAATTGACTCATGTAACCTGATACATATGCTAAATCAGGATGAGTCCCACTAATCTAGATAAAGGAGACTACCAACTGCCTGTCTGTATGGTATCTTGCTACTCTCTTCTTTTATGTTTTCCCACTGATGGTCTTCAACCTTTTTGTACTTTATGTTTGGATCTAGTGGTGTAGCAGCAGGCTTGGCTTCAGACATTTTGAAAGTTTCAAGAACTTCTGTTACATAAGCAAACTGATCTAATGTGATGGATCCATCATCATTCTTGCTTATTTTCATCGATAAAATTTGACTAGCTGGGCCTAGATCCTTTGCATTAAATTGCTTTTTGATTTCTTGCTTAAACTTCTTGATATCTGGTAGTTTTCCAACGATGAGGAGATCGTCTACATATATTCCAATAATGAGGCTTCTTTCACAATTGTAATATATACATGGGTCGACATCTGACCTCTGAAGTCCATATTGAACCAAAAAATCATTTAAGCAGGAGTTCAATATTCGGCCAGACTGTCGAAGACCATATAGACTTCTTTTGAGATGGCAAACAAGGTGCTCTCTTCCTTTTTCTACACATCCTTCTGGTTGAGCCATATAAATATCTTCATCTAAAGTACCATTCAGATACGCAGCTGTTATGTCCATTTGATGGATATCAAGGTTCATTTCTGCAGCAATGGCCAACAATATACGAATTGATTTCAACTTTATAACTGGTGAAAAGGTTTCTTGAAAGTCGATACCATGAGTCTGTAAATATCCTCTGGCTACTAGGCGAGCCTTGAATTTTACACAGTTTCCAACCTCATCCTTCTTCTTGCGAAATATCCATCTTGATGTAATGATCTTTGTGTCTGGTGGTTTTGGTACAAGTTCCCAAGTTTGAGCTCTTTGGAGATTTTCAATCTCATACTTCATTGCTTCTTGCCACATTTTTGCTTCATCTGATGACAGAGCTTCTGCAACTGTCATTGGAACTTTATCTTGTACTTTCATTTCTTTTGCATTGTACAAGATATAATTGTCTAAATATTTTGGAGGTCTTGTCACTCTGGTCATTCTTCTGGCTTGTTGGTCACAAGAAGATATATTTTGTTCTTCAGCTGTAGTGTCATTTGCATAGTCAATTTCTTCCTCTTCCATTGCATTTTCATCTTGATCTGTGTTTTGAATTGGAGATTCTTCATTGTATTTATTGGAATCTCTTGCTTGTGTGTCTGAATATTCTACACGATGATTCTCAATTGGTAATTCATTTAAGTTGTTAGTATCTAAAATTTGTTCTGAATTTATGTGCGATTCTTGGACTTCTGGTTGACAGGTGTCGTCTTCTAACACTTCTTCATTTTCAATGTGAAGTGTAACAAAATCTTTGCCACTAATGTTTGTGTCAGTGAGTTTGGTCTTGAAAGGAAAAATATTTTCCTCAAATATTACATCTCGGCTAATAAAGAATTTTCTACTCTTCAGATCATATAATTTGTAGCCTTTAATTCCATCAGGATATCCCACAAGTACACATTCTTTGGCTTTAGGATCTAATTTGCTGTATCACGAGTGGCAGCGTACATGACTCCATGCTCTACATCCAAAAACTCTGAGATTGGTTGGGGTAACTTCTTTGCCAGTCCATAATCGTTCAGGAATATTTCCTTTAATAGCCACAGAGGGACATTTGTTTCGAAGATAAGCTGCTGTGGACACTGCTTCAGCCCAAAATGCTGCATCTAAACCAGATTCTATGAGCAAACATCTTGCGGTGTTGATTAGAGTCTGATTCATACGCTCAGAAATGCCATTCTGTTGGGGCGATTCTGGCACTGAGAGTTGTCTTCTTATTCCAAATTTAATAAGATAATTGTCAAATCTTGCACTCTTGTATTCACCTCCATTATCACTCCTTAGAACTTTTATTTTCTTGCCATGAAACTTTTCTGCCATACGTCTGTACTTGTCAAATTTTTCCAAGACTTCATCTTTCGTCTTCATAGGGTATACACTAGTATAAGGTGAATATTCATCCGTAAATGTAACAAAATAATTTGAGTCGCCCAACGATGATGGAGTGACTCTGCCAGCCACATCAGAGTGTATTATCTCCAGTATATCTTTGGATCTTGTATGACCAGTTTTGGAAAATCTCAGTCTTCTCATTTTTCCTTGTATACACACAGAGCAAAGTTCTTCTTGCTTCGGGTTAAGTTCATGTTTACTGCAACTAAAACCTATATTCAGCCCTTTCAAATCATTGTAATTAACGTGTCCCAAACGCCGATGCCCTAATTCTTCACTAGAAGTTCTTGCAGCATAAGCTATGGATTGTTTCTCTTCGACGACATAAAGTCTCTCTTTTCTCTTAGCAATAAAAACAGTTTCATCATTTTTCTCTGTTACTTTGGCTTCTCCATTTGCAAACTCAACTTTAAATCCACGTTCTTCAATTCTTCCAACTGAAAGCAAGTTTCCTCCTAGATTTGGAACGTACCACACGTTTGCAAGGGTGACAGTTCTGGGTTCTTTATTTTCGTCATGTATAAAAAATTTTATATCGCCTATTCCAGTTACTCTTATTTTTTCAGAATTTGCAACTTCTACAGTGGATGTATAAGGCTTAAAATTTATATATTTTTCTTTATCGGACGTCATGTGTTCCGTGGCTCCACTGTCTAAAATCCACAAATTTGACTTATTTTCATTTTTCAGGTTTACTGATAATGCTCAGTTCTTAAGATTTATAGCAGTTTTTGCTGTACTTTGCCCTTTTTGTTTAGCTTCTTCACAGTATCTGGATATGTGGCCTTACTCTCCGCAACTAAAACACTTGGTGTTTTTCTTCAAATTTCCTTCACCTTTCTTTGGTTGCCACCTCTTCATGGTGTTTGATTGTATAGGTTTCTTCTGATTGAAGCTCGTCGTATGGAGTGCACGCTCTTCATGATCTTCAGTAATGGTAGTGTTTCGAGATATTATCTTTTCTTCAATTAATAGTCTGGATTTAACAATGGTTGTAGTTAAATTAGCTTTGTCCTTTTCTAAATTCAAGATTAGGCTTTCATATGATTTTGGTAAACCGATCAGCATAACCAGAGCCACTTCCCTGTCAGTAAAAGCGTACCCACCATTTGATAGTTTTCGATGAATTTCCATAAGTCTGGCAAGGTATGATTGGACAGTTTCACCGGATTTCATCGTAATATTGAAAAAATCCTTCATGAGTTGCAACACATGGAGAAATCCAAATTTTGTATCCATCTCCTTCAGTGCAGTCCATGCATCCTTTGCTCTGACGCAATTGCCGATATCATCTAAAAACGTGTCTTCAACTATCAAGAACATAAGTGTTAATGCTTCATCATTTTTCTTCTTTTCATTGTCTGTTAGTTCCAAACCATATCCCGGATCGACTGCTTCCCAGCATTTCTTCTGTACCATAATCGCACGAGCACGTATTGCCCACGCATGGTAATTATCGCCATTTAATTTGGGTAATTTATAGTCGTCACCAGCCATTTTACACACTTGAAAAACATAACAAAAGTCCTTACTGCTAAAATGCTTCACACTTCTTCAAAAACATTAGCGATGAACGTAATTCAGGAGAACTTCTACGTTAGGCTTAGCTAGTGTGCAAAGGCGTCATAGCATGCAATTAATCTTCAAATAACATCAAAATGCTCACCAGAGCTATTCATGCTGATAACGTGTTAGGGAAAAAAATAATCAGCATGCTAGAAAAAACTTGAAATACCTGAAATATAAGGATTTAATATAAGGTAAAGAAGATTTGCGGCATCAGAACATGATGCTTGCAGTTAGCCGCGTTTTACAGGAATCAACATTGGCAGAGGGGTTGCCAATACGGCAAGACAAACTTCGTGGTTGCCAAAAATGGTAAGACAAACTATTACATGAGAGATAAAAATTAAATTTACATTAAAACAGGATGCAACAGGCATTTTTCTAACAGAATAAATAATACCAGAAATTTATACTAAATAGTCAATTAATAGACAGTCCAACCCTGTTACAACCATGTCGTTTAATATTAATTTTGAAAAATATAAATTTCGTTAAATCATAATGTGTATTATCCATTATTGTTATGCATATTTTATGTTCTTTCTTTCTTATACTCTCATTATTTTGTCATTTTTCTGCTACAATAAAGTGATTTAATAATATCACTTTTGATGTTTATAAATTTTGATAAGCATAGTGTATTACTTACTATTTCAGTATGCGCTTTAATAAGCTAGAAGAAGCAGTGGTTGGTCGGTAGCTTCATCACCTCAAGCCCTCCCTTCCCAATTTTTTGTGTCTTTAATTTGTGCCATTTCCCTTTTAAATTTGTCTGGTTTCAAGTTTTGATTTTTTTTTTTTTTCAACCTGGCTTTCGCTAGTGTTTTTTACTCAGGACGTGGCCGGGGACCTAAGAACCTAGCTTCCGCAAAAGAGTCGGAATAAGTGGAAGAAAGGGCTGCGCACGAAGGGGGGTTTATATCATGTCAAGTGACATTTATATTGTCATATTTGGTGAATAAAAGATTAATTCCACATTTTTTCATTGAATTCATTTAGTGGCCCATTCATTACCTTCAATGGCCCATTCAGCTTCATGGGTGGGGATGAATGGGCCAAATTTCTATATTTATATTTTCTATTATCATTCATTATAGACATTTTCTAATCCAATTTTTATGACTTTTTTATGTAACCAAATAAATAAAGCATCTGAAGAGCCAATTCTGAGCCCCCCAAAAAATTATTAGAAAAAATTATAAAAATTAAAAACCAAAAATTGGCCTATTCACTACCACTCTTCCCTACCAACAAAAGAGAATAAAAAATTATTGCAGGAATAAACAATCCAAAATGTAAGAGAACAATCAAATTTATTGAAAGATAATGCAGATTGCTTTGGAGATTTTGCAACAAAAAGAACTTTTGAGCTCTTTTCTTTTTTGAATGTTGTTGGCTTTTCTATAACTTTCTCCTAAAGAATGGAAAAATATCAATCATAAAAATGGTAGAAACTATGTAAAAGGACTAAGAGTGGTTAACGATACTACTAAGAGAGGTGTTCAGCTGATTCAAGAATTCAACAAACTTTTAGCAAATGATGAGGATGATACGCAGTTTCTTTTGCAAGATGTTGAAACAAATAGGACCTTTCCTACCAACGGCAACAAAAAAATCTGTTGTTAATATTGTTTTAAAAAAATAAATATAAAAATCTGACAATGTTAACTATTCTGTTAGCCTTTACTAATATTGTAAATATATAAATAAAAGATATATTTAAATAATTTGGTTTTTACCTCAAATTTTAGAAAATTCAATTACAAATGCTAAATATCTCCAAAAGTGAAAAGTTGACAACCATTGAGCATAGTCTTTTATTTGGAGTAGGACATTGAAACTTTACCAGAATAATAGTATGAGCTGATGTAAAAAAATGAGGGGGGTGTCCTGGTCTGTGCAAAAAAAATCAATTTTTTCCCATAGGTTTGTGAACCACCCTAATGTACATATTAAAATGAGTAAATAATATCGAAAAATATTAGAGCACAGGGAAATGAGTGCAAATGAGCGAACCAAATTAATCAAACAATTATGTTATAGTTTACACTTGTGATAACTGTACAGGACCAACAATATGGCGAGTTTTTGCTACAAATATGCTAATTTACATCAACATCAAAAGTAACATAATTTTATTTAGTAATTAATCAGATGTAATAACCAAAAGAGCATGAATAACAAAAAACATTAGTAAAAACTTTTTGACCACTGCTGATTTCAACCGCATTTTGAATTTTGTTGCTGCAACTTAGCTGTAAATTTCACTGTTTACATCTAAAATGATACACAGAGTCTGCTGTAGATAAATAAAGCAAGTTCCATTTAAGCTAATAAGCAGTATAATTAATTTTAAGCATGACCAAGTTTCATATATCAATTAACATTTTTCAAAATCTTTCCTTTGAGGTTTAAAAAAATATAAAGCACAATGCATTTAAGTCAATAAGCAGTACATTTTAAACACTGATCAAATTAGTTTTGTGCATCATGCCTATATTTTTAAAAGTTTTCCTTTCAGATTTAAATAAATAGATAAATAGATTTTTTACTTTAAAAGTTTGCCAAGGAGGTCTTTGAATTCATAGATCAATTTTGAATAAATAAATATAAAAATATAATAGATAGAAATATGTTAGTTATTACTTACCATATAAATTCAAATTTTTCTTCATTTGTTTCCAGGTGGACAAGTAATGATTTGCTAGGAAAATAAAAAGAGAAAAAAATGAGCAAGATAATTTTTTTACACAAAATTCTAATTTTTTAAATGCTTACACGGTGATAAAAAAGGAAACAAGTTGGAAATTGCTCGTCAAACATGGCAAATGAGGTGCGTTCGTACTATAACTAGTTTTATAAATATTTTTTGCACTGCATATTGTACTGAATGTCTATTTTAGTGCATTTCATAAGTGCCTATCAATTTCATTCTGTTCGAAAGACTGTAACATCATTAAAATGCACTTGCAATAATTTTTTCCCATTGGCCGTAATGGAATGGAAAACTTTTGACTGTCCCTGTCATTAAACTATACAACCAATTTTCATAAAATTTGAAATGACTCGACAAAATTTTACAACAATTATATATTTAAAATGTCAGACCTTTGGTTGGGTAGTTTTTGCTCTGTTACATGCGGACAGACAGACGAACCGAACGAATATAGGTGCCACATATTTATATAATTATGAACGCATCTATTAATGAAACTTGATATAGTGTAGAATTGTCCTTATGCTTTTTTCCATTAAGTAATTACAGCAAAACCTGAGAATAACGGACATTTGGAGAGTGCGGAGGTAAAAATTTCAGAGGTATAAATATACAGATATGTGTTTATTTAAACTGCCCGCTAAATAGAGGTGTGCATTATTCAGGAGTGTCCTATGGAGGTTTTACTGTAATAACATTGTGACAAAAATGCTCAGAAAAGTGTTAACAAATATATGTGCAGTTTCCCAGCAAGAATTAGTAGAACCTCAATAACCTTTAGATTACATCTAAATCATCAACTAAAAGACTTTGTAATATTAGAAAAATAACTTTAATAAAATGTTTTGGTACTTTTTTGTAGATGGGAGCAACTCTTGCAAATAGCATATATTTTACATTTTTGTCGCAGCAGTACTATGCCATCCTTGATGAAAGAATTGAAATAGTAGCAGGATAAATGCACACACAAAAATAACTCTCACTCTTTTCATACTGAAATCACAGTAAAACAATCAAGCTTTTGTAGTTAGAATCTCACATGGAGAATGACGAGAAACGGTTGCAATGTCAATGATACTGATTGAAACAATAGTTGGCGATTTATCACCTGTGACCAGCTAATGAAAAGTACCTATCATTGTCTCAGAGCAAAAGTAGGACATTTAGTAACAATAAAAAATGAGACATTTGAATTACTGCTATGAATAACTGTGTTTAAATCTAGTGAAACAACTTCTGAAACACAAAGTTATGTTTAATACTATATCTCAGATGTGTTTCATAAAAATTCCCTACTGTTCCAGCAGATGCAGACACAGTTTTGCATAGCAGCAAAGTCAGACATCTCATTTTCGATTATTTTCAGATGTCCTAATGTTGTTCTGAGGCGACGATATGTTCTTTTAAGTTTTTTAAATTTTCAATAACTTCACCAATTTTCACCACTTCAAATTATATTTGATTCACACATGTCTTCAGAAACATTTTCTCACTGCACAAGTTTGATAAGAGCATACAATAAATAAATAAAGTTCCTAATTGAAAATATTTTTCTTCAAATCAAATATTTTAAATCATGATTTTATCAAAATCTAATGTACAAGATGTGCTTATCAAAAGTGTTCTGTAAGCTGTAATTTTTTTCTGCTTGACAATGTGAATCTTTTTGACTAGGGATGCAACAGATATCTCGAAAATATTTGATATCCAGTGAACTTCATTTATCATTAGGGACATACAGTGAAAGTTCCTTTTAATGAAGTTTTCTACTTAACAAAATTTTCTGCCAAACCTTGACTTTGGACACGATTAACATGTAAATTAATCTCCTAACAGGCATCTCTCGACTTACGTAAATTCCCACTTACGTCAGAAATTTCGAAAATTACATTTATGAACATAGTAGCGCGTTTGATACGAAATTTGCATAATTTTGTTAATTGTTTCATAAATAAAATATGCAGATAAAAAACACAACAATAATATAGTTTTATATATTAGATAGAGTTCTATTTTTATTGGGATATACAATCAAATCTTTAAGAAAACGAACACAAATCTGATTAAAATGATCCAAAAAAACTCTGTTTAACCATTACAATTTTGTTATCTGAATTCAAACCACAATGAAACATAATTATAAAGTTTCGGTGAAGAGGAACGAGTGTATTTTTTCTTCCAGCTTCAGAGCTATTTATTTGATGTAGATTCAAAATTGATCTATATATTTAAAACGCTGAGCGTTTTCTTTCGACAGTCCGTGAGAAGAAACTACTGCATCAAATTACACCAATCTTCTTTTAAATGAAAGATATCTTAGCCACAGATTTGTTACCGTCCATTCGTTTGTTCAAATATTTAATTAACCGTAATTTTAAATTAAAATTCTACAGTTGCGCATGGGAAGTACATAAGTACAAGTCTGCTTTTGGAGCGACGCGCTGTACATGCACAAAGATTCTCGCTCAGTTGAATTATCACATCACAGGTCGAAGTTGTTTTAAGTTCGTCTGCTATTCGATCTTACTGTAAACAAGCTTTTCTTTCCTTCACAAAGTTAATATTATTTGGCTCTTTCAGCATTATTAACAATTAAAAAAATTATTGTGTCTATATTAAGAGCTAGAAACAGTTTATTTCGAGGGTGTGATATTGTTTAGGTCATATTACACACAGAAGATAAACACAGTGATTTGAGGCTAAAAGTTATGGACTGTGATCTGTCTTATGAACTGCCAATAATTAGACACGAAGGAAACTAGCATATTAAGTTGTAGCTACTTCTTTGAAAAAAATAAGGTATCATAAATATTAAAACGCAAAACTATTTCTGTGAGATCAGAACTCAAATTTGAGACATTCGTATGCGTCAACTGTTTTTCGAACCTCTTCACTTTAGAAGGATGTTAAACGAGTCCTCGCTAGCGTAGCGTGTTAACGCAGCACTTTATAGCTCTGAATTTTGTTATACTATACCAAGGTATAGGTCTAACAGGTTATGCATCTAAAAAAAAGGAAATCTGAATGATGCATAATTAAAATGAGCAGAGACTGTCAAAGACAGTACGCAGTTGAAAGAGCTTAAGGCAAAGAGCAGTTAAAAGAAAAAGTGAATCTGGAATGTTGATCTGAAAAACAATATCTGTTAACTAAATCAGACTAAAATTGATTTGAAATAAAACTGACAAAGTTTTAAAAACGAAAACAAACTTTATTAAAAATAAAATAAAACAAAAACTTAACAAAAGAAAAACAAATATTCATTTTTAACATAATGGAGTATCTAAGTCCAGGTGTAATATAACTTGCTGGAAAACACTCACAGCGAAATATATTATTCAAACCTTATGCAAACGAACTTCCATTACATATCTATATGCTCTTTAATTTAAACCAACCGAACTGAAACATGTGACTGAAGTTAAAAGTTAAAATGACTAATATATCATATAGAATTTACTTTAAATAAATAATTAAACTTAACTTCAAATTTACAATAATATATTTAAGTTAATGAAACATCTCAAACAGCTTTAAGTAATCTATAATAAGAAAGTAATCCCAGCATATCAAACGAAAATAGAAAAAGAACTTCAACTCATAATTAGATCAAGTTTACTGATGTGAAATAGAAAGAAGCAAAAACATTACCCCGACACTCAATGGAAAGGTCGACTCGGCTTTCAATGTAAAAACATGCTGGCAATGATATCTTAAACTTGTAAAAATACGATGACACAGAACTAGACAGTTTCCAGACATCAGTATATATCCACTGGTCATCCGTAGCAAACGATGTATCAGCAGCCATGACTTAGAAGTAATTACTCCTAGCTTATAACAGAGTCACCGAATATCAACAAAGTTTCAAACCGATCCATTTCATATTATGATCTATTAATAAAAGTTTTTTTCCATTTCGTAAAAACATATCCTACTTATGTAAATGGCATTTATCGTGAGAATACTTCAACTCAAACAGGGATACGAGCACACTATGAATGAATTAACATTACGATAAACTTTAACTCAAACAAAATGTTAAAAAGTATTTTGCCGAAGCGAAAACTCAAATTTAAAACGATACTAAAACATAAAACCAACGAAGCTGCACTAGACACGCTGTAGACAGTATTTATATGTTTCTCTCAAGAGAAAAACAAGCACACCATGCAACTCATCCACGTGCCTTCTGATCTTCCAGAACTCTCTGATGACGTAATTGATATACCGATTCATTGAAGAAAAAAAACATATGCAAAGACGGCTGCCGCCATCTGTCAGCAAATGAGGTAACTATGGCCAGAACGATCACGGGAACGACAAATGTAGTTTGCAGAGAAATGTAAATAAAGAAGTTAACGGTGAAATAAAATAGTATAATAGTTATTGGAATCAAGCAATGTCTGAATAAAGGTAAGTCCATCATATATGTAAATATAGATGATAATAAAAGATATTTAAACGTATTTAAACAGAAATAAAAGCACTTTAAATCCAGACATAGAAAGGAAAATGTAGATAGAAGTGACATAGGAAATAAAGGTAATAGAAGCAATAAGAAAATAGTTTAAAATTCCTAACAAATTTTTGTACAGGATGCAGGTTCGAAACCAAGCATGGCAAAATGTATAATATTTTTGTTGGTAATTCATTTCAATAATGACATATTTTATTAGGAAGAGAAATATTTTATTATTATTATTTGAATACTTTATAATTAAATAAAATTTAACACTCAATAATATTTTGAAAAAATAATGAATTTATATTTAAAATATTTAAGCTAAAATATTTGCATGTAATTATCAATTAAGTAAATTGAGCTGATCTAAAATTTTCGTTATATTTTCTGACCATTATCAAGAATATATATGTGTATGTGTCGGAAAGAAAAGTTTGTCATTCATTTGCGTAAAAAAATAAAACGGAAAGAAAGTAAAATATTCGTATAAGAGCTATAAAAAAATTACTTTGATATATAGGTTTAATAGTTAAAAAATGTAAAATAAAATTCAAGTAATAAAAAATATATATTATAAATCGTTAGCTGCATAAGTTTCAAATTTATGTTTTTAGAGAATGAGACAGATAAAAATAAAATTCACGCAGCTTTTAATGGCCGTGTAGTTTTAATAAATAAATACATAAAAATAGATATTGTTATAAAAAAATGAGGTAGTAGTAAGAAAAAATAATTCTCTACCCAGTGTTTTTAGGTAAATTTCAGGTAAAAAGCAAGCATAATTAGTTGTAAATTATAAGCTTAAAATTCTTTCACTTCATTGAATAGGTTAGACTGGCAGCACCCTCTATCGCCTTAACGGAATAAGAATCACTTATGGAATATAGAATTTGGTCATTCAATAATTAATTTAAAAGCAACTAAATAAAAATTCAAGCATTTTTCTAATGAAACATTCAAGTTATTTACCATCAAATCTTGACGGGTACTAACTAGTATCTCGGGGTACTAACGGGTACTAACTAGTACTAAAGTACGTTTCTCCAATATTTCCATTTTATGTGTATTTTTCATTTTATGCTTGTGTATTTATTATATGAATTGCATGAATTTAAGTTGATTTCTATTTAACGAATTTTCTTCATAATGAAGTCTTTAAGTGTAACAATGAGACTTCATTAAATGGAAGTTTCACTGTATTTCATTTATCAACTTTGACAAAGCTAAGATTATTTCAATACAAGATGTTCCGTTTAATGCAGTTATTCGCGAATCTATGGAAATTCATGTCTTATTCCAGAAATCTGGTTAGCATTTTGAAGGGACTGTGATGTTTCTATGTTTTCCACCCCCCCCCCCCCCCTCTTCAACTTTTAATTTATTTTGAACAGGTGGTGCCACTGGGGTAATTTTTAATGCTAGAACTATCGGAAATTTAAGTTAAGTTTTATAAAAATATTTCAAACCAAAATTTTGATTTAAAACAGTTTAACTTTATTATTTAACATTTTCCTTATTTGTATCTTTTAAACTTATTTCATAATCAAATTTCTGGTTTGAACCAAAACATATTCATATGGTAGCTGTCAAAATGATGGCTTGTGGTACTTCCAGTGTTAAAGGATTTTTGAAGTTTCTGTTGCTTTTTCCAGTTTGAATATAGTTTTTGACGATATAGCACTGTTTCCAGCCGATTTGTATTTTTAGAATATTTGACTCTTGATGATGGTTTTGAAGATTAAACCGAAGCATAGGGTTTTATTTTATTTTGACATCATGTTTAAAATTATGATAAAGTACATGTTGGACAGCAACCTCTATATTGTTTAGTATTCAATTTTACAGTGCAAGTCCTTAATTATTATATTGATAATACTTTTAAAATCTGCTTATTCTTTTAGATTAAATTAATTTTTTATTTATTTATGTTTAGAACAACTTGTTGTTAATCAAGTAATTTCACTTAATATTTTCATTAATTTCATTTAAAAATAAAATTAATAATTATGTATTACAGTAGACTCCCTCAAATCTGCACAGCTTGGGACCAGAGGTTGTGCGGATTTTAGAATTTTGAGGATTTCTGGTCATTGATCTGTTTACAATTTTGAAACATTAATTTGATTGGTAGTCAAGCAAGGGAAATTATAATGAATGCTTACAATAAACTGAAACATTAAAATAAGTAAAATATTAAAATAATTTATTAGTTTAAACGTAAGTAATTATTAAAATAATTATGTAAAATAAAAATTTAGAAAAATATTAAATTCAGACCTGCCAACCTTTGAAAATGAGAAATCGTAGCACACAAAATTAAAATTATTCTGGAGGCTGGTTGGTTGGTTTTTCGTGTTTTGCAGCCATTTTTTGACACTCGTAAAATGAATAAGGTTTCAGTCTTTCAATTCAATATAGTAATTTTTTTCTCTGAAAATTTTTATATGCTTTTTAGAGTTCCTTTTCGTTTCGCAGTGTTTTTTTACCTTTGTAAAAGCAGCCTGGTTCTAATATTTTAACGAAATACAACGAAGTACAACAGTAAATTTTAACGAAATTCGCGATTTTTTTCCCGCGATCATTTCAGGATATTCACAATTTTTTTTTTTCCCACAATCGTAATTCACATTTTCCTATCATGATTCTTTGTTGGAATCTGCACTTTTTACCATGAACTTTTGATGAAATTCGCGTTTTTTACCAGGATCCCTTAACGAAATTAGTGTTTTCTTTCTGCGACCTTTCGGTGAAATTTGTGTTTTCTTACTGATCTTTCGATGAAATTTTCATTTTCTTACTGATCTTTTGACGAAATTCGCGTTTTCTTTGTGCGATATTTTGACAAATTCATGTCTTTACCACGATCCTTTGACGAAATTTAATTTCTTCTGCGACCAATTGACAAAATTGATTTTTTTAACACGGTTATTTGTCGAAATTCATGATAGTTTATCGCAAACCGTACGATTTGGCACACTATTTTAAACCTCCCCCCAGAAATTCTTAAAATGGCAACCTTGTCTGTAAGGAAGGGAATTCCTGTATAAATACTTACAGAAACACGATTCAGTCGTGGTTAATATACATAGAGTTTTATGTTAAGAAGTTTGTTTTGCAGTCCAGATTTTTTTTTTTCCCATGAGCATTTTTTAATGTCCGAATTTTCGGACTAATGGCCATGTTTTTTAACTTTCAGAAATGAATACTTTGAAATTTTGGAACAGAATCACTCCTGAAAAATATGCTGCGCGGGATAAAAATCGCAACTAGAAACAAAAAATGCGTTTGTGTGTTTTGCAAAAAATCGTAGTTTAAGACCGATTTTCGTAGCATCGTAGTTTATAGGTCCAAATTGTAGCAACTACGATTTTTTCGTAGCAGTTGGCAGGTCTGTAAATTATTATGGATGAAATCGATTCAATTCGATTTCAAAAGTCCTATGCTGCCATCTAGCGGTAAAGCCATCGTAAGATTGATACGTCATCATATAGATATGCTAATTTATATCAAAATCAAAAGTAATGGAAATTTATTTAGTAATAAATCAGCTATAATAACCAAAAGAGAATCATTAACAAAAAATTTAATAAAAAAAACATTGCAGTAGTTGCTGATTTCGGCGCCATCTTGAATTTTATTCCTGCAACTTAACTGTAAATTGTTTACATCAGAAAAAATACACGGATTTTAGGTCGCGGATTTAAGGGAGTCTACTGTATTGGGATTTCTATGCATAGTACTATTTAGATAATAATATGCATATGTAACTTTATGTTTGTTTTATGAACTATAGACGAAAATTGGCTGTAATATTCCCCACTAAATTACACAGAAGTATTGCATAGGTTGCAAAATCTTAGTAAACTTAGTAGACACAGTGTAGTTTTCTGAATCTCACAGTTACGGAATAACTATGCATCTTGAAATAAACTGTTTTGAATCAGAATAAACTTATGCATTTATAGTTTTAACCAGAGTATTTTTGTAATCAAATTATACCTAAAAATAACATTTAAGCTTTGAATGTTAAAAAAAAAAAAAAAACATTATTCCCATAAAATTGTATAAAAGTTATAGTAATAGGAGTACCCAGGGGACCCCAGCAGCAGAATTTTTTTCTGCAGTCTGCAACACAAGTAGAAACTTTCAAAACAGTCCGCAGAACTTACGGACAAATGCCCTCTTTCCAATCCCTCATGCACTTTAACCCCCCAAGTATTTGTGATTAACATAAAAGGAAAGTACATTTTAAAATAATTTACCTTTGTCCTCAAAATTTTTAACACAATTGTCTGAAAAATCTTTCATAAAATTTATCAAAATTTCTATGAAGTTAGAAAACAGAATAGCAGTAAAAATAACATATGAATACCAATTTGTAAAATTTTTGAAAAGATTGATACAATATGATATTAAAAATTACATATAGATGTGATAATAGAGGAATGAAAGTGCACTAAAGCCACTTTAGAGCAGCAAAAATCTAATTTTGTAGCAATAAAAGCTGCTTTTAGAGCAGATTGAAATTCTGAGAGAATCAAATTTGAGTAATTCATGCAAATACTATATAAGTAATTCTAATGCAATGTTTTACCTAGCAATCTTAGCTAGTTGTGCAATTCAAAATTTAAAACATACTTTCACTCAAAACATGGCTAACTAATATTTAACCTGCCACTCAGCTGTGAAAAATCTCGTGAAAACATTAATGTTGCAGCAAATTTTTCTGTGATTGTTTGACGGAATTCACCTTTTTTCCTCGATCCATTGACGAAATGCGCATTTTTTTCGCGATCTTTCGATGATGTCCACGGTTTTTTTTTGGACCTTTCGACGATGCTTTTTCGGGACCTTTCGTCTTTCGACGATGTTCGCATTTTTTTCGTAATCTTTCAACGATGTCCGCCTTTTTTATCGCGATCTTTCGACGATGTCTGCCTTTTATTAACGCAATCCTTCGACGATGTCTGCCTTTTTTTATCGCGATCTTTTGACGATGTCCGCATTTTTTTTGCGACCTTTCGACGATGTTCGCGTTTTTTTCGCGATCTTTCGATGTTGTTTGCGATCTTCGACGATGTTCGCGTTTATTTCGCGATCATTCGACGATGTTCGCATTTATTTCACGATCATTCGACGATGTTCGCGTTTATTTCGCGATCTTTCGACGGTGTTCGCGTTTTTTTTCGCGACCTTTTGATGATCTTTGCTTTTATTCGCGATCTTTTGACGAAATTCGCGTTTTTTCTCCCGATCCTTCGACGGATTTCGCGTTTTTTTCCCGCAATCCTTTGAAAAAAAACTCGCATTTTCTCTGCGATCTTTTGACGATTTATGTGTTTTTTCGCGATCTTTGTGTGAAATTCGCACGTTTCTTCCGCAATCCTTTGACGAAATTCTAAGTTTTTTCGCGATATTTTGACAAATTCGCGTTTTTTCCACGGCCCTTTGACAGAATTTGCGCTTTTTCCACGATCATTTGTCATAATTCACATTTTTTTCTTCGAACATTTGACGAAACTGGTGTTTTTTTTTCGATTTTGTGACCAAAATTTTCGCCATCTTTTGACGAAATTTGTGCCTTATCACACGAAAATGCGAAAAATGAGCCTATTTTCCACGATCTTTTGAAGAAATTCTTTAACGATCCTTCGATAAATTTCGCGTTCTTTACCCAATCCTTTGACGAAATTAGCGTTTTTTCCGCAATCCTTTGAAGAAAGTTGCTACTTTTTCGTAGCCCTGTGACGAAATTCACGTTTTTTCCGCGATCATTTGACGGAAATCGCATTTTCCCGCCATCCTTTGACGAAAGTTGCTATTTTTCCGCAGCCCTTTTACGAAATTGACGTTTCTTTCACGATCTTATGACAAAATTTTGTTTTTACTTCGCGATCTTTTGACAAATTCCCATTTTTTTCGCGATCCTTTTGATGTCTTTACAAAGCCTCTGTTCTCATCATTGTCACCCTTTTATTATGCTTTATCCTACTTTCATCTTTATTTCATCTCTTTATTTATTTTAATAAAATACTTTATTTTATTAAAACATTCTTATCTTTCTTTCTTTAAAGTCTCTTAAATTCAGTTTCCGACTTTATACTTTTTCCCTTTTTCATTCGTGCAAAACAGCTTAGTTCTCGCAGTTTTGCCTCGTAAAGTTTAGTTCTCGTAGAGAACATCAGATGGCATCGTATGTCCAGAGCGTCGGCAATCGTTGCCATGGTTACGCCTTCACGTGCTTCTTTCTGGAAGCCGGTTGGGAGTCTAACAGACATGCGTGGTTGCCTTATTTCGGTTCATCCATTTCGAATAAATCGCCATGCTCTGAAGTCATTCTTGCCCAGTTGTATTTTCTCTGTTCTGGGAAGGTGGAAATCATTTTTACAATCCTTCATCATATTATCATCTGTTTAAATAGTTTTGCTCATCTGCTTTTATGATTACGATAATCCTTCTTCAACTGTAACTTACTTAGGAGGAGAGTCATCTTATTTTGAGTGTTTGTTTTTTCGGAAGACTGAAATGGCGTTTCGTTTAAAGTTGTCTTTATAGTATACAAGACACAATGTTAACGTAGCAGTTTTTCCTGAAATTACCTTTTTACCTTTTTGATGATGTCATCCTCGGAATAAATGTTTTTCATCGTGAAGCTCGGGCATTTTTAAAGTTAAGTAGTGTCAACCCTTTTCGGAATATGTTCGACTGTTTTTCAAAGGTTTCTTCGTAAGAGAATAGAGACGTTTATTTGTCGAATACGAATTGACTTTTTGTGTCGAGTCTTCAAAAGGACATACTTACGTTTTTCTAGCCCTCGCTACACTATTGGGAATATCAAGATGTCGTAATTTATGTCATGTAGTCATGTTATATTTCAAAGTGAATGCCTTTACTATTTGCTATGATGTTTGTAATTAAAGTTTCAGATAAGTCTTTTCCATCTTTACATTTGTTGATAAGCTGATATTTGAGAGATGTTATAATTTGTTTCTACATTAATATGTCTTTTAAGTTTTAATAAATTATTTGTGTTTTTAAAATATCTGTCATTATTTTCCACCATATTACTTTTGGAATTATATTTTACTTTTCAGATGTTAAAGTTTATCCAGCTTAACGTAACTTTTAATAATCATTTTTCTTTGGGGTTTAAACCAGCATTACGCTCCATTGCATATTTAATATTCTCTGCTATTCACTTTAACCCCTAAGCACTATTTTATAGTGCTTATCAAAAGGTTATGGGCGCTTAGTGATTGAATTAATTGTTTTGAAATATAGAGCTTTAACTTTATCCAAAAATTAAAATTTTTTTTTGCAGAGTTTGCCTGAAGCGTGCTGGTATTGTTTACAGTTTATTTTAAAAGCTATGTTTTTTTTTAAGTAAAGTTAATATAAGTAAAGGTAATATAATATGAAATAAGATTTAAAGTTAAAAATTTAAAATTTTTTTGTGGTGGAAATTTTTTTTTGGCTTTTCCCGATGTTTTCGTCGGGGGTGGGGGGGGGGGGGGGGGGGGGGCGTAATCTTTAGTCAACTTTAATGCTTTAAATAAAGTTTTTCTTAAAGTTTTAAGCTGTTTAATTATAATAAATGGTAAATTAAACAAAAATTAATTGCTTACCCTTAATATTCATGGCATTTAGCTATATTTTTCATGGTATTTTTGAATTTGAAATTTTTCTCTTGATTTTTTTTTTGAGGAAGTTCAATTTGAAGTAAAGCAGTGTATTTTTATATGTAAATTTGATATTTGTGATGAAGTATAATTGTATTTATGGTCAGCGTTCTTCTACAAGGTTATATGGAAGTCATTTAAGTGGCATGTGATATATAAAATATTAGCTTGTGTACTCCATGCTTGTAATGAGTTTTTTTGATTGAAGGGAGCGTGCTGGAGCCCTCCTTTTGGAGTTAAGGACTTTCAATTTGTTTGATATCTTAAGTTTGAACTGCTGACTTTTACAATTTTTAAAATGATGATTTTCCATTAAGTCTACGGACGCCTTCCCGGTGATTTTTACAAAGTGGTTATCCGGTCATTGTTTTTAAAGTTGATCTACATTTGTTTCAGATATTGCCATTACCCCATCATTTTATTTCTCCCATATATTTATATTGTTATGTTATCTTGTTTTATATTTGCATATGTCTAATGAATTAAAACGGTAATTGGTAAAGAGCTGTGGAGTATTTTGTCCAAAAATCCGGTGTTGAATTTATATAATTGAATTTGGAGGAATGTAGTAATATATGCAGTCTAGCTGTTTAAGCGAGTTTAAATCAGTCGGGTTTAATCTAGAGTTGATAAAAATCAGAGTTTAACTTCTGTTGTAATGTTAAATATTGATACATTTTTAGGATAAAAGCTTTTGGTTTGAAAATTTAAGGGCTTTTAAGATTTAAATTTTCTTAAATTAAATTGGGAGAGTTCTCTTTGAATTTTTAATATTGATCTTATTTTTATTATAGAATGTTTAACTGAAGATAGTTTGATTGGAGATTTAAACAGATGGTACAAGTTCTTTTTATTTTGCAGAGGTTAAATATAAGTGATATTTTTTTTGTTATAATGAAAAGGCATTGAAATAGAATTTTACAGTGAGATTAATCATTCAAAAGACCTTTAATTTGTTTTGGAAGTTCGAGAAAAACAATTTTGTTTTTGAGGTATACTCATTGCCCAAAATGAAAGTGGTTTAATGAATTGAATTCCTTTCATCTGCTTCTTGGTATCTGGAACACCACCCTTTCTTTGTGTGTGAATGATCCCTGCTAGTGGGAGACTACTGTAAGGTGTGTGTGTGTCCCTTATTCACCCTAGTGGTGGATATATTATGAATGAATTTGACTATAAGAGCCGTTGTGCTGTCATTTGTTTCTAGATGCCAGGAATGGAATCTTTAAATGTTTAACAGTTTTAAAATAATTAAATTTTGGCCTATAAATTTAAATTTTTGGCTTTGCTATTTAATAGTTTTATCTTTATTGATTTTAACTGTGTAATTAATAATGTATTTGTATTCGGCCATTGTATAATTTTTAAGGTGTATCTGTGAAAAATATCCAGATACTGTGTTAGTGGGTTGTTTAAACAACCAGGTGGTCGAGTTCATTACGTACTTTCAATTTTTAGGGTTTAATCCTAGTTTTTCAAGAAAATTTCTCCAATTGCTCTACTACATTGATGTGTTAAGTATATGTTTAAATTAATCAGCTGTTAATATACTTGAATTTTCTCTCTAGTCTTTGATATGGCCAAACATTTTTTAGTTTGGATAATTTTTTTTTACCTATGTTTAAAGTATAAACTTTTAAAATATTCATTCTATGGAATTCTATTTTGGAGTAATTGTTTTAATGCATTTATAACAGTGGCAGCATCAATTTTCATTGAGTTTAAGATGTGTTACTTACTTTATTGCAAATATTTCTCCTTTTCTGTGAGTTCTGTTAGTGTGAACATTATACATATATTCTTTTGTTTTATTTAAATGAAAAGAAAAGGTTTATCTATTACACTTATTGCACTCATTAATACTTTTCAATAAGGTTTTAAGCCAGTTTAATGTCCATGAGTTTCTCATGTTTTAAGTTTCTCTTGTAGTTTGCTATACATAGTATAGTTTTTCACATTAAGTGTGTTGAGGGGGGGAAACGTTAACTGGCAACCTATTTTTGAAATGTTCTACAGTTTTATATGATCTCAAGTGAGAATATAGATCTTTTACTGCTGTGAGTAATGAAGTTAATGTGCAAAAATATTTTACTTTTAAATTTTTTTTTTAGTATTATTAATGGATAAAATGTTATATATTTGTTTTTGCATTTATCATTTTAATTATATATATGTATTTATGATTTTATATGTTAAAAATATTAAGTTTTGGCCATTCATGATGAAATATGGGATTGAACATGTGGTTTGGGACGTTTGCTCTGCAGTTTTTAAAAGAAAAAAAACAGGTTTTATATAAGTGGTACTAAGATACCTGGTTAATCTGTCCTTAAAATTCATTTGAAGTTTTAAATAATGTTCTTCTAGACGTAAATTGGGAGTTTGAAAGTTTTGAGATAGAGCAGCAGATTTAACTTAATGTTCAGAGAAAGTTGGCTGGTTAAAGGTTGGTTAAATTTTTTTAAGATTGTTGGTTGAATTTGAGTCATACTTGACCAAAAATTGTAAGGTTAAGTGGAAGTTGGCTTGTTCAGTTACAGCATGTGACCTTTACTTGTAAGAGAGATGTCTGACCTTTTGACCTATATGGCCTTTGCTGTTTCTTGAAATGGATATAGAAGATTAAGATTTGAAGGACTATTAAGCTGTCTATTTCTCAATTTAAACTTATCTCCCTGGATTATCTTATTAGATAATTGGTAAATTTTTGACAAATATTGGTGGTTTCTTTTAAAGGAGTGAAAAAAAGGAAGTTTTCGCATATTTATATATATCCCCTTGTTAAACTTTTGGATGTGGAATCTTTTAAAATGTTGGGTTTCGGTGATGGAGAGGGGGCCCCGCCATTATTGGAACTTGACTGATAACCTTTAAATCAAAATGGTTATTTTCCTGTCTGTTGGTAGATAGAATAAGTACATGACTTTCTGAAATTTTCTTTGGCTATTCCTTTCTGGAAAAGAAATGTTTTGCTTCCTAGTTGATGATGTGGTTTAACGATAAATTCGTGCATGCTGCTTACATCTACATTGATGTTTATTGTGAGAGAATGACTTTAGTAAGCCATAATGTTGTTTGAAGATGTTGGCATCCCTGGGTTGAAAGTTTAGTGTCCGGAAAGACTCTTGACCTTGGGATCTCAGTATTCATGTAAGGCGTGTATGTGTGATGTACCAATATAATATTTTTATTTCTTTTCTCGACTTTGAGAATTTAGATTAATTTTTGTATTGTCCCACGTTTCTGGTTTCCTAGATGTTGTTGCAGCTGGAATGAAGTTGATAAAGGAATTTTTTTTATGCCTTTCTGTTAAGAGTAACCTTCATCCATAAGACTAGGAATTGCAGTTCTGTCAGCCAGTATGCAAATTGTTTTATGATATGTCATGTTGCACAGTTTGATTAGAATTAGAGGGGGGTGCTTTTAATTAAGGAATACCATCATTGTATTGTCATGTTTTGAATTTATCTTGTTAAAAGTAAATGAATATGAAGATTGAATTATTGATCCAAGTTATATTAATGAACTTTATGAACTAATGAATTTAATGAACTTTAATTGTTTTTAAACTTGGTTTCCTGGTGCAATAATAATAAATTGATAGTTAAAATTGTTGAACCTATTTTATCTGTTGAAGTTATTTATTTATTTGATTGTTGAATTATTTATATAGGCAATATATTTAAATTGTAAATTTTTGGGGGAAATGTAATCTTTTAAGATGGGGGGGAAATTTTTATGGTTATGTCTGAATTCAAGTTGATCTGTAATTCAGTTGAGATCATGCTTTTAAAGTAGTCAACAGGTGTATACATTATCTTTTAAAGAAATATCAAGTATGTAAATGCATTTTTTTTTTAAAACTTGATATACTGATTGGGATAACATACTTGTGTGTTGTATATTTATTATGTCTTTAATAGTTTTTTTTTTGTAAACCATTAGTGTTCCGGGGCTCACCTTTTTTTTTACAGTTTAACTACTTTTTTTTTAGTTCTTCATGCTTATTTCTAGTGATCGTAGGTAGCTATTTTTAGATTGCAAGAATTTAAGATCTTTTAGGAGGTGTCTATTTTTAGTCCTTTGGATGTTCAGACTTTTAGTGTCTGTGTGCAGTCTTTTAGAACTGCTGGTTATTTTCCTTTGGGCATAACCCTTCATGGTGTACAATTGATGAGAGGGGGGGCATTTGATGTCTTTACAAAGCCTCTGTTCTCATCATTGTCACCCTTTTATTATGCTTTATCCTACTTTCATCTTTATTTCATCTCTTTATTTATTTTAATAAAATACTTTATTTTATTAAAACATTCTTATCTTTCTTTCTTTAAAGTCTCTTAAATTCAGTTTCCGACTTCATACTTTTTCCCTTTTTCATTCGTGCAAAACAGCTTAGTTCTCGCAGCTTTGCCTCGTAAAGTTTAGTTCTCGTAGAGAACATCAGATGGCATCGTATGTCCAGAGCGTCGGCAATCGTTGCCATGGTTACGCCTTCACGTGCTTCTTTCTGGAAGCCGGTTGGGAGTCTAACAGACATGCGTGGTTGCCTTATTTCGGTTCATCCATTTCGAATAAATCGCCATGCTCTGAAGTCATTCTTGCCCAGTTGTATTTTCTCTGTTCTGGGAAGGTGGAAATCATTTTTACAATCCTTCATCATATTATCATCTGTTTAAATAGTTTTGCTCATCTGCTTTTATGATTACGATAATCCTTCTTCAACTGTAACTTACTTAGGAGGAGAGTCATCTTATTTTGAGTGTTTGTTTTTTCGGAAGACTGAAATGGCGTTTTGTTTAAAGTTGTCTTTATAGTATACAAGACACAATGTTAACGTAGCAGTTTTTCCTGAAATTACCTTTTTACCTTTTTGATGATGTCATCTTCGGAATAAATGTTTTTCATCGTGAAGCTCGGGCATTTTTAAAGTTAAGTAGTGTCAACCCTTTTCGGAATATGTTCGACTGTTTTTCAAAGGTTTCTTCGTAAGAGAATAGAGACGTTTATTTGACGAATACGAATTGACTTTTTGTGTCGAGTCTTCAAAAGGACATACTTACGCTTTTCTAGCCCTCGCTACACTATTGGGAATATCAAGATGTCGTAATTTATGTCATGTAGTCATGTTATATTTCAAAGTGAATGCCTTTACTATTTGCTATGATGTTTGTAATTAAAGTTTCAGATAAGTCTTTTCCATCTTTACATTTGTTGATAAGCTGATATTTGAGAGATGTTATAATTTGTTTCTACATTAATATGTCTTTTAAGTTTTAATAAATTATTTGTGTTTTTAAAATATCTGTCATTATTTTCCACCATATTACTTTTGGAATTATATTTTACTTTTCAGATGTTAAAGTTTATCCAGCTTAACGTAACTTTTAATAATCATTTTTCTTTGGGGTTTAAACCAGCATTACGCTCCATTGCATATTTAATATTCTCTGCTATTCACTTTAACCCCTAAGCACTATTTTATAGTGCTTATCACCTTTGACGAAATTTGCTATTTTAACTGCAAACGATTGACGACATTGTTTTGTCGGCGAACATTTGTCGAAATTCGTGATATTTACGTCCGAATTTTCGGACTAAGGACCGATTTTTTTTAAAATTTCTTAAGAAATCACCCCTACGAGGATTGGCTCATTTAATATAATAATGGACGTTTCACGATCACGTGTCTAGAATTTTCTCCGTGAATTATTTATATTTTAAAGGAAATCAGAGTTTCATTAATCGCATGTGGCACAGATCGTATTATTAAATAATTTCTAGAAAACTTTTTTTTTCTAAATTTTAACAGTTGAAAAATAGTCTGCAGACCTTCTTAAGAGTGCGACGTGCGTCGCAGCGTTGCGGCGATTCTGCGCCCGGGCAGGGGACTTTTCCCCATACAACCCATATTATCTGCATGACAGCATATAAGATGTTCAAAATCTTTTATTATTCTTGGAAGTAAATTTGAATAGGAAATTTTACTTCAAATGAAAATCAAATTTCAAAGTAATTGCTTAAGAGGTGCAAATGCCAACATAGTGAAAAAGATTCCATGCCGGGACACGAACCCGGGCCATCAGTATAGCGCACTGACGTTCTACCAACTAAAGTACATGGAACGATACCCAGCCTGCAAAATTTCTCACTATTATATGTTGGCAAGGCTACAAACGCAGCACAAGATGGAATAATTATCGTGAGCCACTGGCATAGGGCAAACACGAAACATAATTAAATCCAGCATCGATAGAAACTATATTAATACATGGAAATTATTCCAGAGAGAAACATTCGCCTTGCATACAATATTTCAAATGAAAATCAAATTTCAAAGTAATTGCTTAAGAGGTGCAAATGCCAACATAGTGAAAAAGATTCCATGCCGGGACTCGAACCTGGGCCATCAGTATAGCGCACTGACGTTCTACCAACTAAACCACATGGAACGATACACAGCCTGGAAAATTTCTCACTATTATATGCCTCACTATTATGCGCCTCTTAAGCAATTACTTTGAAATTTGATTTTCATTTGAAATATTATATGCAAGGCGAATGTTTCTCTCTGGAATATTTTCCATGTATTAATATAGTTTCTATCGATGCTGGATTTAATAATATGTTTCGTGTTTGCCCTATGCCAGTGGCTGACGATAACTATTTCATCTTGTGCTGCGTTTGTAGCCTTGCCAACATATAATAGTGAGAAATTTTTCAGGCATGGTATCGTTCCATGTGGTTTAGTTGGTAGAACGTCAGTGCGCTATACTGATGGCCCAGGTTCGAGTCCCGGCATGGAATCTTTTTCACTATGTTGGCATTTGCGTCTCTTAAGCAATTACTTTGAAATTTGATTTTCATTTGAAATATTGTATGCAAGGTGAATGTTTCTCTCTGTAATAATTTCCATGTATTAATATAGGAAATTTTACTTTATTTAATCACAGAATTTCTGCAATTAAATTAGGCAAAATTTTCTATTTTAAAATACCAATGATAAACGATTAAAAGATAAAGGATGCTTGTCACAAAGGGGTTAAAAAGGTTCTTTTCTTAATGGTATAAAAGTAGATACTTAATTTAATTGATTAAAACTTTTATCGTTCCTTAATTGCTTTTAATTTCAAATTAAGGGAATTTCATAGTACAGTACCGGACCTCAAATCCAGACTGGTCGGGACCGCGGCCGTTCCGGATTTCAGAATTTTCCGGATTTTAGGTCCTCAACCAAAACAATAAATAAACAGATACAGTACATGCCCTTGGCAAAATTTTACATGCCACGGAGCAATCTATACCGCGAATTGCCATGTTAGGCTTAGTGCAAATAAAACCAAAAATACAAATTACAAAAAGTAATTCAAAATAAAAATAAGTTAAAAAAAAATACTATTACTGCATATTTTTAGAAATATTAAAGCATTTTTTAGAAAATGAAAATGCGTTGTTGCTCGCGAGTTAGGCCTAGGAATCTATATCGCGGATTGCCATATGAGGTATAAGTAAACAAACATAAACATAAATTAAAAAAATAATTTAAAATAAGGATAAGAATTTTTTTAATCCTGCACATCACATTATCAGAGTTGTATAATATAGATGCACGCCGTGCGCAGAAAATTTTCCGCGAAGTTCGGAACTTTGCGGAAAATTTCTTAGAGAAAAAAAAAAAAGTAAATTTTGTTCTTTAATACCGAAAAAATTAAAAATGTTCCCCAATTTTATGTACGATTTATTTATTGTTTGACAGGGGTGATTCTGTTCCGAATTTTCCGAAAATTAAAACAAATCGGCCGTCAGTCCAAAAATTCAGATATAAAAAATATTACTGAAATATATTGCGGATTTCAACAAATGGTCACCAAAAATAAACCAATTCCGTCAATCGTTCGCAGAAAAAATACCCACTTTTGTCAAAACATCGCGGAAAAAACGCGAATTTCATTAAAGGACCGCGGAGAAAACGCGAATTTCTTTAAAGAATCGTGGGAAAAAAATATTCTTTTATCAAGGAATCGCAGAAAAAATGCAAATTACGTCAAAGAAGCGCGGAAAAAATTAATTTCGTTAAAGGATCGCGAAAAAATGCGAATTTCGTCAAAAATATCATGAAAAAAGCGCGAATTTCGTCAAACGAACGCGAAAAAAGCTTGAATTTCGTCAAAAGATCGCGAAAAATGCAAATTTCGTCAAAAGATCACGAAAAATGCAAATTTCGTCAAAGGATAATAGAAAAAAAGCGCAAATGTCGTTAAAGAATCGCGAAAAAACCCGCAAATGTCGCGGAAAATCGAAAATTTCTCTAAATGATCGTGGAAAAAATGAAAATTTCGTCAAAATACCGCAATAAAAAATCATCTGTCTCTTTAATGATGATACCTATGAATGGACCTCTCCTTACAAAATGCGATTCAGTTGTTTCAGAAGCAATGTCCATTATTGCATTTTGTGAGAAGAGGTCAAAATATTAAGGATTGGGCTGTTTCTAAATGCATTGACAAAATAACTGACAAGAATTCACCCCTTCTTATCATGGATTTTTAGCTTTATAATTTTTTAGCCAACATAATTATTCTGTAATTAATATTAATGCATTTTAAATTAAATTAAATTATTTATTATATTTAATTATAATATTTTCGTAATTATTTTGAAATTACTGTTTAAAATTCATACCGTCAAAGTAGCATAACATGTTATTTTATTAAACATTAAATTAATTTGCAGAAAATTTTTGATCCAATATTTATGTCGCAGAAAGTTTTTGGTTTTATACAAGTCTGCATATTATTAGGAACACAAAAACATTTTTTAGAAAATGAAAATACATCGTTGTTTGGGAGAACCGAATTAGGCTAATTGACGAATTTCTTTCAAATTTTTAGCAAGTTACAATAATAGTGAATCAGCTTGTGTAGCAAATTTTTATTAAATTATGATAAGTTATTAGAAAGCTAGGGTACCTCTGAAAAAAAAAAAAGGCCACTAGATGAAAAGAAAGTAAAGAAAAATGACATATCTATCCGCTGTTTGTTTTGCTTATTCAACATGTTTATTTAACTGCGTGAAGTGGAAAGTCAACGTTATCAGAATGTGATCATTAGCTTTCGGTGGACAGCTTGTTTTGTTATGGAGAAAGGAACTTTGCATAGATTTTTTTCTCTTTGAGTTAAAGAAAAGAATTTTTTGGTACGGTGCTTACAAACAGAATTTTTTCGAAAAATGAAATTTGTTGAACATATTAAATGTGGAGGGAGGGCGTTGTAAAATATTTTTACATATAAATATTATAAATATATTCTACGAACCTTTTCAAAAATAATTCTTTTTTGTGGTTATTTATTTATTCTTTTTACATTTTCTATATAAATGAAGAAAAGGGTTTGTGGGTACGCTTGTTCAGCGATGGTGTGTTGCTGAAGTGTTTAAATAAACACAGACAAGTTAAAACTTAAACAATAAAACATTATTATTAAAACAGAAAAATACGTTTAAGGATCAGCACTTCATGAATGCATGTCAGACAACTCTGCGTGAGCGGCAACAACAGAATGCCGTCAGTTACAGTTACAGGTAAGGAGCCAACTCCTTTTTATGTTGAGTTGAGTTGTAGAAAACAAATGAAATAAAATAAAAGTTAATGTATAAAATTAAAACAGTTCAGGTTGTAGTATTAAAACAGTTCAGGTTGTATTTAACCCGCTACAGGTTTCTTTTTAAAATAAATTTAAAATGTGTGCACACACTAACTACGATAATTCTGTTAGAAAATTTGGATTAAAACTAATGAATGAAAAACATTGCAATAAAATAAAATTGCTGAGCCTAGTTTGGCTCGGCACTGTGTTATGTGCGCACGTAGCGCCATCTATGGACATTTTTACGAAATATTTATTCGAGATCATCGCGGAATTTCAGTTTTCTTTTTTCCATTCCGGATTTTAGGATTCCGGATTTGAGGTCCGGTACTGTACTATTAATGTATAGTTAAAAAATTCAAATATAGAACAGTTTAAAATTAATTTAAGTAAAAAAAAAATAACTACATGAGAATAATTACATAAAAATATAAGAATTACTTCAAAACATAGTCAGCTGCAGCTACATGAGAAATTTCTGGAGACAGACGTAAAATACGACAGAATTCCTTCCCAAGAAACATTTTGGCATCTTGTTGAGAATGGATTCCTTCATCACGAAGAGCACGAAGCATACTTTTTAAGCTAGATTAAAATGCAAGCAAAAATTAACATATTAATTTTCAAAATTATACATGTCAATTATTCTTTTAAAAAGGGCTATATAATTGCAATAAGAATAAATTTTACACAAAAATATGTCTTAGTTAAAATAAAATTTTTCAAACACCATCTCACATCCCTTGATTTCATTTCTAAACATAAAGTACTTAAGTTAGACAACCACAAAGATATCATTAATAGTTTTCTATCTTAATACTTTTATGGTCTAAATAAACTACCGTAATTTCCGGCCTATAATCCACGGCGGCACATAATCCGCATATGCAATTTTCCTTTTCACAGGAAAAAAGTTAGCAGAAAATCTGCACTGCCCTATAATTCGCACTATTGGTGAATAGAATATAATTTTATTGAATCGAATATTGGATTCATCAATATCAAATTAGGCAGCCTGCTGCTCTGTTTCCCATCTTTTCTTCATTTTTTACAACTTTTAGTTTGAATTCAGCAGTATAACTCACACGTTTTTTGCAAGCCATGTTTTCAAAAATGCACTGACGCTATCACTAAAGAAATGGCAATGGTCGCAAAATGTGCTTGCTATTCAAAAATCCTATTTTTTTTCTTGCGTAAGCTTGCTTGTTACAGAGCATGTACGTAATATACTTAAGCAAGCAGCCAGATTAAGCAAATGTATGGTTCTGCCATCTATTGGAAAAGTAACAAACCAAACTAAGAACAAGCTAATTTTTTTTTTTCTTCCGAAAGTAAAAAATAAAATCTGATAATCTGCAGTGGCCGATTATCTGCATCGCAAAAATTTTCACTTGTTTGGAAGATTATTCGCAGATTATAGGCCAAAAATTACGGTAAATACATTTTAATTTTTTAATTAAATTTGTTATTTATTTTATCATAGTATATTAATACATACACACAAGGTTCCTGCAAGAATTTTTGAAATATTTCTAGAAATCCACTTAAAATAAATTAATACAGTAGACTACCTCAAATCCGCACAGCTTGGGACCAGAGGTTGTGCGGATTTTAGAATTTTGCAGATTTCTGGTCATTGATTTGTTTACATTTTTGAAACATTAATTTGATTGGTAGTCAAGCAAGGGAAATTATAATGAATGCTTACAATAAACTGAAACATTAAAATAAGTAAAATATTAAAATAATTTATTAGTTTAAACGTAAGTAATTATTAAAATAATTATGTAAAATAAAAATTTAGAAAAATATTAAATTATTACCGACAAAATCGATTCAATTCGATTCTAAAAGTCCTATGCTGCCATCTAGTGGTAAGGCGATCGTAAGATCGATATGTCATCATATAGATATGCTAATTTATATCAAAATCAAAAGTAATATAAATTTATTTAGTAATAACCAACAGAGACTGATTAACAAAAAATTTAGTAAAAAGAACATTGCGGTAGTCGCTGATTTCAGCGCCATCTTGACTTTTGTTCCTCCAACTTAACTGTAAATTTCATTGTTTACATCTGAAAAAAATACGTGGATTTTAGGCGTTCGTCGATTTTAGGGTCGCGGATTTAAGGGAGTCTACTGTATACACCTGCTTGATTTTCTTTTACTAGTCATAAAAATAATGAAAAAGCCACAATCCTGTGTCAGTAATTCGGTGTGTATCTAACCACATCCTCGCATAATGCATTTGGAAACCAATTAACCCTTTATGTACTATGAAGTCATGAAAATTTTCTTTTCTAAAGCATTTTCGTGAATTGTTTAAACTACGTTAGAAGATTTACATAATCATTTAATAAATTTTATAAGGATTTTAGAAGGTTTGAAGGATTTAGAAGGATTAATAAATTTGAATTTATAGGGATTTTGTGCCATTTTATAAACCTCACTCATCTTTTATTTTAAATATTTTTTTGTTAGTTTTTTGTAGAATTAGGAAATGTACAAATAAAATATTCTTACAATAGAAATATTTCTGAATTGAAAAATCCTCTTCCCCCCCCCCCCCCTCCCCAACGCCAAGGAAGCTGAAAAGATGCAAAGGCATAATAAATCCCCCTTTTAAAAATATTTTTGTTTTGTGTAACCCATATTGCTTCTGGAACAAGATAAAGTAATGCATCTATAATTCATTCTAAACTGTATTACAACTAATAGGCGTATTAAATTAATTTTATAACAAGTTAGTTTAATGGTACTTTTAAGTACTGTCAGTAAATAAAGGGTTAAGGTCTACTTAAAAATACTATTGTATATTACTTCTTAAATTACTGTAATATTATTTCTTAGATTACTTTTGTATTAGCATAGCTGCCAGCCTTTATGTTTTTTTTTTTGTAAATCAAAATACATTGGACCGGAGATTTTATTTAAATGAAATCAAATAGATATCACACACAAATAGATATTTTATTCAATAATTTTTTTGGTTCTAAACATGTTTATTTCACCTGAAAAAAAAAAAAAGAAAAAAAAAAAGTAAAATAAAAGCATAAAGTTTGGTAGCCAAAGTGCATAATTGTCAAGTTTTAAGAAAATAAGTTTTTGATGAGAATATGTCTTAGAAAAGGTGACAATTTGTACTAGTATCGCTTAGGAATTCTCGACAGCCAGACAGTGCGAATTGTACATGCAACATGAATGCATGATTTTCAACTTTCTTTATTCAACATGTTTCCATAAATGGGATCATATCTCAGAGACTAATTATCTGATCCAAATGAGCTAAGTGTTGTTTTGAAGATGGGTGTATATCAGGGTTCGCAAAGCTGGGCCCAGTTCGAAAAAACCCACCGGGTTTTTTCAGAATGGGCCCACTTGAAAAAGCCTACTGAAAAACCCACAATGTGGGTTTTTTCAATTTTCAGAAATAATTTAAAAATTTAAACAACATATACATTTAATGAATTTAAGTCATTTCAGTTAATTTTGAAAAAATATTAATTATAAAAGCCATTACATACACATCTGAAGTAAAATAAAAATGTATTTCAGCACATTGAAATACTTTACTAACATAGAACCTAGTAGGCAACATACATAGTACATAATTATAGGTAAAGGTTATATCATAAGAATGTCTTTATATAAAAAATTCAAATCAACTATATTCATGGAAATAAAAAATATGTATTTTTACTTTTTTCTACAAGAAGAAAGTATTGGATTCGTGAAAAATCTCGAATTCCGGTTTATGATGGATTTGTACGTTTTAAAAAGGTCCTGAAGACGATTTGGTGGTTTTTAGAAAATGTCTGTCTGTATATGTGAAAAAATTTTTGTGGGTGCTCTATCTCAAGAACTAATGCACAGAATTTCACAAAACTTTAGATTGAGTTAGACCTTGATGTAAACTGGTGCTGATTAGTTTTTGGTGTATACTGCCCAACAGGTGGCGCTGCTATGCTGCATTTATCTCAATTTTTGAAATAGCTTTATCTCAAGAACTAATGCACGGATTTTTATAAAACTTCAGATTCAGTTACAAGTTAAGTTGTTGCTTATTGAAATTTTGGTGCATATCGCCCAGCAGGTACTGCTACTATGCTGCGTTTTTCATGATTTCATCAATAACTCTTATCTCAAGAATTAATGTACGGAATTGAATAAAAATTTAGATTCAGTTAGACCTTGATATAAACTGGTGCTGATTAGTTTTTGGTGTATATCACCAAAAGTGGCACTGTTGTGCTGCATTTATCTCACTTTTTGCAATAGCTTTATCTCAAGAACTAATAATGCATGGATTTTCATCAAACTTCAGATTCAGTTAGATGTTGAAAACAAACAACAAACAACAACAGTATTGTTGACAAAACTGTTACTGATCAGGTTTTGTTGTAAATTGCACACCATGTGATACTTATATCTCCTTGTTAAATGCATCCAATTCAACGAATCTATATTTTACAATCCTCATGATGGGCATAGATTGTCATTTAAATTTGGCACTGTGATAGCGAATTTTGAATTATTAACATGTGAGATAGAAGAAACTTTAGGGATTGGCACATCAGACTAGTTTACCCCTTTTTTTCTTCCTACTTATACATTTTAAATTTTAATATTCTATTCATTATTCGATTTAAAGAAAATTAACAACTTTATATCTTCTATTTAAAACTAATTTGTGAGAAACATTGACGTTTAATTAATTTAAATTCATATAATTTATACAATTTATAACTTGTAAAATAGCATTACAATTATATTGTATATAAGGGAACAATGTGTTTTTTTATGTATAGTGTACATAATATATAGAAAATGTAGTATACAATAATGTAATTGTGCATATATTATACTTTTGAAAAAACCCGATTTTCCCCGGGGAAAATTGGGTTTTTCATGAAAAAACCCGAAAAAGCCCATGTGGGTTGGGTTTTTTTCAGAAAAACCCGGGTTTTTGCGAGCCCTGGTGTATATGTTACAATTCATCTTGGGCTCAAAATTTGTATCTCAAAAAAAAGTGGAGAAGCCTACGTAAACATGCAATAGAGGAGGTGAAAAAGTAAAACTCAGAGGATAAGCAATCTCAAAGGCCACATTTAATTATAATAAAACTTCTTTATTTAAACCAGGCACTCCAAACTGGTTATCCATTTACGATAACCAAAATACTGCCCAGTATACAGAAGTAAGTGTAAATTGCTTTTAATAGACAACATTAATGATATTTTTATATTTAGTATATTTTCTTAGATTACCCACTAATAAAACCAAAAAGCAATTTTCGTATTTGTCATTCAATTAATCGCTAAAGATTTACTTAGTTATAGCAACCTTTTTGATTCTCATTATTGCAGTGTTTAAGACATATTTCAGTTACATATACATTAAATTCGTGTTTTATTTATTTACTTGTGAAGTTTTAATTTCATTTGGCATTTTAGTTCAGGAAAGTTACACAGAAACAAACAAATGTAGATTTATTTACATTGTTTAAGTGCGTTTCTCCTGAAATCAGGTTTTACACCAATTTTTCGTCAGATTAAAAAAAATCATCCTTGAAAATTATTTTAAAAACCATAAAATATAATTAAAGTAAGATACAGTTTTCAAACAAATTGCATTTGAAAGTAATTTTTTTTCCTATTTGATGTTGCAAAAATTGAAATTGTGCAATGTTTATAAGTTAATAAATTTGTTACAAAAGTGAAATAGATTACTCAGATCACTGTCGCTATGCTATCGATATGATATCAGTGTTATTCATGGACATGTTTTTGTTTTATAATATAGATATAAGTATGAAATTGTACAGATGTGTACTTGGAACATTTAACTTATGGCAGAAAACAAAAGAAATCAGCTTTAAAAGAAGCATTTCTAAAACATTGTGTCTTGTTCATAAAAGAAATTTCAGTAGGCTTATGTTTTTTTTTTATATAATACTAGTTATTTTAATTCACACTGTAGTCTCTCAGATCTCATATATCCTGTTACGAAATAAACATAAACTTTGAAACAGACTGTTTTAAACCAGAATAAACTTGTACATTTGTATGAGTTGTAATTTTCCAAATGAGTGAAAAAGTGTTCAGGTTAGGATTTGAATCAGGGACTTTTAGCAAGCTGCTATTGCTCTCCCAACTGAGATAGTCTGGCAGCTTAAGTCAAAGGTCCCTAGTTCAAATGAATGCTTGCATACTTTCTCACTCAGTTAGAAAATTACAAAACATATGATTTATTTAAAAATTGGAACAATTGTGTTAATTTAACAAAGTTATACACTAGGGTATAAAAAAATCATGATTAAAAAAAAAATTAAATGAAAAAAAAATCAGATTTTCTTTTTATTTAAATCGGATTTTCTTCCCAGAGTTCAAATACTAAATAGCTACCAAGCATTTAAAGCTTCCAAAACAAACCTCTAATTGCTAACACAATCCATATTTTGTACACTTTAATAAATAAAATTATAATTAGTAATTATAAAAATTATAAAATTTGCAAATTAGTAGCTTTATTAATTAGTAGCATACAATAACATTTTTAATAATTATGTAGAACTATATTAAATACTAGTGACATTTACAATTATTAACATTATTAATAATTGCATTTAATATTTGACTGTTAACACTACTTAAAATTACTAATTATTAAACAATTAACTCTCTAATTAGGAACATAATATATATTTTTATGCTTTAATTATTAAAATGATAATTAATAATTTAGTATTCACTCTAGAAATAAAAAGGGGCAGGGTGCTATTTCATGAGAAAATATATTAATAATGTGTTTAGTAACGATATAAGGGGAAAAAAGTATATAATTTTTTAGTACGATAAAGTGTCATTAATTTTTAATAATTTTATGAATTACAATTTGAAAAAAACAATTAAATAACATGTTTTAATAATATCTTCTTTTTTTTTTTTTTTTTCTAAAGAAATAAAGTTCTGTCATTTTTGCAAGGTCTTGGGCACATGGATATAGAAATACTGTGGAATGGGGAAGTTTTTTACAAGAAATCTCTGGGTACAACCAGGTGAATTTCAATATTTAAAAAAAAGGCAGGGTGCATTTTGACAAATTAAAAAGGAGCCCTTAAAAATGGCCTAGAAGAAACTGTAATTACAGAATTAATAAAAACTGCAACTAAGTAATGAGTTAAACCCATTCATACACACATACAACCCAGTTATATCTGGAACCCTAAAAATATTAAATAGCATTATTACCTGCCAGTGGGGATAACTAACTTTCAATGGATTATTTAAGAAAGTTTTGCTGCCTTTTCAATCCCTAATTATTTTTTTTTATTTGGTGCATATGAGTTACAAAGTTTAATAATAATAATTAAAAACAACAACAACAACAACAAAACATTTATTCAATCTATACTCAAAAAGCACTTGCTGTGCTTAACATTTTTATAGCAGTTAGTTATTTTTCTCTTTCACAGTAACTGTTGAGCAGATGTCATTCTTTCATTCGTATTTAGCTCCAATATTTACTATAAATTTATTACGGTAAAAATAGAATGAGAAAATAAGAGTCTGGTTATTTTATTTTTTTACTTGCAGAAGCTAAGTTTATTTTATATAAAAGAATGAATAATATAATTAGTCAAAGGAAATTATGACATTGCAAATTACAAACAACAAGTATAATAATCACTTATAAACAGAATAAGTAAAATAATGCTATAAAAAGGGATAAAATATCTTTATTAAGATTGACGATCGTTTCATCGCACAAACGGCGACATTTTCAAAATCATTCACGATAGAAAATATTTTTACATAATTTAAAAAACAATAACATAGTAAAAACAATGTCACGAGCCATGATGCATAATGAAAAACATTGCAAGCATAAAATAAAATTAAATTAGCTATTCGCGAGCGTGGATTAATTTTCACAAAATTTAAAACAATAACATGGTACACAATGTCACGAGACATTACGCATAATGAAAAACATTGCAAAACATAAAATAAAAATAAAATTAACTTGGCTATTTGCGAGCGTGGATTAATTTTTACTATTGTTACTAAAATTACATAGCATCTCTTTCCAAATTTTAGGTAAATCAAGGGACACTGAATCATTGCAAATATTCTCGTTGCATAAAAATATCTCTATTGATTCACGGATTATGGATGGTAAATAAAATCTTGATGGATAAATTAACTTGCTATTTTTAAAATCGATCTGTAAAGGATCTTCGCTGCATAATCTGGTCAAAGCTGTGGTTCTTCTGTTGTATTTGAATGTCTGCTATATGTTCTTTGATTCTAGTTTTAAGTTTTCTACTTGTCATACCTATATAAAACTGCTTTGTTCCATCTTCTTTGGTGAAAGGTATTTTGTATACTCCTGATAACTGGTTTGACTCAATTGGATCTATTTTCTTGCATACTATATTTCTTAATTTCATGGAAGGTTTTGTGACTAAAGAGATATTGAATTTATTGAGTTTATATTTCAAACGTTCGAAGAAACCAGGAAAATATTGTAAAGTGGATAACATGGAATTCTGTGGATTGAAATTTCTTTTCTTTTTATTCTTCAAGTTCTTATAATCAATTTTTCTATGGTGCTTTCTTTGTATCCATTGTTCCTTGCAATATCATATATTTTATTTATTTCGTTATTTAACGACCTACCTTTTTCATACAAAGTTTCTGCATTTAGACATTCTATTCATAGAGCTTTCACAGTTTGTACCCCCAAGCAGTTAAATAACGAAATAAATAAAATATATGATATTGCAAGGAGCAATGGATACAAAAAAAGCACCTTAGAAAAATTAATTAAGAGCTTGAAGAATAAACAGAAAAGAAATTTCAATCCACAAAATTCCATGTTATCCACTTTACAATATTTTCCTGGTTTCTTTGAATGTTTGAAATATAAACTCAATGAATTCAATATCTCCCTAGTCGCAAAACCTTCCATGAAATTAAGAAATATAGTATGCAAGAAAATAGATCCAATTGAGTCAAACCAGTTATCAGGAGTATACGAAATACCTTTCACCAAAGAAGATGGAACAAAGCAGTTTTATATAGGTATGACAAGTAGAAAACTTAAAACTAGAATCAAAGAACATATAGCAGACATTCAAATACAACAGAAGAACCACAGCTTTGGCCAGATTATGCAGCGAAGAACCTTTACAGATCAATTTTAAAATAGCAAGTTAATTTATCCATCAAGATTTTATTTACCATCCATAATCCGGGAATCAATAGAGATATTTTTATGCAATGAGAATATTTGCAATGATTCAGTGTCCCTTGATTTACCTAAAATTTGGAAAGAGATGGTATGTAATTTTAGTAGCAATAGTAAAAATTAATCCACGCTCGCAAATAGTCAAGTTAATTTTATTTTTATTTTATGTTTTGCGATGTTTTTCATTATGCGTGATGTCTCGTGGCATTGTTTACCATGTTATTGTTTTAAATTTTATGAAAATTAATCCACGCTCGCAAATAGCTAATTTAATTTTTATTTTATTTTATGTTTGCAATGTTTTTCCTTATGCATCACGTCTCGTGACATTGTTTATTATGTTATTGTTTTTTTAATTATGTGAAAATATTTTCTATTGCGAATGATTTTGAAAATTCGTCGTTTGTGCGATGAAACGATCGTCAATCTTAATAAAGATATCTTATCACTTTTTATAGCATTATTTTACTTAATTCCAATTATATTAGTTAAATATCATTTTTAAATGAAATGCTTTTTATGTCAGATAAAAACCATGCTTTTCATAACCTTATCACTAAGGCTGGATTATTTATCAATATATCGACAAATATTGATATTTTTTAAATGTCGCAATAACAATATCTAAACCTTGACTCTATTGATATATTTCAATAAAATAACAATGTTTTGAGCTCACTGGAATTTTGAACATGAGCTTCGAAAAAAAGAGTATAGAATATCTCAAAACCAAATAAAATAATAATGTTTTGCGCATACCGCCACGGCCTCGAAAAACATAGCCCAATATTCCGTTACAATGTTTTCACCCTCCATCCTCTCCTAAACAGAAAATCTACCTCGATTATCTTTCTTTCCTTTGATTATCTCTAGACATATCTCAATTATTCCAATCTTCCTTCGAAAAACTGCCTGTCTGCGTAATACTGATACTGAATAACACTTATCGTACTTCTCTTCTCTCGCCGTTGTGGCTGATCCACGCATATTGATATAACTACAGCTATTGATATGTCATGAATAACCAAACAAGCTTTGATTATTGCTGAGTTCCAGTTGATACAGAATATAGCTGGTTATCATTGAGTACTTAGCCGAACAGCTGGGATGATCCACTTGCGAGTGACTAACCAGAGTCCGCTAATTGTAAACTTTGCTTTTTTCTCTAGTCAAGTTGGGGAAAAGTCAAGGACAAAGCAGTCGTTCACTGTAATGATTCGTTGCTTTTCAAAAGAGCTTCCCAGACTATAATGTCTACTATGCTACTGAATACAATGCTTATTCATATTGTGTATTGATATTCTTTCTTTTGTGTCGTTTGTTGTATTTTCATTAGTAGGAAGTTTTCTCTCATGAATTTAACATATCCTGTCATGCATTTTAGCTTAAAGGGCATATTTATCAAAAAATGAATTAAATTAGTATAAAACTATTCCGAAATTTGATTTGAATATTTATATTTTAAAAAAAAGGTTTCGATGTTGTTTTCTTGTAGTAAATAAGTAAGAAGATATAAATACAGTGAATGTTTTCGATTAAGAATCCATTTATTCCTTAGAGAAAGATTGAAAAACAACATGACTGCTGCATCTATCATCCTCTGAAACCTACTTAATTACAAGTATATTAGCATGATATGTGGCATTAAATTAATTTTAGTTTTCCCCTGCTTTTACTTATTTTAATTATATTAAAATCGTCACTCCCTAAATTTAAGAATAGTTTATTTTAATTTGTTTTTTATAATGTTCTCAGTTATATGCGAAGTAATTAAATAGTTAAAATGTTATTAATAAATAATCCATAAAGTAGGAAGAAAAGAAAACATACTACTATTTTTAAAGAAAATACTATGCAACAAATGGTATAAGTGCAAACAGATATCAAACATTGGTTTCTTTTCCTAAAATATTTCTATTTTGCATAGATATATATACATATTTTAATGATGCTGTGTGAACATATATAGGTATAAAACATTGATTCGTTGCTTTCTACATCTGTTGGTACTTAAATTGCTGCTACTGTACCATTTTTGTTTTCGAAATTAGCAATATTTCTATTTTTACACGGTTTAAGATAGTTTAGAGTAAGACAGTTTAAGGTAGCACAGGCTGACATTTCCAGGCCCGACTCATAGAAAAAAAAAATTGCCACATCCAGGCCCGATACAAAAATTAAAAGTTCGGCCGGAGCCCGGCCCGAGTTAATTTCTACAAAACATTGATTTTTGCATTAATTAGGTTAAAAATTTGTCTCATACGAGGAATTCTGACCAAAAATATTTATCTTAAGTTTTTTTTTTTCATGTTTATAATCTTCATTTTTATAGAAGTACCGCAGGGTGCGATATTTATTTTTTAATGAATCTCTATTTCTTATATTTAAATGTGTTAGTTATCATTAATATTGCTAATCCATATTCCATGTATTGAAGTGTTAAAAATCTGAAAAATACTATACAGTAAAATCTTCTAAGACGGAATTGCATAGAAAAAAAATGCTTTACAGACAAGTTCCCTTCTTAGCAAGGGTAAATGTTTTATATATTCTTTTCTTACGTATTTAATTTGTATACTAATTTTGCATGGATATAAACACGTTTTTCAGTTTAAAACAGGGTTCCACCATAGGCAGGTTCTTTTTCACACATTTTACTATATTTTAATTCAGCTATATTTTAATAAGTATAGAAATCTACTATTCTTTAAAAAGAATAAATTTTAATGTTTAAGGGGGCTGGTCAGTCAGCTTCTGATTTTCCCTCACTAATGTAAAGTCTATGGGCATTGGTTGCATTCGTATACAGTGAAATACGTTTAACACGAAATTGAGGGGAGCGAAAAATTTTTTCGTGTTAAAAGGATTTCGCGTTAAAAGATTCGTAAAAAAAGAACAAAATTCACAAATATTTTCGACGTCTACAAATTTTATTTCGATTTCCTGTTAAACTACTAGTAGGTTGCATCCATTAGGATAAAATGCAGGTAAAAAAATACCGTTTTTTTGGGGGGTGGGGGGTGGGGGGAAATCAGATATCCTTTTTTTAAAGTGTTTTTATCAGCATTCTGAGATCTAGCTTGTTTGAATCAAATAAGCAAAGCTGTCTGTAAATCTTCATGCTTAGCGGTTCTCATACTTTTTCTCTCTGGCTTAAACATACTGCGCTCAAACATTAACGTAATGGGATCCCTGTTTTTTATTATTGTTGATAAAGTAGAATTGGCAATACTAAACTCTTTGCAGATTTCTGTTTTCATCCTTCTTTTTCTTAAAGTGCATTAACCCTTTATCTACGGCATTATGATCTACTGCAATTTTTTTCATGTAATATTTTTTTTTTCAGTTACTACAAGGAAAATTAAAGGATAAACATAAAAAAATACTCACCCGTGAGAAATTTAATTATTTAGAGGCAATTAATTAAAGTGGTACTTTAAAGCACCGTCAGTACACTATGACTAAAATATCGTATCAGAAAACCCACAATGTATTTCAACTGGCACCAGAAAATATTTTCGATTTAATAAGTATGTGAAATATAGGCTTTTCTTATTTATAAATAAATCGTTTGGCAAATTCCGGTGTCAATCATTTATTTTACCACTTTAGAATTGAAAATGCTTTCCTGAAAGGGTTAAAAAAAAATTATTTTGTTTTTAGGTTTCGATCTTGTTAGCAGTCATTTAGTTATGCGACGTCAATATTCCAGGTACAACATGTTCTCTCGCATCTCCACATATGCAATATATGAATTTACATATGCCATTTCTAGCATAGCAAGAACGAGCCGGTGCCACAACTTTTTCGATTTCCTATGAAAAATAACAATGAAACAGAAAAGAAATACCAGGGAAATCATTACTACACTACATTTTAGTAATTACATTTTAAAGCAGATGAAAACGATGGATAACTACGCAGACGAAAAGTAAACAAGACGTTTATCTTCAACACCCAGTGTACTGGCGGTACTTATAAGTACCACCGAGTAATTAAACTGTTAAATCAAATACATACACCGTTCACCTAAAATACCTAGTCAAATTGTATTATAGGATCACAATGAACACATAAAAAAAAATCCAACACTTATCTTATATCCTTTACTGTGTTTGCAGCAATGAAAAGACGAGCGTGGCAATTTGTACAAAATGTCGGTACAAAACATATCGACTGCTTCACAGATGACCTCATTTCTCTCTAAGATAACAAACCTAGAACTGCTGCTGCCATGTATTCGGATAAAGTGGAGTTAAAAGAGTGTTTTTTTCAAAGTACCTTTAGAATATTATTAAAATTCACTATGGTATAAAAGTGTAAAGTGAGTGGTACTTATAAGTACCGTCAGTAGATAAAGGGTTAAGCAGCTTAATCTTCATTTGAAGTGAAATAGCAGTTTGTTTTCAGGCCGATTTCTCAGCCATTCTGCTCATAAAACATACGCTAATTTATATTTAAAAAAAAAAAAAAACTAAATTCACTGATTTTCAGCCAAAATTCAGTGGTTTTAACACAAAATTCACCAATTTCAACTCAAACTAACTAGATAGAAAGCGATTTTTTTTCGTGTGAAACGATTTTTGTTTCATTTTAAAAGAAAAAAAAAATGTATTAAATTGCATAGTATACTGTCCGGACCGCTATATCATTTCATGTTAACCGATTTTCCGTGTTAAACGTATTTCACTGTATTTAAAATATCTTCTCAGGAAATTTATATTTTTAACTTCTATTTTTCGTGTACACTTCCTAAAAGATGTCTGTTTTTTCTTAATTCTCAAAATATTTCTAAAGTATAGACTTAATTTTATAGGAAGTGTTAAAATCTTACTCACAGTTCGCCCGCTTTTAACACATAAAATATTAAATTTAGCATATATTTTAGAAATATTTCGAAAGCTAAGAAAAAAAGAGACATTCTTTAAGAAGAATACATAGAAAAAAGATGTTAAAAATATGAATTTCCCGAGAAGATATTTTAAATATACGAATGCATCAAAAGTCCATAGACTTAACATTACGGAGGAGAATTCTGAAGCTGAGTGACCAGCCCCCTTAAGTGTAAAATAATGGCAATTTAAAAGTGCATACATTTTTTGCAAAAATTTTTGAGCCAGGCCTAATTTTACTGACCTTTGAATGGACCAGGCCACGCTGAGACAATGATTTTCATACGGGCCAGGTCAAAATTAGGACTGAAAATTTCGGGCCGTGAAGATTAGGAATGAAACCAGTCCCGGCTCTGTACAGAAAAAATAAGTTAGGCCCGGCACTGCCCAAAAAGAGTGGAGGGAGACCAGGCCCGAGCCTTCAGAAAGAAGTATGGCCCGGGCCCGACCCAAGTGCCATAAACGAAAATAGGTCCGGCCCATGCAGATCTCTACAGTAATTATCGCGATATATCAGTAATATCGATATTAACTCGTTGATATACTGCGATATTAAATTTCTGATATCGTCCAGCCCTACTTATCACACATAATTTCTTACAATACTCAAGAATTAAGCTTCAAAACAATTATTTAAAGCTTACTTAATTGTTGTTTATTCATAAGTGAAAGGACCTGTAGAAACTTTCCAAATTATGTTCATCTTAGATTTTAATACTTTTTTGTGTCATTTTAAACATTTAGAAAATTTGTGATATTAATCAATGATTTTTTTTAAAAAAAATCAGTAATTGCTGATTTAAATCAACTGATTAAAATCCCTATTGACACCCTATTATACACTGAAGTTATTTTATGAACTTATTGAATGAAATTATTATACTTGTACTTTTAAACTGTGCATTTTTTCATTCCAATTCTACACAAAAATAAGATTTAAACTTTGAGTCTTTCAAAAGAATATTATTCACATAAAATTGTATATAAAACTTAACTTAATGGGAACACCCTTTTAATTGAGGCTTTTTCCTTCCCCTTCCCCGCCCTCTATGTGCAACTGAAAACAACAGTGAAGATACACGAGTGTATCTTTCATAGGACACAATTAGATGAGTCACCATATTTCACAGGGTAAATGGCTGGCAAAGTCATGATTGTGGGTTTAATTTGATGTAATCTCGTAATATGCTTTATATTCTAACTTTGTTGTCATTATTCAAATCAAAACATTTTATAAGTTTTAATATCTGAGAAGGGTGTAAAGGAACATCTAATGGTCTAAAGGAATGCATTTTGTTGCACTGTCTTCTTTTTTATTTTTTATTTGTACTGGCACATAGCAAATATGAAATTGAGGTTTTCACCCAAATTTTATACTTCCAAAATCACCAAGGAAAATACTCGGAATAAATTATCAATTGATTTAATTAAATTTGAGCATAATTCTGTAAGGAAAATGTAATAGACAGGCTATTTACAGTAAAATAATTTTCAATCATGCTGGAAAATGGTAAACATTTTTTTAAGACAATGTTATAATTCAAACTGCAATAAAGTGACACAAGTAACTAAAATGTCTAAATTATAAAAAAATCAAATAAAAAAACATTTATACAAGAATCTTACTTCAACACAGGGAATTCCTTATAATATTTTAAGACTCCATTCACTATGTCTATGTCTCTTTTGTTGACAAGAGCTTTCAAAAGCAAACAAACTTGAATAAATAATGGAGCTAAATTACAATAGAGACGGACTTCATAACATCCTTTATTCAAATAATGCAAAAATACTGTCTAAAAAACATAATGATAAGAATAATATTAAAGACATTGCTAAAAAATATTTAAGTAAACATGTTATTCAAGGAAGGAAAAAAAGGTATTTTTAGCAACAAAAATTCATTTAAGTGATTGATAGCTCAGAATTGCTAACCTATCGGTTCTTTACATGGGTACTGTCAATGGAAAAGCCCACCTCCCTTCTCTATCTAGATTTTGAATTTTTAACAAAATGTTCTATATTTTTCAAGATTTTAAAAATAACAGTAAAAGTTACTTTTCAAGCTGCTTTAAAGTTACCACATTGTATATTTTTCCAACTTATTATATGTTGCATGTTTAAACCTTTTCTGTACAATGATTTCTTCTGTTTTTTCAACATATCTGAATTTTAAAAATTGAGAATTTTATTCAGTTTGCCCAAAAAATTTCATGTTTTGATGTACTTTTTGCCACAAAAACGTTATATGCATGCATTTTGAATGAAAAAAAATAACTGTTTTAACTTTGGTTTGTCTGTCTGCCCGTGGTTTAACTCTCATACATATACTTGGATTACCATGCAATTGATATATGAGGACCTTCAGAAGCCAAGAGGTATAAGTGACAAAATTGAAAAAACTGAGCTAAGTACACAGGCTATCTGGAAATAAGACTATTTGTTTGGAGGTAAAGAAATATAAGTGATTTTCTAATTATGTGCTGAGTTCTAGAGGTCAACTTCTTAAGTTCTTTAAACAACTTAATAAGGTGTCAACGATTTAATCAGTTGATTTAAATCAGCGATTAAATCGTGATTTTATTAATCTATTTTTTAACAAAAATCATTGATTAAAATCAAAGATTTTCTAAATGTTTAAAATGTTAAAAAAAGGTTTTAAAATCTAAGATGAACATATTTGAAAGTTCCTACAGGCATTTTGACTTATGAATAAACAAAAAAAAAAAAAAAAAAGAGCTTTAAATAATTGTTTCTAAGCTTAATTCCTGAGTATTGTAAAAAATTAAAAACAGTTAAGTTTGTAAAAAGCATTGTTTTTATCCAATATAAAACAGTTTCATTTAAAAATGATATTTAAATCTAATATAATTTGCAATGCCATAATTTCCTTTGGGTAACCAATTTATGCATAAGTTTATGTAAAATAATCATAGCAAGTGTATTAAATTTCTGCAAATAAAAGAATAAATAGTCAGTGTCCTAGTTTCTCATTCTACTTTTGTATTAATAAATTAATAGCAATCTCGAGTGAGAGAAGAATGAAAGAGTGGCATCTGCTCAACAGCTAAATTGTAAGTGAATGCATAAGAGAAAAAGAACTAATTGATGTAAAAATGTTAAGCACAGCAAGAGCTTCTTCGATATAGGTTGAATAAATGCTTTTTTTTTTTTTTTTAATTTTGTAACTCATATATATATTAAATAAAAAAATTAATTAGGGATTGAAAAGGCAGCAAAACTTTTCTTAAAAAGAAGAAAACAATTAACCATTGAAAGCCAATAATCCCCACTGAGAGGTAATAATGGTGTTATATAAATATTTTTGAGGATTCCAGATATAACTGTCTATCCTTATATTTGTTCTGTATGTGTGTTTGAATGGGTTTAACTCATTTTCATAATTTTTTTGGTTGACATACACATACATGTATGTAAGTTTAGATTTAGGTGATTAACAGCAATTTTTCTAAATACAAATGCAAAACGAGCTGGAAATAATATTTGTTAGTTTTGTTATTTGTGCTACTAACTAATAAAATTACTTATTTACAGTTTTTATTAATTCTGTAATTACTTACTGTTTCTTCTAGGCCATTTTTTAAAGGTGCTGCATCCTGCCCCTTTTGAAATTGGCAAAATGCACCCTAACTTAAAAAAATTAAATTCACCTGTAGTTGTAGCCAGAGATTCCTTGTAAAACACTTCCCATTCAACAGTATTTCTAAATTCATGTGCCCAAGATCTTGCAAAAATTAGAACTTTATTTCTTTAGGGGGGAAAAAAAAAAAAAAAAAAAAAAAAGATATTATTAAAACATGTTATTTAATGGTATTTTTCAATTTGTGATTATAAAATTATTAAAAATTAAAGACACTTTATTTATCATACTAAAAATTCCTTTTTTTCCCTGCTTATATCATTAATAAACATATTACTAAATTTCCTCATGAAATAATGCCCTTTTTTAGAACTAGCATCCTGGCCTTTTTTTTTCTAAAATGAATTTTAATAATTGAAGCTTAAAAATGTATAACATGTTCCTAATTAGAAAGTTAATTATTTAATAATTATTAATTTGAAGTAGTGTTAACTCAGGGGTCAATGCAGGTTTTTATTCTTGAGGCTCATTTTGTGAAAAGTAAGAGTTATTTTTGTGAATTTTATAATCTTTTTGTGAAAAATAACATTTTGTAATGAACGTTAATCCAGTTACTCAAATTCGAATACAGAATTTATCAACAAAAACTTCTTTAAATCCCCTTGCTAAAGTTTTTGTTTTTCGTGACCTGGTTTAATTTACAAATTACACATTTTAAATCAGTTTTTATCAAAAAGAATGTTACGAAAGGGGCCTATTTTATTAAAAGGAATTTTGTGAAGGGGCCTGTTTAATTAAATTCTTTTTTGTGAAGGGGCCCATTTTATTAAATTTATTTTTGTGAAGGGGCCTATTTTATTAAATAGATTTTTGTGAAAGGGCCCTAAATAAGCCCCAAATTTTGCCTGGATCGACGCCTGTAACTATTTAATATTAAGTGCAGTTCTTAATAAATTTAATGTTAAATATGACTAGTATTTAATAAAGTTTTACATAATTATTACAACATTAATGTATACAACATTATTGAATGATACTAATGAAACTACTGATTTGCAGTTTTTATAATTTCTGCAATTACTAATTATAATTTTATTAATTAAAGTGTAAAAACTTAGATTATGTTAGTAATTAGTGGTTTAATTGTTTTGGAAACCTAAAACTCTTGGTAGTTACTCAATATTTGAACGCTGTGAAAAAAATCATAAAAATCTGATTTAAATAAAAAAATCCGATTTTTTTGATTTTTTTACACCCTACTACTTAATTACTTAACCTCTATAATCTCTACTTAAATTTGAAAAAATATTGTACTCCACTTTCCTTTCACAGTTATTGAAATAAGAGTTAGAAGACCGCTATGAAATAAGCAACAGTTTCACATTTTAATTCAGTCATTTACTATTGATGTTCATCTTTGAACTCAATTTATTCCAAATCTAAATTTTGTCACTTGTATTCCTTGGCTTCTAGGTTCTCACATGTTATAGATGTTCTTGTTCATTATGCTTTCTATTGAATATATAGTGTGTAGCCTTTATATTCTGCTTACAGGAGTACTCAAAAGAATCACATTACATAATGGTATATGGGAAAAGTTCTTAAAAAAATTTATTGTACACCATTTTAAGCATAATGAAATCAACATGCAATCCTGAGGGCACTAAAACATGTTTTCAGTGGAATATGGAGTGCAAATGCAGAACATTTATATCATACCTTTACAGGGTCACACAAAAAAATTTGGTTATGTAATGGTCTACATGGAAAAAATGTTTGCTGCATATTTTAATCTTACACATTACAAACTTAATGAAACTTATTGAGGTGCACTAGAAGATGCTTATTATAGAATACAATGTACATAATGGTTATTACTCATTTATGACACACAAAAAATTTTGGTTACAATACTGCCTATGAATTATAAATGCTGGAAGTGCACTTTCAGTTGTGGTATGTGTTTTTAAGTTTAACAACATTTTTTAATACTACAGGATGTGAATAAATTTTATAGATCATATACAGGGTTACTCAAAAATAAACCTTACTGTGTATGAGCATGAATTGCTAAAGCTGCTATCAGATTCACCAACTTTTCAGCTGATTTTAACCCCAACTTTTTCCCTTTCAAAAGGAGAAAAAGGTTACAATTGTCATTGCTAAAGTCAGGCACATAGCCAGGGAGGGGGCTAAGGGGGCTGAAGCCCCTCCCGAAAGTTTAGAAAGACTTTTCAAAATTATCTCAATGATAATAAAAATTGACAATCTTTTTCTTGTTTTTATCTTTCATTACATTAAAACTACGTACGTGTTTAGTTGTAAAAATATAAATTAGCAATCCCTCGTTATATGGCTTATTCGGATATAAGCTCTTCTTAAAACTCAATTTTAACTGTCTTTATGAACAGTAAAATTCGATAAGGGTTGTTCAATAACATTAATTTGACTAAGAAAAAATAAGTGTAACACACGTATGGCGTATAAGGGAATTTTAGGAGTTAAACATACAACATTTGTTTGCATGTTATGATCTTCCCCAGTTTTGCTTAGCATCATTATATCACGCATATAATCAAAACTTAAGAGTGGTCAATGTTAAAATGTTTTGTAGAGAAAGGAGCGAAAAACTTTAACAGCCACCGCCAATAATGTAAAATCATGCGAAAATTAATGATTTTAAAGAAAGTATCTTTGCAAATGGTGTTTTAACTGTAAAAGGCCTGTTATTTAAAAAAAAACTAGTAGCTGGAAATTTTAAAATGGAATGGTTTGAAGAAAAACGATAGGGTATTGAGAAACCTTCAAGGGCTGGCCAGTGGCGTCCCATAGGATCTTCACTGAACAACTTTACTTTAAATTGTTTGCATGCATATGATTCTTTAATAGAAAGAAAATATGCACAGGGTAGTCTGTTGTTTTTCTGGAAAATTTTCTTTGTATTTTGAAGAATTATCAACTGTAGGGATGGATCCTATTTAAGGAGTTTTTCCAAGCACCCCCTGGAGAGTTTTCTGGGAGGCAACATCTAACATGCTGTTGATTCCTGCCATCCGAAATTGTCTTGGAACTGTTGATGACATCTTTCAAACTGAAATATGGATCCTGAGACTAACATTTAGGCAGGCAACACGTGCAAACCCTAAAATTACATCCGCTAAAGAATATTACATGGTCACGGTCTTTATTCTCTGTGTAGAAAGTCTTATTAAAAATTTGAATGAAAGATTCATTTCGAATGAAGACATTCTAACAGATTTCTAAGTACTTCCAGGATTTGCTTCTCTGGAAAAAGCAAGCATATTAAGGAATCTCGCTCAATATTTTGAAGATAAAGTGACAATGTCTCAAGTGAAAGCTGAATATGAATTATGGTGCGAATCCTGTGCTTTAAATCTGTTCAAATTACTTGTTTGCATTTCAATATTTTTTAACGTTTTTCTCATAGGATACATGAGGCTCATCTCAAACATTGTCAGTTTGTGCTTTTTTTTTTTTTTTTTTTTTTTTTTCGTTGCAGTTTTTACCTAAAAACACTTCCTGTTTCCGAACTGGTTTAGAAACTAGAAGTGCTCTTGAAAACAATAAGTTGTAACGGAAATCGAAAAAATACGAAATAACATTTTTTGATATTTACATCAAGTATCCTTGCAGAAATATACCTTAGGTTAAGCCTTGCTTATTTTTTTATTTATGCTTTAAATTATGCAAAATACTGCTGTTAGATCAGAAAAAAATCCAAGATTAAGCCCCCTCCAAAGGGAAATCCTGGCTACGGTCCTGGCTAAAGTTGGAGGAAAACCAGTACTACTAGTAGCAGTCGATAATATTTATCATCTATTCGTATCAATCGCTTATCTCCGATTGGCTGAAATGTTGAAAGTTGGAGGGAAAAGTCACAGCTAGGACAGCCTTTTCAGAGCTGTGGATAAAAAGTTGGGGATATTGTTGTTTGCTATCACACTGTGTGTTGAGACGATATTTCATGAAAAGTTGGAGGAAATCAAGAGTTGGCTCAAAAATTGCTCGAAAAGTTGGTGAATCTGATAGCAGCTTTATAGGTGTTTTAAATTGAGCTATGCATATTCATGTACAGGATTAAAGAAAGAATGGGTTACATTGTCATCTATGCATGGTAATTTCTGAAAGTATGAATGGGTTACATTGTCATCTATGCATGGTAATTTCTGAAAGTATGTTTGCAATTATGTTAGGAGTCCCCCCCCCCCCCCCAATTAAATTTAACATAAAAATCTGTAAATATACAGGGCTGTGCAAAACTACTCGAATGCATTTCCATGTATTGAAGGAAATTATTGAATGTGAATTTTCACTGTGTTATGCATTTCGTAACTAAGTTAAATTTTAGCACATTATGTAATGCATATACAGATCTATAAACCATGTTCAGGGATTCACAAAAGAATCTGAGTACATTTCCAGGTTTGATAATATTGTGCTTTGCATTTTCTAAGCTGTTTACTTAAGATATTTTCTTTAAAAAAAGGGGGAACTGTTAAATTTATTTAAATGCAAATTTTATAAATTCAAATATCATAATATTATAAAATAAAATAGTGGTTATCATAAGGACTTATTGCTACACCAGCAGTTATGTGATAAAATTTTGTCAAGACAAGTTAAAACTTCTAGCAACTTTTTCAGTTTTATAAATACTGTAAAAGTTACAATTAATACAAATTTACAATATAATTAGCAAGTTTAGCTTCATTTTAGTGTCTCAAAAAAAGTTAAATTTTCTTTTACTACAATTTTTGCATTATTTAGTACACTTCTGTCTTTTACAGGGTTCATATACACAGGGGTGCCCAGAGAGGGGTTCGGTGACGCAAAGTGCGTCATACAATTTATTTTTTTTTTTTGGGGGGGGGGGGGAATTTAGAGAAAAAGTACATTCTGAGGGGGATTTTTAAATTCTTAATATTTTCTCTTTTTTTCACTATTAAAAAAATTCTTCATTTTTTTAATATCACTTTTAACTTTTTTTAACATTCAATTTCCAGAAATGTTCCTGCTTTTTTTTCATTCTTTAAATTCTAGATGAGGGCAATATGAACACATTCTGCATCTTGCTATCTTTGAAGGTGCGGTATAAAAGAAAATACGTGAAATACAGTTGGGAAAGAATTTAACACATGTTGAAAGGTAATTAGGACCGCAAGATGTGATAAAAAGAATAGCTTTCTAGAAGCTTTTTAAGTAATTTATTATCTTGTTTGGCAGGGTCGTATTGTACGGTCCAAGTGCAGAAATACATTCTTGATGAGTGGGATAAGAAAGAACAACAATGTTCTGTTTAGGGGCGGGGTGGGGTATTTGTGTCATTGGGTTTAGGGGTGATGGTCACCACTGCATATACACTTAAGAAGAAAAAATCCAAGCAGTCAAGAAAAATTCTAAGGAATCAAAGAATTTTAAAGTACTCATCCTATTTTTTCATATATGTAGTAATGTAATGCACAGATGCACTCTCATTTTTAATGCTTCATTTTGGGAGAAAAATAGATTTTATTCTATTAAAATCTAACAATTAATGTTAGAAGTACATATAATTCACAATGCATTGGGCAATGCATTTCTTAACTGGGACTTAAAACGGCCTATAGACATGCTGATCGCAGTCATCGTTACAAAAAAATCATCCCTTTAACTAATGGTAAAGTGCCATTGAAATCATTCTTTACTGTAAATGCGTTGGAAAGTTTAGACATTCAAATTCAAATAATTTTTACTTTTTGATATAACATAGAACATATATCTATCACATGAAATCTTGGGAAAAAAAAAATTCTGAACAAATTTAAAATACACGTAAAATTCAAAGTGCTTGTGTGAATTTTCCTAGAGCAAGAAGTTATATCTTTTCTAAACCAGAAGGCATATTGAAGCACTTGAATTACCAATGATTTTGTAATATGAGTGTAAAATTGCCAGCCAAATATTTCATGCAGTGATCAATGGTTATACAGTACACTCCCTCTATACCGCACAGCTTGGGACTAGAGTTTGTGTGGATTTTAGAATTTTGCAGATTTCTGGTCATTACTTTTTTTACATTTTTTAAAGAGTAATTTGAATGCAATAATGCAATAAAAGTTATAAGGAATGCTAGCAATATAGTAAAATATTAAAATAGTTAAGTAAAGTAATAAACTATAATGATTAAAAGTAAGATAACTTTGAAAATGATTAAATTATTAAAAGTAACAGTTAAGTAAATGATCACTAATGTATAATTAAATATGTAAAATGAAGTTAAGATACATTTTCCTTGAATTACTCAATGAAATGTTCCTCATAAAGGTATCCTATTAATCACATCAAAATCATAAAGTAAAAAAGTTTTATTTTAGGTTTAACCAGTCTTAAAAACCAAAAAAGCTTGATTAATACATACATATTTGGCAAAAAGATTGCGATTCAACAATATGTTGATTTTTGTCACAAATAAATTCATACTTCCTTCATGAAAACCACGAGTTCAGTCATATTACCGAAAATTACACACAGAATGATATAAAACTAAAAAATTCTGTAATTTTGCCCCTACATCTGAAATGAAAGTTTCATTGTTTATGTGTGGATTTTAGGTATTTGCAAATTTCAGGGTTGCGGATTTGAGGGAGTCTACTGTATATACAGAGGCTAGTCAAATCTCAAATACTTATCACACATCACGTATACAGGATTTTAAAAGGAAATTTTAAAGGGGAAAAAACATGCAGTACAGTAAACATCCGATTATCTGCTACTCTATCAACCATCCCCCTCGGTTAACCGCCATCCCCCCTTTCCTATTTAAAATTTTTTTAAAAAACCAGAAATGAACAAGAAAAATTCAAATGTCCATAAACCTGAGTGAGACTTTTGAGTAAAATGCTTGTCTGACCAGTGGTGTAGTCCTGGAAAAAAAAGTGGGAGGACGCTCATAGTCTCAAACATTAGACTCAATCCCCCATAGGGCAAACTTTATTTTGACTCTTACTTTTCATTTTGTATTGCAGAGAAAAGTAATTAAAGAATTAAATTAAAATTTAAAAATTAAATCTTAATTAAAATTACAAAATTTAAATTTAAAAACTCAAATTTAATTTAAATTAATTTAAGGAAAGTTTCTTTAAAAGTTGGGCATTAAACAGTTTTCTATAGAATCAAATATTGAAAAAAACATTTTATGCCTGAAAATTATTGCCTGGTTAAAAAAAACTAAAAGTTTGGCCTGAGCCCGGACCATACAAAATAATGTTGGCCTGGCAAGGTATAAAATTTAGAAGTTCGGCTCGAACCTGTCCTGTAGAAAAAAATTATTGCCCCGACTCGGCCCGGTATAACAGTTAAAAGTTCGGCCGAGACCAGCCCGGCCCGGAAAAAAGTTGAAATCTCGCCCGAGCTTGGTTTGGCCTGAGTGAATTTCTATAAAACATTGATTTTTAAGCCAATTTCGATAAAAATTTGTCTCGTACAAGAAGTTCGGACCAAAAGTACTTAGCTTTTTTTTCATGTTCATAATCTTTTTTTTATAGAAGAGCATAGGCTGCGATATTTATTTTTTTTTAACGAATCTCTATTTGTTGTCTTGTATGTAAATGTTTCAGTTATCATTAATATTATTAATTCATATTCCATGTATTGGAGACTTCAAAATCTGAAAAATGCTATACAGTAAAAGTTTCTAAGACGGAATTGTATAAGGAAAAAAAAAACATATGTCATAGACAAATTTTCTTCTTAGCAACTGTAAATGTATTATATATTCTTTTCTTACATATTAGTATATTCGTTATGCATGGATCAACATATTTTTCAGTTTAAGACATCACTGCGTCATAGGCAGGTTCTTTTTCACACACTTTAGTATATTTTAATTTGGCTATATTTTAATAAGTCTAGAAATCTACTATTCTTTAAGAGGAATAAATTTTAATGTTGAATTGTAGAATAATGGCGACTTAAAAATGTATGCATTTTTTACAAAAAATTTTTGAGCCAGGCCTAATTTTACTGATCTTTGAACGGACCAGGCTACGCCGAGACAATGATTTTCATATGGGCTGGGTCAAAAAGGGTACTTTGTGGCCTGTGAAGATTAGGAAGAATGAAACCAGTCCTGGCTCGGTAGGGAAGAAATAAGTTACGCCCGGCCACATCCTGTTGGAAAAAAGGTCAGAGCCTGGATGGAAAAGTGTAGACTGATCCTGGCCCTAGCCTTCAGAAAAAAGTATGGCCAGGCCCCGGCCCAAAAAGAGTGGAGACCAGGCTCAGAATGGCCCAAGTGCTGTGAATGAAAATAGGCCCGAATCCGGCCTATGCAGATCTGATATGCCCTATGTTTTCCACCGCCTCCACAAAAGTGGCGGCTACCGAAGGCAGATTTATTTCAGCGTGTGTACAATCCTTTGAATTTTAGTACCTATAAGTTTTAAAAGTATTTTCCGCTTTAATTGTCTGAGATTAAACAACACAAAGAAATCTTTTATAAAATACTGCTTACTATCGTACATACGTTAAAAAAAGTCCACCTTCGGCAACTACCATTTCTGTGTCAATGCTCAGGCCTCGTATTTAGGGGGCAGTGTGTTTTCTGTAGGTGATGTTATCTCCCTCCTCAATAATGTATATCAATTTCATAAAACGCTTTTCAAATAATTACTGTATACCGAGAGTAATGCAATGGGATTTCTTTGTGTATCCCTATAAATAAACGATAGAAGCTACACAATCGGTATTCTACATTAAGCGTATTGTTGTGCACTGCAGTGACATATATCAATTTTAAATCATTATCAAATGTTTGAAGTAATGTAACATCATTAAAATACAATGTAAAGAATTTTCTTTCCGTAGGGCATAATTTAACGGAATAGTTTAATGTATACCTGTAAGCGAACTACAAGTGCTACACACTTTATTTTCATTAAAAAATCTCTATAGTAAGTCATAATAATGTATACTAGCATCCATCAGGCCGAAATGTCGGAGCTTGGAGATGCAATAACTTTAAAAATAATATTTAAAAAAATTATTTTCATGATTACTGTTTAATAGTATAAAAGTAAGTATTAAGTAACAATTGTCGAATTTTCATTTTAAGATTCAGTCGTCAGTTACACCAGGTAATTTTCAAATGCAATCTATCAGCAAGTGCTCCCATACTATTAATCTGATCAAGCTGTCCTTAGCAAAAAGTGTTTGAATGAGAACTTCCTCTAAACGACAAACTATCCAAAAGTGACATAAGTCATTTTATGTGACAAATCTTTTAGACTAATGTTCACATCAGTTTTTGATAAAGTTAAACTCTGGGATTTATGTATGGTGGCAAGGTATGCAACAGTTAAAGGTAACTGACTTCGTGAGCATAAGGCCTTTTCTTCTTTCCAATATTTACAAATAATTTTGATAAGGAAAAATCTTCCATTTAGAAATGGCCAATGATAATCATAAAAATGAACCATTATATCCTGAGGCAAGCCTCGAGGCTGAAATCTTGGGCCATAGACAATATCTTTTACTGTTCTTAGTGCATTATCTACCAATCCTCACTCCTTCTAGATATCGGTAAGTAACATAACTCTGCATCCAGCTACTGAGGTAAGTCCAGCCGGAAGTCCAGACATGTGATTATCTCCAATTCATCTTGCTATTTAATTATGGTGGTCTTCTAAAATTCTTGTCATTGACCACTTTGATTTAAGAAGTATTTCCTGGTTATGTTCTTTAGCTTGCTTGTTTTTGCGAAAAAGACATATGGCATCTCCAAATTATTTAAGTTAGCCGGAAGCAGTATATCTTAGTGTCCGTCACTGCAAAAGGGACGAAAAATAGTCTAAAACGTGACCCACGCAAAGTGAATTAAGAGTCTTTGGAAACTATGTTTGTTGATCGTTGTTTGTCTAAATGAGTTTGTTAATGTGAAACATTTTTCAAAAGCCCTAAGCATTTTTTGTTCGAGAAGAGCCAACTTGTCTTTTATAGAATGTCTCTAATATTGAGGGATGACTTTTACGGGATGTAACTACCCAATAACTCCAAGGATTTAAACAAATAAGCCTCTTAAAAGCGCAATGCTATCAATTTTACCTTCGCAACATCTTTGTTTAAGGTCAGCTATAAGACATCACATCATTGAAAATTCGTCAATAATGAAAAATAACACTGGATCCATGCTCAGCTGTAGATTTCTTGATGTTTGACTTTATTAAATCAGCGAACCATTTAAAACATGTTTATTCTTTAAGCAGAGTGAATTGCCTTGCCTTCGACATTACATGCAGCAGTACCTGTCAGTGCGAAAAGAATGATAGCCTCTGATCCTAACTGTTCTATGATTGTTTTACTAATTTCTTTGACTAACGTACCTCTTCCATCTCTTGCTTTTCCAATAATAAAAGTTGACTTAGTGAAATTTATAACTTTTGTTTACAAAGACGAAATCTGTTAGGTGCATAACTGAAGTATCTTCTGCTGCTCATCTGTAAATCTGATGTGAGAATAAACAAAATTTTCATGCAGCGTAAATTGTTGTTCTTTAAAATAATTAAGAATGTTAAAAGTAAAGAGAAACCATTGGATAAGAGAGTCCACGATAAAGATAAAGAATAATCACCTGATGTATTTGAGCAATTTTGATTTGTTTAATGTAGCTCTGATCTTGTGGGCAATCAAAATTGGAACTGGATCCATCAAGTTAGCGGCAGGAAATTCCAAAGACTTTCATGTCTAGCAGAACTCAGATTTATTTAATATGGTATCGGAAAAGGTTTGTAACACATTATGTAAGATACACACATAGGTAGTCTGCTATACTCCTCTATCAAACTTGATACCTTTATTCATTTGAACTGTTGTTATATCGTTATTCTGCAAATACCCTGAATGCATCTGGGTTATTGTTATTCGACTTTTTCACATAGAATTACGCTGAAAAACTTTTTTCATCTCAATCTCTTTCTTTTAACTGGCGTTTTCCACACTTCTGTGTATAACGTTACGCATATAAAAATATGGTACTACTTAGCTATCCCGTCGACCAATTTCGCTAATTTATATAAATCGCCAAACCACTCACCAAATTATACAAATTGACATCATTTTTATTTTAAATAGCAAAAGAACAAATAAATTAGTGTAACATTAATAAAAATCCAAATAAAATGTCGAAATAAAAATCACTTGATGACGTAAACATGTGTAACTTACTTAAAGTCAAGTGAATGCAACATTTATGATCAACCATTATTGGCATTTAATCTTATAGTTTCGAAATAGATTTTTGGTCGACGGGATAACCAAGTAGTACCAAAAATATGTACATTTCTTACAATGTACACTAAATCTAGGCAACAGTTTAAAAAAAAAATCAGGGATTGATTTATGACTTTTAGTGAAGGTGATTTCTCCCGAATTTTTCATTGGTGAAACTATTTTCCCGATCATAAGCATAAAACTATATAGGATACTACTTAGTTATCCCGTCGATCAATTTCGCCAAACTATTCGCTAAATTACGCAAACTGACAACCATTTTATTTTAAATAACGAAAGAACAATTAAATTTGTAAAATATCGATAGAAATATAAATTAAAAGTCAAATTAAAAATCACATGATGACGTAACAAACACGTTTATCATGTTTAAAGTCAATTGAATGTGACATTTACGGTCATCCATATTATCATTTAATCTTACAGTTAGGCAATAGTTTTTTGGTCGATGGGATAATTAAGTAGTACATTATATAGTCATATACACTGGCGTCAATTTTCTCGCCAAGAATGGCGACATTTGACTAAATGTCTCCAAATTTGGCGATCAAAAATACATCACCGTAAATGAAACCAGCTTGTCTGTAACTGACTAATTTGGCAGAATTTCCACTAAAATTTAGTGCTGATGTTTCTTCTGTAATCCGGTTCTTCGCATTTTAGTTTCGTGTTATCCAGTAAAATTAGCAAAAAATCTTAAATCCAAAAAATAGGGAAGAAGCTACCTTTTCCAACCCGTGCAGGGATTTTTTATTTTGTAATCTAAATATTTCCGTTTTCAAGTGTACATCTTGATAAAAAATGCTTGTCTCATTCACGTTCACTTGCATTTCAGTTGCAACACGTTGTTTTACGGTAAAAAAATTGAGTAACCTTCTGTAATTGGGACCGCTACCAAATGGTTAAATTTGTGCATCAAACAACGTTCACTAAATTATGAAATTGTCTACGAACCCGATTACGGAAATTTCCCAATACAAACATATATACATAAGAATACATACATATAAGTAATACATACATGACATTATATTTTTCTCGATTTCTTTGATTATCATTCGAAGCCATGCGGCTAATACACAAACCCGTATTCGATTTCTTTTTATTTCTCTTAATTTAAAATTTAAAATAAATTGCATTGATTTGGAATGTTACAGAGAATGTTCACTTGCATTTCAGTTGCAACACATTCACTTATGGTGAATTAAAAAAAAAAATAGTTACTTTCTATAATTCAGACCGCTATCAAATGGTTAAATTTATGCATCAAGCAATGCTGTATGAAATTGTCTACAAACTCTATTACGGAATTTTCCTAATACAAACATACATGCGTCTGAATAATGCAAACATACATACGTATGCTGTAAAAAAAACGGACTAAAATACGGAAATTGTACTGGCAATCGAGACGCCAGTACTATTTCTGTATTTTAACAGAAATTTTACACAGCAAATTCTAGAAAAACCGAACATTTTCTGTAATTTATGGGGAAAAGTTTCCGTTACAATACAGAAATAGTACTGGCGTCTCAATTGCCAGTACAATTTCCGTATTTTAGTCCATTTTTTTACAGTGTAAGAATACATACATAGGTACTACTTGATTATTCCGTCGACCAAAAAACTATCGCCAAATTATAAGATTAAATGCCAATAATGGATGATCGTAAATGTCACATTCACTTGACATTAAACACGTTACACGTGTTTGTTACGTCATCAGGTGATTTTTAATTCAACGTTTTATTTGTATTTTTATTAATGTTTTATTAATTTTTTATTCTTTCATTATTTAAAATAAAAATTAAGTGCATTTGTACAATTTGACGATTTTTATATTTTGAAGAAATTGGTTACGGGATAATATAATACCCATACATATAAGTAATACATACATTATAACGGCTTTCCCGTTATATATTCATTTAACCTCCTCTCCCCTCAAAAATCAACATTTAACTTTACTGGTTCATTATAAGTTGTCATTATTCTCCCCCCCCCCCCCCCCCTTGAAATAAAATATTTAGTTTAAATTAGACATTTTATATTTAATTTCATGTGTCGGTATTCATTGACACCCCCCCCCCCCCTTTCACACTACTGTAAGCTTCATTTATACTTTAAAAGTATGTTTTAAATTCATGCGTCAATTATCAGTCAGTTCTTTTTTCTTTCACTTTCACACGGATAGAAATATATCTTAACCGCAGTGATTTTCCGTTGAAATAAAATAAAAGAATAAAATAGAAGTGAATTTCTTTCGCCTCGCAGCCGACAATATGTAATGCATATTTTCTCAGCCTCTTGGCTTACATTCCTATTATTTCCCACTCTTTAGTTTCTCAGATAGAAGCCATATGCCCCTGCTGACTAATTTCAGCTGTCGTTAAATCTGTAACGTACATCTAATATCACGTGTTAGCTATTTCTTCAATCACCCTGCTCAGGCACAGGAATTTTAAATGCTTGTAACCCTATAAACACGTCATGGCGTATAATTTAATTCAATGTAAGACTGTGGGATTTTTAACCGATTCCTTTGTCCACGCCACCCATTTCATCGGCAATATATTACATATGTTCCTATTCATCTCGCCAATGAGTGAGTAATTGTAATGAATATTTCACCACTACTGCTTCTGATTTTGAACGCTCCAGATGTCAGCGTTCGCCGTCATGGGGTTCGCCTGTCTGGGCAATCTTGTCAACTTCTTCCCTTTTCACTGTATGTCACAGCCATCTCGTCAAAAGTTTTCCATAAATAAATCAAGATATGTCCTCTAAATTATTGTGTTGGAGTTTTTTTAATGTTTTGTGAGCCTGGGTACACGAATTCACCGTTATATACATGACATTATATTTTTCTCGAATATCATTCTAGAAATTCTATTATCTTTCTTTCATTATCATTCATTGCCATGCGGCTAATACGAAATCCGTTACCATATGCTAACACCCAAAATCGTATTCACTGTACTCGATATCTTTTCATTTCTCTTAATTATAAATTTGAAATAAATTGCATCGATTTGGAAGGAAATAATATTGCAATACGCAATAGGTTATTAATACATAACATACATTTCTAAACTTGAAATCAAGTTTGTCAGTTACGACTTTGCACGTAAACGTTCTCACTCTTCACTTGAGGTTGTAATCTGTGTAACCTGAGAGTAAAATTCCAGAAATTTATGTCTTTTAGAGGGATTCGTAGTAAAATATTTAGTTTTATCATATAAAATTGTTGTTTTAATTTAAATAAGTCAGTTTGTATTTCATCATTTTTTAATATGTCTCAAACTCTGCATTAGCGCAATGAAAAAGTATTGATTTGTAAGAGCCTTTGAGGAAAAAATGCGTGCTTTTAAAGCGTGACGTCATTTTCTGTTCATGTTTTTTAGAAAGTTTATTTTGAATTTTTATGAGAAAATGGCATCAATACAGATAAACAAACCTTATTATTTTTTCTTTCTCTACAACAATGGAAGTTATCCAATGTCTACCATTTTGAAAAAAAATCATAGAAAATTTTTACATTTTAAATTTAAATATAAAGATTGGAATATTTAAAAAAATAGCTAGTGCGGGTAAATCTACGAAGACACAGCTTCCATTTAAAAAAAAGAACTATTAAAATTGGCTCAGAAAAAAGCTCAAGGCGGATGACTAAAAAAAAAACAACCTTGTCTTTCAAATGTATAGATTTAAACTCACAATGTTATCCTATGGGAAAATTTTGAGCCGACATTTCAGGCTGTTAGGTCTGACGAATATTTTTGATTTTCAATATGCTCCGAGTTTTTGACACTACCAACGTCCAGCTCGTTTTTTGTGTTGATGCGACAAATATTTTGGACAATATCGTGTTAACAAAAGTGTAATGTTTACAAGGAAACCGGAGCTGTGCTCCGATAATAAATAGTGCAGCAATCCAAGTTTATTTAGGGGCAATCGGAATGACAAACTGAAGTCATAACACTTTCTAACTATGTTAGAAAGTAAAAAACACAAATCTAAAATATTGTATTTTAGATTTGTGTTTTTTATGCTGCTGCAAATTTTATGGAGATTACAGACATTTTAAAACAATATTGTTGTTATTCAATGAATCTGAATTTTATTTAGAAAAGATATTTTAGATATATAACAAATAAGACATATTAAAAACCCAATATTGAACATCTGTCAGCTCTTTTTACACAATGAAAAAGTGAAAGATTATTTTTTTTCTGAATACTCGATTACGTTAATGTATTTTAATCGGTGGTTTAGAAAAAAAAAATGTATATATGTAAAAGAAAAACTGATCTAAAAATAGTTTTTTACGGTGTCTTCAGGGGGACAGACTCCTTTCCTGATAAATAATTCTTGGTTATTTTTTTACTGTTTAATTACTTTAAATCATTTGAGAAAAACAAACTTTATTATTTTTTTTAAATTTTGAGAAAGAAAGAACATTTACTTAATTAAATTTGAAAACTAGAGTGGATCAATTCTGCTCAACTAACATTGATGGCACCCATGTTTCCTTTCCACTGCGACCCCATTCTACAAAAGACATAGTTTTATAACAAAAACTTATTGGTATTCGGAAAATATATAAATAACCCTTATCAAAAATTCATGGCATAACATAGCATACAATTTAAAATATTTTTGGTCAAAACTTAAAAAATACTTACAACTTTCTTGGATCGGGCTTTTGATCTTCATTTGGGGTCCATCATTTCCTATCTATTTTTGTACGACAACGTTTGGAAGAAATTATAAAACTTTCCAATTTGGGCTGCTTATATCGTTTCAATGTTATTTTACCCTTCAAAAATTGAAATTTTGATACAAAATACTTATGGCTAGAATTTAAAAAAGGCATATATCGGAAATACTTGCTCGATTATCAAACTAATGTAATTCGCTCTAATTCAATGCTTGTAGTTTTTCCTGTCTAAAGAGGTAATCCTCGAATCTAATCAGAAAATAATTGTCAATGTGAATAATAAACGGAGATGGGAGAAGGGGGGGATAATGGTTTTGGGGATTCTTGCACTGCACACTATTAGGAGTTGTGGGTCCCTTTTGTTGATTTATTCTGCATTCTACTGCAGATGCTATACAGGCCATCTGGGGATCCCTACTAACCAGCATATGTGATGGCTATGACAATTACCCTGAAAGTCTTTAAAGACTTTAATACATGACTAATGGAAACCTGCTGATTTTAACTGTCATGTGAAAAAAACATAGCAGGACTTTCAAAACTGAAACATCTGTGTGATGTAGCAATCACATTTATTATTTATTTTTTAAATTGTAATGCAGCATTATTATCTCATGTTTTAAACTATTTATTTTCAACGCAAAACATCGTTCAAATCGTTTTTTTTTTTTCTTTCCTTTTTACCACAAGTAACAGAACCTTTGATTTCAGATTTTCCCCCTCTTCCTGATCTATTTTTAGATTAAGCGTGACGTCGACCGCGTCATATTGGAGGTGTGTCTCTCTCCTCTTGCCTTTTGACTGTAGTTTCGTTTTTCCGTGCTGTCATTCGTTCTACAATTAATACGTAAATTTAATTTAACAAATAGATTTAAATCATTTCTGCATGTAGTTTTGTAAACCCCTTTTATGCAGTATATATATCAATGCAGCCAGTTTTTTAACAGATTTTAAGATCGGATCAGATTTTAAGATTTACGAAAGTTTTAATATGTATTATTTTTGACAATGTGATTTGTCGTTTGAATTTCGGGCCTTTGCGCCTAAATTCAAAGAGCGATGTTTTTTCGATAGCTATATCTTGATATCTAAAAGTTTATCTTCGGTCTCTGGTTTTTTTTAATTTAACGCATATTTGATTTCGGACTTTTTATTATCAAGACCTCCTTTAAAAAATGATTTTAACCAGTATTCATCTTTATCATGGAATTACTTCCAAGTTTTAATAATTCTACGTGGAACGTTCTTCTGATGTGTACGGTGACCTACTTCTCCTAATTGCCTTCCACCTCTCAAGTGAAACAACGAATAAAGAAGATTTTTTATAAAAAAAAAAAAAAAAAAAAAAAAAAAAAAAAAAAATCCGTTACTGGTTTTTTCTTTGAGATATGTCTTGACAAAATTATTGCTGTTTTTAAATTTTTGAAGAATGAAATATTATTTTAAAAATCAAGAAATTTATTTATTTATTCTCTAATTTATTTATTCTTATGGTGCATTAAAATATTATATTTATCATAGAAAGTCTTTAATGAATTTTGAAATTCTGAAATGAATTCTAAAAATTGTTCTCTGATTTTAAGAACAAATTTATTTAACAAGAGGCTATGGTTTTTATACTTATTCTTATATTGGGTTTTTTTAAATTTTATTTTATGGCACTTATACAATAAAATATTTAATGAATTTGAAGATATATTATGAAAATTAAGATATTTATTGAAGAAAATTATTTTTTCCCTTTGAATCTGTGATAATTATTGAAGTTTAAATTATTTTACTGAAGTTGTTCTTATCTATTACTTGTAAAGGAGCTGAAGTTCTTCATGAAATTCGTAGCTGTAAAATATCCTGCATAATTTTTTTTGAAGTCTTCTCTGCTTTTAAATGTATCAATTTATGATACCTTCAATAACTTTTATAAAAAAAAAAAAAAAAAAAAAAAAAAAATTACTTATTCTTGTTGTACCACCTTCCACTTTTGTTCTCAAGATATTTTTGTCATCTAGTGCACGATTTGACTGCTAATATCGATTTTGGTGTTTGGTGAGTGCAGTGTTCCTTTATAAAATTTCAAGAACTGTGTTTGCTTTCTACAAACTGTTATGATAACTGTCAGTACTTCAATTTTCCAGGATTATGTAGCTTCATCAAAATTTAATGACATATTTTTTTTTTTTTTTTTTTTTGCTTAAAGAAGAAATTTAAAAAAATTCATTCTCCTGTATCATCCTCATGACTGAAATAATTTGAAAATTTTTTATTCTACATGATTTAAAATGACAATAGTTTTACTCATCTTTCTTATTCACATTTGTTTACCTACTGAAGTTGCCTTCAAGAGTGTTGTTATTAATCCATTTTTTGAAACGCTTCTCTGGTGTATGGAAATGTTGTACTGAAATTATTATAATACATACCTTCAAAAAAAAAAAAAAATTCTGTTCCTCATTTACAGCAACCAATAAAGATTTGTGCTCCATTTTCGGCTTTGATGTTCCTGGTGAATTCTCAGTAATTTATGTAGTAAAATATCCATATTTTTTCTGATCTTCTCCAGTGTGTTTTTGAAGTTGGTTTTGAAGCTAAATCAATATGTATATATATTATTTTTTCATAAACAATAGAATTTCCCAGTCAACGTTTACTTGTGAGCGGAAAATTTTCATCCTTACGTAGGGGTAAGCGGCAAAGTTTCATCCTCGCATTGGAAATGTTTGACTTCTACATTATACCATATTCTACAAATATTTATAAAATTTAATGTTATTTGAATTACAGAAAATGTTTAAGCTCAAGAATGTTTGTTTATTTGCTTATTTCTGAAGATTTTTATATGTCAATTATTAGTATAGTGCCTTTTCCTTATTTCATAACCCAATTGCTTCAAAATTTTTAATCTGCCATATGCCTCACTTTTTCAATTTATGCAAGAAATTATTTTAAATTGATCATGAAATATATTTTTTTTAAATGAAGAAAATTTTTATTTGCACCTTTCATATGAAGAAAAGCACTAATTCTTAGTGAAAATATTTACCAGCGCATCTTTTTTTGAAGTGTTCATCAGTGAATCTTCAACAATTCTCTAAGAAATTATATATATGTATTTTTAAAAGTGCTTCTTCACTACCGATTTTGACTACCGATCTTGTCCTCTACTCATCATGGTGTATGTGTTTATATCATCCTTAAGTGCAGTGTTACTCCTAAATGTACCACCATGCATTGTCTTCTTTTTGCCAGCAGTGTCTACCGATTTTTCCTTCAAGTATATCACCATATTCTGCTAAATGTTCATAATTGGTGATAGTGTTGTTGTGCTAACTGTGCCCTTTTTTTTCAACAAAATAGAAGTGTTTGAATAGTTCACAGTACTATTCATATCCAACCATTTGTGGTTTATACCAAGAGCTTCTTTACATCTGTAAAATACACTATTTTTTTTTCTCTTTTTCTATGCTGATTATCTGATTGCACTCTATCTCTTGCACAAGATCTCAGAGGTCTCTTATGCGCATTGGAGTCTGCTGTATTTTTGTGTTTTGTATAAATGTGTTTACAGAGTTACTGAATGTGTCCACTGGCCATGGTATCATGAAGGATTGTCTGTTTACTCTACAATATTTTTTAAAATTTTTGCAGCTCTTTAATTTAATTTCAGCTGTTGTTTAAAGTTAATTTAATATAATTTTTCTTTACAAGCATAGAAATTTAAATTTTACTATTAAATTATTGAAGGAATTAAACTAAATATTTTTATGGTACACTTGTTTGGTAATTTAAATTTTTTCCTGATTATGACAATTTTTTTAACTATTATGATTAATGAAATTTAAGTCCTAGGTTGTCGGAATATAAAAGTAAAATATTCTCGACTTTCTCATTGCAATTTAATTTTATAAATATGCAGAAAATTGATTAGTAGAAATGATTTATTTGTTCATTTTGAATGTTTCAATATATGAGGAAATTGATTAGTAGAAATGACTTGTTCATTTTGAATGTTTCAATATTATGAGAAAATTGATTAGTAGAAATGATTTTTCATTTCGAATGTTTCAATTTATGATTTATTTTTCCTAGGCAGTCAGAGTATATTTAGAGAGGGTACTTCTGACTTTATGTTGCTTTACTTTTGCAACTTTATAAATTTTGATTCATAAGTGTACCTTATTTTTTAACTTATTGAATTCAAAAATTTCTTTTGTGGTCTCTTTTGGCTAAAAATTTATTTAACTTTTGGATTTATAAAATTTTAAAATATTAAAAGAGTAATATTTTAATTTATAGAGATCATTTTACACAGGAAGGTGCCTTTCTTTGCCTGTGATTGCAATGGGGCTTAATATTATTGTATACTATCATGTTATGTATACTATTGAAATTTGAATGTACTACTTGATGTATATTCTTTTTCTTTCTCTTTAGGTCACTGTACATGTACGTTCCCTAAATGTGCACATGCACTTAAAATTTTTATTATGATTTTTAAATTTTAACTTAAATTTTATTCTACATTTTTTTTGCTCCTTGGCTTTTAAAATTTTGTTTTCCCTTTGTTGAAAAAGCTCTTTCAAGATTTACCTTTTTCACATTTTGGTCATCCAAAATTTTGTTCGGCAAATGGGGGTAATGTGATGTAGCAATCACATTTATTATTTATTTTTTAAATTGTAATGCAGCATTATTATCTCATGTTTTAAACTATTTATTTTCAACGCAAAACATCGTTCAAATCGTTTTTTTTTTTCTTTCCTTTTTACCACAAGTAACAGAACCTTTGATTTCAGATTTTCCCCCTCTTCCTGATCTATTTTTAGATTAAGCGTGACGTTGACCGCGTCATATTGGAGGTGTGTCTCTCTCCTCTTGCCTTTTGACTGTAGTTTCGTTTTTCCGTGCTGTCATTCGTTCTACAATTAATACGTAAATTTAATTTAACAAATAGATTTAAATCATTTCTGCATGTAGTTTTGTAAACCCCTTTTATGCAGTATATATATCAATGCAGCCAGTTTTTTAACAGATTTTAAGATCGGATCAGATTTTAAGATTTACGAAAGTTTTAATATGTATTATTTTTGACAATGTGATTTGTCGTTTGAATTTCGGGCCTTTGCGCCTAAATTCAAAGAGCGATGTTTTTTCGATAGCTATATCTCGATATCTAAAAGTTTATCTTCGGTCTCTGGTTTTTTTTTAATTTAACGCATATTTGATTTCAGACTTTTTATTATCAAGACCTCCTTTAAAAAATGATTTTAACCAGTATTCATCTTTATCATGGAATTACTTCCAAGTTTTAATAATTCTACGTGGAACGTTCTTCTGATGTGTATGGTGACCTACTTCTCCTAATTGCCTTCCACCTCTCAAGTGAAACAACGAATAAAGAAGATTTTTTTTATAACTGCTGTCTCTTCAATGTGTCTACTGTTGTCATTTAAGTAAGATTATTCCTATTATTTTTACTGCAACTCAATTTATCTTATTCACGGCAACTTTTTAAATTAAAATGTCACAATCTGGATATTTTTTTAACTGAGAATGTGGTGTATAAAGGTCTTTTTCGCAGAGCTTGTGGGGTCTTTCTCTTAGGAACAGGAGCGGGATAATAGTTTTCAATTAGAGAATTCCAAGTAACACTAATGTATGCATCTGAAGGAACTAATGTTACCGAGGTAGTTATGATGAAGCAGCAAGTAAACACTCTACAATACACCCCTTTCTTCCCAATTCCTTTCAATTTGCTTTTTAAACGCCCCTTGTTAAAGAAAATTAAAATGGTTTAAAAAATCAATTCTTTACTTCATAAAATTGTTAATTTATTACTGTGTTTTTTTATTTTAAACATTTAATAAATCAGGAAGGTCTATGCCCCCCTTGAAAAAAAAAAGTAAGGGGACGCTTTAAATAAAAAAAAAAATAGGGGATGCCATCCCCCTGTGTCCCTCCTCGACTACACCACTGTATCTGACATCAGAAACAGCAGCTAGAAAATATTTCTACGGACAAAATCGCAGACTGACTCAACTGTGACAAGAATGATACTGCTTGTGAAGAATTAACGGATCACAAAAATTATTCAAAATGTTTTAAATCCAGAAACTGAAGTGGATGAATGTGATAAATCCAGAAATGATCATCTAGGAATTAGTCATGAGACTGTGCTCTCTAAATGCATTAATTGGTTTGAAATGCAGAGGAAGCAGATGCAATCCAAGTACTTTTATAATCTTGCTGCAGTAAAAGCACAAGTAGAACAGAAACAAAGAAGTATATGGATTACTTTGGATGAAAACATGAAAACGGTACTCTACATTTATTAAAAAAAATTCGAAATTTGTCTGATAAATACGTTTTGTACTATCTGTTAAGCTTTTTATAAACAGAAGTACACAGCAAATAAAAAAAATTTGTTAATTATTCTTATATATAAATTAACATACAGAAATATAATTTTAGTTACGGAGTTACACTGTCCTTCAATTATCTATCTATTTCGATTATTCGCCACACTGTCGGTCCCATGAATGACAGATAATCAGAAGTTTACTGCATATATAAAATAAAATACACTAACTTAACCCCCCCCCCCAGGGTTCGCAAAGCTGGGCCCAGTTCGAAAAACCTGGTGGGCTTTTTCAGAATGGGCCCACTTGAAAAAGCCCACTAAAAAACCCATAAAGTGGGCTGTTTCCATTTTCAGATATAATTAAAAATTTAAACAACATATACATTTAATGAATTTAAGTCATTTCAGTTAATTTTGAAAAAAATATTAATATATAAAAGCCATTACAAACACATCTGAAGTAAAATTCGTGAAAAATTTCGACTTCCAATTCATGATGGATTTATACGTTTTAAAAAGGTCCTGAAGACAATTTGATAGTTTTTAGAAAATGACTGTCTGTATGTGAAAAAAATTTTGTGGGTGCTCTATCTCAAGAACTAATGCACAGAATTTCACAAAACTTTAGATTGAGTTAGACCTTGATGTAAACTGGTGCTGATTAGTTTTTGGTGTATACTGTCCAACAGGTGGCGCTGCTATGCTGCATTTATCTCAATTTTTGCAATAGCTTTATCTCAAGAACTAATGCACAGATTTTCATAAAACTTCAGATTCAGTTACAAGTTAAGTTGTTGCTTATTGAATTTTGGTGCATATCGCCCAACAGGTAGTGCTGCTATGCTGCATTTTTCATGATTTCAGCAATAACTCTAATCTCAAAACTAATGTACGGATTTGAATAAAAATTTAGATTCAGTTAAACCTTGATATAAACTGGTGCTGATTAGTTTTTGATGTATATCGTCCAAGCGGCGCTGTTATGCTGCATTTATCTCACTTTTTGCAATAGCTTTATCTCAAAAACTAATAATGCATGGATTTTCATCAAACTTCAGATTCAGTTAAATGTTGACGTAAACTGTTATTGATCAGGTTTTGTTGTAAATTGCACAAGAGGTGACACTTACATCTCCTTGTTAAATGCATCCAATTCAACAAATCTATATTTTACAATCCTCATGATGGGCATAAATTGTCATTTAATTTTGGCACTGTGATAGTGAATTTTGAATTATCAACATGTATGAGATAGAAGAAACTTTTGGGATTGGTACATCCAACTAGTTTACCCCTTTTTTTCTTCCTACTTATATATTTTAAATTTTAATATTCATTATTTGATTTAAAGAAAATTAACAATTTTATATCTTCTATTATATTTAAAACTAATTTGTGAGAAACACTGACATTTAATTAATTTAAATTCATATAATTTATACAATTTATAACTTGCAAAATAGCATTACTGTATTTTATGGAAGAAACACCGCGGCGTTTACGAGTTTAAAAGTTAATTTTTTTCCAAGTGCGGCGTTTACGATTTTTTAAAATAACAACTCAGTTTCCTTAAATTAAAAATTCATAAAAATATTTAACATCGAATTTAAATATTTTAAATAAAACTTCAGACATCTTAAGATATTAAAAACGAGGCATCCTACACTGCTCAGAAAACTTTGATTAAAGTTAGGTCAATGTGACGATGTGGACAAAAGTAGCATTCCGACAGGGGCGGTGTTTACAACGGGTGCGGCGATTACGATATTTTTAATTTTATTCAGGCCAATTTGAGGGGTGCGGCGTTTCTTCCATAAAATATGGTACAATTATATTGTATATAAGGGAACAATGTATTTTTTTATGTATAGTGTATATAATATAATATATAGAAAATATAGTATACAATAATGTAATTACGCATGTATTATACTTTCGAAAAAACCCAATTTTCCCCAGGGAAAATTGGATTTTCCATGAAAAACCCCATGTGGGTTGGGTTTTTTCCAAAAAATCCCGGGTTTTTGCGACCCCCCCCCCCCACACACACACACGCGCATCTGAATAACAACATATTTTAACACTTGGACTTTCTTTTTTAAACAGGAGATTTTTATTTTATTTCCTTTAATCTCTCTTTTATGACATGCATACTTCAGAAAGATGATTATACATGCAATGTGATTTATCGTGTTGTAAGATATGTATTCATTTTCTACTCTTGATGAACACTAAATTTCGCTTTGAGATAACTTAAGGAATTTTTAAGAAGTTGTAAGTACTTTTTGGAAACTTTTTAATTTCTAAGGAGTTTCCAAGAAGTCTGTATGAATTGATTTTAGAACCTAAAAGAAAATTCAATGAACATTTAAACTGTTTTTTAAAAATAAAGTGTTTTCTATTTAATTTACAAACAACTAGTTTACAATGTATTACAGTACAATGCATTATTTTTTTTACTTTTTCAAAACATTAAGCAAACATAGTGACAACAAAAATATATATGTAGTATATAATCTTAATTTTTATTTATATATACATACATAAAAAAAGAAAAAAAATCTGTTTTCAGCACAATGTTACACAAGAAAAATGAAAAATAATTTAAAAGTTTAAAAAAATTATACAGAAAAATACTCACAGAAAATATGAATTCATCTTTTACAGATCTAATGATAATTCCATACTCGGAGTAACCTTTTCTGTAAGTGCGCCATTTTGTTTGTATCACAGACAAAGGCTTTTTAAAACAAATGAAAAGAAAAGTAATTATTATTTAAACAGAATAGATATGGAACTATTTCTATGCTAATATTCTATCAAAAGAGCAATAACATTAATACTTTATTAAGTATATTTATTTATACTTTATTAAGATTATTCCAAAATATATAACTGAAAAGGTGATGAATGCCCATTTTTGGCCAAGCCAAGACCAATGAAAAAAAAAAAAAAAAAAAAAAAAAAAAAACCCTAAGATGTTTTCATAAAAATTAAAATCTATATTTACTGGTTTTATGATTGATTTTCATAGGAAGACAATTTAAATATGTGATTGTTTCTGATATTATATACATATATTAGACAAATTGCTTCTGTTTGTACCTGGGTTGGTACAGTTTAAAGAAACTAAAAAGAAAAAAAAAAAAAACAATTGGACTTTTTTCTAAACAAAAAAACCCAATTGGTTTTTTAGAACAAATCGAATGTAATATTTTCTCTTTTTTGTAATTTAAGTTTTTTTAATTATTGATAGAAATAATTTCAACTTTTAACACTTTATCTCAGCAGTTAACATGAAACAGTCTAGAAATAGTGAGTGATTTTTTATTTTGACGTTTTATTTGTATTTTTATTAATGTTATACTAATTTATTTGTTCTTTCGTTATTTAAAATAAAAATTATGCCAATTTGTATAATCTGGCGAGTGGTTTGGCGAAATCGGTCGACGGGATAACTAAGTAGTACCTAAAAATCACATAAAAGATTGGATATTTAGTAAAAAAAAAAAAAAAAAACCCTTGTATAAAAACATAAAATATCTATTTTATACTTGAAATAATATAAAAGGAAATACAGTTTATAAAATAATATGAAATATTAATCAACAAGAAAGAAATCAGTACGCCGCTTACATATTTAGGTCCTACAATCAAACTTTAAGTTACATTATTTAGAAAATGAAATTTACCTGCACTCACGTACTTGACATGTTCAATAGTTGGGAAAAAACAACAACAATAGTCGACAACATCTACTGATCTGCCATTTACTTTTAGAGTTAAATTATTGCACAATTAATTCATGCCTCTCAAATGCGCATAATATCTTGAATCTTGATATGTTTCCATGGCCAAAATTAAAAAACTTTTGAAAATGTCACATGCTTAAGAAAATTTACTTATATTTACATACTTTTTAAAATAATATTTAGAAAGATTATTTTCTGTTCTTGAATAATTTACATTCAGTATGAAAAAATTACTTGATAATTTTACAGCAATTCTTGTAGCTCTTATTATTTATGAAAATTGCAATAGAATTTCATTCATTATGAATAACAACAAACAGGTTTTTATTCCCCAAGTCAAAACAATCTTCACAAAATTATTATTATTTTTTAAATAAGGTTAAAGCATATGATATAAAATTCTAATATTAAGAACATGGCTTAGACAAAATGAAAACAACTTACATAATTCCGCCTCATAACAAGAAAATGTCGAAATATCCATTCTTTTCCTTTCACAATGAAGTAGCCCCCAGGATCCTGAAAACAAATTAAAAAATGATTTCAGTTAGCTGCCAGTATCACGGTAACATAAACATATAGGGTGAAAGCACCAGAAGTCAGTCAATTAATTTTAATAGTTGGCTATTTATATACCTTAAAAAATGACTGATTATCAATGCAAAAACAGCCATGATTTTTTTTGCTGTTAGCTGATGATTAGTGAAAGGATTTGGAGAGTTGGGAAATTATATTTCATTTGGAATAAAGGATAAATTATTTATAAAGCATTTTATCTGATTGTGGCCAACTACTGGGAGATGCCCAATTATTGAAGAACTTACCCTGCATACAGTAAAACCTCTCAATAGTGGACACCTCAGGACCATAGAATTTTCCACTATTGAGAAGTGTCTGCTTTTTAGAGGCAAAAAAAATATAAATAAGTATGTATTGTGGACTCAAAAAGGTGTTAATGAGGTAGTTAAATAGCGGTATCTGCTATTCGAGAGTGAGTGTTATGGAGTTTTTACCGCATTTATTTATAAGATACAAAAATTATAATTAAATGAAGTTTCTTGAGAAAAATTATTTGTATATTTATGTTTTAGACAAATTTGTGTCAAAATTGTAGAATTTAGACTTATATGACAACAACTCTGCAGCAATATTACAGGATTTGTTCCAAAAATATAAGACAAGTTGCTGTGGGCTATTTTTTCTTCTTCCTCAAAGAGTGTTATGCACAAAGAGTTTGTATACCCTAGACCAGTGGTTCCCAACCTTTTTTTTGCCGCGCCCCACCTTAGCATCTTTAAAATCTCGGTCCCTCCCCCCCCCCCCCCCCCCACACACACACATACTTCCTACTGTAGCATAAAATCTTAATATATAAAATTTAACTTATTCACATGGAGAAAGACTGAAAGAACATTAACTTTGATAAGTCATTTCACATTCTTTAAATTGTGAAAAGGATCAAATTTTTTTGTTTTTATTACAATTCTATGAATATGAATCCGATGATGTCATACATCTTCACATTTGCACCTAGAAAAGTGTTATTGTTTTTGTTTGTTTGTTTGGTTTTTGTTCTTTTTTTGGCAACTTAACTCAGACACAAAAGTGTTATATAGTCTGCATTTTCATCTTCGTGAAATTTTTTCAAGAGACTTCCACATTATGCATTACATTTGATAGAATTGATACATTTATTATTGAATTTAGTTCCTCATTAAGATATTTTTAACAACGAGACTACCTAAAAAATAAATTCACAAGTAGAATTACCGAATTCACCTTTATCATTTTACAGTATCCATTTTTCTTTCAACTATATAACATAATTCTCTGATTACTTCTTCTTTTACCCTTTATCATTAGTTGTCCACTATATTTTATCCGATTTAAAAATTTAAAAAGCATATGTTATGATGTATTTTTATATATGTGCAGTCTGCACAACATCCATAAGAAGGTTTACCTTTTCCTTATGCGATACTCCTATTTAGGGATTTATTAATTTAATAAAAGCAGTATCTTGTTTAGGTATTTCAAATATATTTTAGGTTAAATGTGTTTAAGATATGTAAAAGCTTTTTCATGTGACATATTGCACTGCAATAGAAATGCAAGATTCTTTCAATAAATATATATATAGTATTTAAAGTCTATAATAATGAAATAATATTATAACCAGAAAAATTGTAAAATTATTTTTAATATATAAAAGTGCCTAAATATTAAAACTAAATCATACAATTATTCCGTTTGTAGTTTGCTTTGAATTTTTAATTGGTAACTTTTTGAAAATGTGTTTTTGTTGAGTTATGTTTTAAATTTTCATATATTATTTTTATTTTTAGCCTACACCTTGTCTTTTATTTAAAAATAAATAAATAAAATAAAAGTAAAGTAAAAAACTTGCTGAAAATGGGCTAATAAAAATCTGAAATTGCCCCCTAAAAAGTCAAAAAGCCCCCCCTGTGGGGTGTACGCCCCACATTAGGCACCACTGCCCTAGACAGTCAATGAATGCAAAACTTTATACACAAGTGCTTAGTTGCTTTAAAATGAGGCACATATGTTTATCTAAAGATCACAGATACGTAGATTTCCCACCATAGCTACTGTTCCTTCACTTGTACTTTTTGGTTAAAAACAGGGACCGATCCAGAGTATCTTTCTGGGAGAAGCGTTACACAGTTGCATATAATTGGCATAGTATAGTAAAACTTTTGAAAACGGAACCGGTCAAACAAACAAAATTCATGCTTCTGACAGAACACCATACAAATATACCTGCTAAGATGGAAACCTGTCTCAAGAAGAATTTTATTCTGGTCTCTAACAATTTCATTTTCATGGGTTATGTAAAATAATATAGGGAGTTATTGTTTCCAATTACTTGTGTCATAGTTCCTGTTTGTTAATTCATACAGCAAAATCTCTGAAAACGAAACCTGTCTATACCAGGATCCTATCTTAAATGGAAAATTTATAGTCCTGGTGGAAGGAATACTATACAAATTCAGCTCCTAAAACAGATACCTGTAAAAAATAATTTTTTTTCCAGTTCTTAATGGATCCAATTTTACAGATTTATAGCTTATTATTAATTTTTAAGTGAAAACAAATACTACTAGGTATATTTTTAATGATTTACAAATACAGTCAGACCTCTATTTAACGAACCTCTATTTTGCGAACTTTTCCTTGGAACCAAGAACATTTTGCGAATTTCTTCGTAAAATAACCTCCAAATAGCGAAGTGCATTCTCTATTTAACGAACTTTTTCTTGATTCTACTTTCTCAAAATATTTCTGGACATTTCAAACTTATTCTTTCTTCAAACACATTTTATTATGTTCAATGGCCTTGAACTGGTTTTACCAGACACCTCTTTGTCAGCAGTGAGAATTCGGTAAGTACGGAGAACGAAGACGATAATCCCTTAGAGTAACTTAAAAAAATGTGGATACAGATGAGAAAAAAAGAAGAAATTAACCATGATGTGCTGATTGATGATTGTATTTCACTTAATTCTGAAATTGAAACCTCAGAAACACTATCCGAATTGGATATTTTTGACAGCATGAAAAATAAAAACAATACAGTAGTGAATTGCGATGAAGATGAATATGATGATGATGGAAATGATCATGATGTAGGAATTAACAAAACTTCGTATGATGAAATGCTAAAATCATTTGAAACAATCTGACGCGGATTATAGTTAGAAAAAAATACGCATGAAGGGGTATTTGGTGCATTGTAAAAATGTGAAACGTATTATGAGAGAAAGCACTTTTTAAAAGAAAAAACTCAGACAAAATTAACAGAGTTTTTCAGAAACCAAATTTAAGGACGCATATTTTAATGTATGTAAAATTATTTGTTATAATAAGAATAAATACGATAACGTCATTAAAATTCGTTAATTTTAATGTAAAACTATTTACTTTAAACAGAAAATACACTGTATTCCCCGACAATGTTTTGTTTTCCTTGCAGAATTCAAAGATTTAAGAACATAGAAAAAATGAATTGATGATTGGTGGGTAAAATAAATAAAACAAATCGATATAATTTATTTTAAAAAAATGTGATTAATTTTAGTAAAAATATTTAGTGTTTATGAATTTAAAATCTGTTTTATGTAATTTAAAGTATTTTAAAATGTGAATCTATCTCTATTTAACGAATTATCCATATAACTAACTTTTTTCCAGGATTTAGCAACTTTGTTAAATAGAGGTCCGACTGTAGAAGTCCAGTATATCTGTGAAGCCGAAGTGAAGTGACTTAAGAGTTAAAAGATGAATTAAAAACCGATTACAAAAACTCTGGTGTTGTGATGTGTAAAAACAATGAAAAAAAAGCAAAAATAGTTAAAATAATTAAAATGATTGGCTTCATTACAAGGATCCTTCTGGTGAAAAATATAATAAACTAGTTGGATGTGCCAATCCCAAAACTTTCTTCTATCTTACACATTTTAATATTTGAAAAAGTAGTTACACATGTTAATACTTCAATATTATTAGTTCAATACTATACCAACTTTGATTTTCATCTTAAATTTCTGCTTCAGTCAATTAAATGGATTAAAAACGAGTTAATCTACATCATGATATTTGTTAAAATTAATAGTTTTTCTTTATTCTGTTTTTATCAGATGTTTGCGAATAGCCGGCTTAGCAATAAGCGAGTTGCTGTTGCCGCATGAGCCTCCGATGGACAATAGAAACTACGAAAAATCAAGAAAAGTATACAAAAATTGCTACCACAGAGCCCCTTTACCACGCAATATTTCCAAATTCAAGGAGGATCTGTTGGCCATATCCAAAAAACATGCACAAAAAATTTGGTTCAATTGTATGCATAATTTTATACACTTTTCGATGGTACAATAAAGAAAATGGCACAAATATCACTATTACAGCCCCCCCACCCCCCACCTTCCGGCAGATTTTTTTCAAATTCAGGGAGGACTTGCTTGCCATAGCCAGAAACATACACAAAAAATTTGGCACATTTCTATGCATAACTTCATACACTTATTGATGGTACGATAATAATGAAAATGGCACAGACATCGCAATTATAGTGCCCCCTTCTGGCAAAATTTTTTCAAGTTCAGGGATCACCTACTGACCATAGCCTTACACATACACAAAAAAAAATGGCTCAATTCTGTGCATAGTTTTATAGTTTTTGATGGTACAATAATAAAAATGGCATACACATTGCTATTACAGTGCCCCCTTCCAACAGATTTTTTTCAAATTCAGGGAGGACTTGCTTTCCATAGCCAGAAACATACACAAAAAATTTGGTTCAATTATATGCATAACTTCATACACTTTTCGATGGTACAATAATGAAAATCGTACAGACATCGCAATAATAGCGCCCCCTTCTGGTGGAATTTTTCCAAATTCATGGAGGGCTTTCGTGCCATGACCAAAAACAAACACAAAAAATTTGGTTCAATTCTATGCATAACTTCATACACTTTTCGATGGTACAATATTCAAAATGGCACAAAAATCGCTATTACAGCGCCCTAACTCCCTACCGGCGAATTTTTTCCAAATTAAAGAAGGACCTACTTGCCATAGCCAAGAACTTAAAATAAAAATTTGGTTCAATTCTATGCATAACTTCATACACTTTTTGATGGTACAATGGCGACAGACAGACGGACACATGGACAGACAGACATTTTCTATAAACATGTTTTTTGGGATCTCTGACCCCTAAAATGTGTAAATCCGTCAAAAACCGGAAGTCGAAAAAAATTTCGATTACAATACTTTCTTCTATTGAAGATAGAAGAAAGTAAAAAGATCCTGAGAAACAGGAGCAGCACACTACTTTGCTGCTGTGGTTTTTCATTTTGTTTTAAAGGAAGGAGAGCTCCTTTATGAAGCTGTAATAGCTTCAAGTTCATCATCTAGCTGTAAGGTCAATCTATATGACTGTGTGTTTTACTTTACATCAGTTATTATATATCACAGTAAAACCTCTGAAAACAGAATTGTTAGGGACAGAAAGAAAATTCTATTTTAGCAAGTATAATTGTATGGCATACCATCCGTTAGGTTCAAGAAATGTTTCTGTTTAAAGGGAAGTTCTACTTCTTTCGGTCCAAAATTTTCAATCTTTTCTTATTTTGTATTTTTTTTTGCATTCTTCAACTGCATAGATTATTACCCTAAAGTGACTTCATGATATTCCAATTTCTTAGAATATTTTTTGGTCTTTGAAAGTAATGCCACTTGTTGAATATACCACTATTCTAAAACTATAAACGTGTTTTTTTTTTTTAAACCATGCTATTCAAACTGGGGGATCGTTTTCCTCGAGAACTATGGCACTGATTTCCTACACTTTTTACTTAAAGGTAATCACTTTTACTGGAGCTTACACTGCCAAAAAGTATAATTTTCATTTATTAATTATTCTTTTAAGCTCACAAAAGGTAAAAAAGAAAAAAAAAGGCAAAAAAATGACCTTTTTTTTATTCAAATGACTGTTATTTTGTCACAAATCAACTTTTAAAACTAAATGTTGGTATAAGCTACAGAGAATTTAATGCCCTTTCACAATTTGGCAACCCAATTTGTTTCAGATGCTTGTAGCCAGAGAAAAGAAGACGCCTGATTTGAAATTCACAGCACACACCTGTAGGTACTCCGGATCGCACAAGTATTATTATTTTATTGTATTATTATTTTTTAACACGTGAAAATTAAATAAATAAGTAAAATGTCAATAAACATAATGCAAAAAGTCAAAAGATGGTATCTCTTTTCTTTGTATGTATATTTTTAAAAAAATCATAAAAATCGCATGAGATTTAGGCCAAAGAAGTGGGCTCCATCCCATATAAGGCAAGATTCTATTATAGACAGGTTACATTTCTGCCAGTGGTATATCTAGACTTAGCATTTCAGAGGGGACTGAGATATAATAAACATTTCTAAGAGCAAATCACAAAAAAACGGAGAAAATTCTACTTTAAACAGGTTTTTATCATAGCTTGTAACACATCAATTATACAATTAAACCTGCTAAGATGAAATTGCATAGGAGTGTTAAAATGTTCGTTTTAAGCAGGTTTTCGTCTTTAGAAGTATAATTCCATAATTATACCACATTTTTAAAAACGGAATACTGAAAATTATCTACTAAAAGGTATCTCAATAAATAGTAAATAAAACCGAAGTAAACATCAAGTTTAAAATTATTTAACAGCGTTCTCATTATATTCCCCCCCCTTCCCTACCTACTTTAACACATTCTAAGACTCACTTGAAGCATACATGCATGACATTTGTAATACTTGAATATTGAATAGTGTTTTCCATTTTCTCATAAATGGGATACATTTGGAATAGCAGCTCCCTGATGATAACTTTTCCTAGACTGACATCTCTCAAAAATCGGCCTAAACTGCCAATTTTGACAGCATTTTCTGAAGTCTTTTTAATCCTAAATTGTGGTTGATAGGAAGCAACACATTCTAAGACTCATTTTAAAGCATACATGCATGACACTTGTAATACTTGAATATTGAATAGCGTTTTCCATTTTCTCATAAATTGGATACATTTGGAATAGCAGCTCCCTGATGATAACTTTTCCTAGACTGCCACGGCTTGAAAATTGGCCTAAGCTGCCAAATTTGACAGCATTTTCTGAATTCTTTTTAATCCTAAATTGTGGTTGACAGGAAGCTTTTTGTGTATTCCAGATTCAGAATCACTCAATTATATTTATGATGTATTTTAATTATAAATAAAGCTTATTTCTAGTCAAAAAATTACACAACCATAGAAAATTTTTTTTGTCAATATTTTGTAATCCTATAGAAATAAAATAACACATCACAGCGCTGTAACGAGCTGAATAAAAAGACTATAACGTAACAAGTATTTACATAAATAATTTTTTTAAAAAGGTTCATATTCCAGTTCATACTACGAAGTCTCAATCTGTGCATTACCTTAATATTTTTTAATGTTGTTATTTTCTCAACGATTTGCCTAGGCGTAGCTTTTATCCTATTAAAAAATGCTGTACGAAAAATTTGCAACTACAAACTGTTACAGATAGGATCACAATACATTTATTTACACCGTTCTTATAAGAATTGTGAGATTTCCATAACAGTATTTTTTGTTAATTAATCTAATTATTCTTGTAAATATTTTGCAAAAAGAGCTCGAACTACTGATTAAATCAGTTTGAATAAAAAAGTTATCTAAAAATAAAACGATTATCATATATGTTGTTCGGGATATCTTAGACATTAACGTAAATAATTATTCAGGTGAAGCAGTTTTTTAATTCAAAATTCAGGATATAAAAGGTTAATTGGTGGTTATAAAGGGTAATAATTGGTTTGTTGTACGTGGATGCACCAGGGTTCTCGCTGCTGCTCGCCATTGCGCCAAAGTTCTTCATTTGGTGAGTAAACGAATGATTAGACTCGCCAAATTGCGAGAGCTCAATTTTAACTTTGTGTGTGCGTGTGTCAATAATACGACACTCTTATTCACGTTATTAATGAAGATCGATGTCATTTTCTGACATCTTGAGTTAAATTGTTTTGCAAAGTTTTATTCCACAACATTTTAATGGATTAAATCGGGTTTGGAATTTTTTTCTTGATTGTGAAAGACATTCAGAATGTACTTATTCTTAATAGTTTCTCTAGCAGATAGTTGGATTTAGATGAATAACTGATCTATAAACATTTACAAAAAATTAGCTTATTTTAGAACATATTGAAAAAAAAATGTACATTAAGGGGTTAAAGAACGATTTTTCAGTGGTTTACGATGGCTATGCTAAAAAAATTTCATTTGGCTACTGTTTTTTATTTCTGATTAGCCAAATTGCTAACGTTGGTCAAAAGTCAGTGAGAACCCTGGGATGCACTTGTATAGGAGAGCTGTGCTTGATTGATGTGTCTACCAAAAATCAGTTGTGCTCTGAAAATACACCACTATGACACTGAAAATTGGAAAAATATATGACATTTCACTTTTCCATAGTATCTTTTCTTGAGCATTTTGTAAAAGACTTTCAGGCAAAAAAAGAAAAAAATTCTATTAGCTTTTCATTATAACAATGATATATTATAAAAACAAACAAGTAGCCACAGCTAAAAACAATTCTAGGATCGTTTCTCCTCCCCTTTTTCCTGTGGATCAGCACCTGGTCGAAAAATACATGAACTCTCCGCACCCACTAAACTATTAGAAAGTGGGCCAACTTCTTCTGAGGTTCAAAGTAAATATGAAAATACAGTTGAATCTCAGTATCTCGAACTTGAAGGGAAAGACAAAAAAATTTGAAATACCGAAAATTCAAATTATCGAAAATCGCATGCTATAAATAGTAGAATAAAGATAAAAGCTTTTTACAAACCTTTTTAAAAAGTAATTCATTTTTATTCTAATAAACACTTTTAACAATTTTATTTGAAAAAGATTGGAATTCTAAACTGCTTTGCAATTTCCTTTTTCTTTTTGTCGATTATTTGTTTCTTCACTTCAACAGAAAAATTATTCAATTTTCTTTTGTTAGCCATTTTGAACAGATGACTCACAGCAGAAGATATCACCTACAAATGCTCTAATTTGTTCTAAAATAACCAAGAAAGGAAACTTTTCAGGACGCCACTAGGGCATTCACTCATTTTTTTCACCCCTTGTTGCAATCATAAGAAATAATAAAGTCTTCTTACAAGCCACCTACCTATTGATTCTTGTTTATTACTATCATTTCCAGTTTTCTTAAAACCACCCCAACCCCTCAAGAAAATAACTTTGGAGAATAAAAGAAAAAGAACAAAGAAAGGATAGATGGTCACTGCATATGCAATGGCAACTGACTGAAAAGAGATAAGGAAACAATAAAACAAGAATTCCAACTCCCATCTTGAGGTTCAAGAGATTTCATTGTGTTACTGGCGTCTTTATATTCCTTCATTTTAAAGTTTATGCGAAGTACAGTGGTAAACTTCACAATTTGCGAAGTTTACAACTGTAATTTGTGAATATAGTTTTTCTATTCTTTAAAAATTTCTATTTTGGAATATTTTGTTGTTTTAGAAAAAAAAAAAAAAAAAAAAAAATTCTACACTATTTATGGAAAAAAATTCAAGTTATCGAGGATAAGCCAAAAAAATTCGTCAAACCAAGGTCTTTTTTAACATTGTGTGTATAGGAAATTTGAACGGATTTTTTTTTTTTTTTCGAGATATCGAAAAATTCGCAAAATCGAGGTTTGAGTTAGCAAGGTTCGACTATATATCATTTTGGAACAGTTCATAAAGCCAACTTGATGCATTAAGATAAAAATGGATCCAGCCCTCAAATTAGTGGGATTGGGGGGGGGGGGGGGTCACATCTCTTTTAAAACATGAAAGGAAATAAATATCTTAGTCTTAATGAAGAATTTCTATACATTAATGTGTATTTATATAAAAAGTGATTATTATATAAAAATTTCCTTTATTTGGGTGTTCATGGTTCCCTTGGGTCAATACTTGGTTCGATACTTGCAGAGTGGCAGCAATGTTTGAACCAATGTGCTTGTGTCTGAGGATTGTACTTTGAAGAATATTGAGTATATTAGCTCTATATATCTAATCACATATTATACAGTTTTAGAACCAAAACATCAATTATATTTGTTTTTATTGACGGCATAGCAGCACAGCTAAAGTGAATATATAAAAAGGAAATATGCAAATACAAAATGTTTGAGACTAATTAAATTACAAAATTATTGCCTAGCAGAGATTCACCAGTCTTTTTTTCCCCTCAAATGCACCTATCTCAAATTAAATAAACCTGGTTTTGGGCCCAGACTCGAATAAAGTGAACCATGAATTATTGTAGCTTTTTTTTTTCTTTTTGGACCCAGATTAAATTCAAATTTTAAGCATCCCACATTGCTATTGAAACTGATTTGGCATTTTTCCAATTTGATTTTAATCATGCCAGTAGAAAAAAAATTACCAGAAGAGTCTTTCTGTTCAGAAAAAAAAAAGTACAAAAATAGCAGCAAAACACACACACACACACATAGAGAAAAAGAAACGCTAAAAATTCATTAATTTGGGGGAAAAGTAAAAAATCACAAACAACAAAATTTATTATATTGGGCTAAATGAATGAATGAAACGGAATTCCTTTTACGAATGTCAAAAAAATTTCTACAAAATGCAAACCTCCCTCCAAAAATCACAAAAAAGAACATAAGTAAAAATTACAAATTGATTTACATATTAAGAATAGACTTTATTGAAAAGAGGATAAAATTTTCTACATTGGGATAAAAGATTAAAACTAGGTTACTTTTACTAATTTTTAAAAATAACTGCAAAGATCGAAAAAATAAAAAATTGCATTAAAAAAATCTAATAAAAAAACTCAAAACTGGATTCCAGATAAATAACTTTCGACATACATGTATGTTCTTGGCAAATTTTGTAGCTCTGTGTGCAGGATCCCTTCAGATCATAGCACAGAGACAGACAGACACACAAGCATCTATCTTTATTATTATAAGTTTCTCAGCACAACATTTATTAGATTCATCATTAAAATCAAAGAATAACTTAAGATAAAAAGTCCTGACATCAGGGCAATTCTCCTTCATTTCTGGTTAAGGACTTGCACATCACAGATACCATGAATTGTATGGGTCTTATCAATCAAAAGACAATCAGCCAATTAAATTAAATGTTCCTCTCAGATTGATACCTTTATCCCCAGCTGGAAAATATTACAAGCACCAAAATATTAACAAGAACTTGTACAAAAACCATTAGGTTTTGCAAATATGAGAAGCTTGCTTAACCTAGAACCATGCAGATCCTGAATTTAACAAATGGTTTGCAGGGCCTCTGATCGCACTCATGTGATGACAAGTGTAAGATGGATCTGTGAAATAAACGAGCCTGTTCAATGAAGAGGTTCCCGAGTCCAATTATTCTAATCATCCCCCAGTAATTCTTACATACATAAACTAATTAGAATACTAAAAAATACATAAGGATATAATGATTCTAGGGTAGTGCATTCAAAGCATATAGATTCACATGGACATTTTACACTTCATACAGAAAAAAGAAAAGAAAAATCCAGAGGATATCATATACCTTTGAGATGGTATTACATAAGGATTAATATAAATTAATTTATTGAATTAAAATATGCACGGTACTTACATTAATATCTTCTTTCACTTCAATTAGTTCTTTTTTATTCAAAGATTTCAAAAGGCACAGATCACTCTAAAAAGCCAAGGAAAGAAATCAACCACTTTATTCTTGATTAGAATCTCTCATGAAATAATTTATCTATACTTAAGCCTATATTAAGCTAAATATATATATAGTTAGTTTAATATAGGCTAATAACATATACAGTAGAGATCTTTATAACGCAATTCTATATAATGCAATTCTTCATATAATGCACAACTTCTCAGATGTAAACAATGAATTTTGCAGTTAAGAAGCACCTAGATTCTCACAATGTAAAAAAATCATATTCTCTAGAGGACAAAATTTGATACAGTAGTTCAATTTTACCTCCTTAATTCAGTGCATTTTGATGAAATAAATGTTATTATTACAATATAAATTTTTGAAAATCAGAAATATAATAAATGATTTGGTCCAGGCATATTTGGACAATGTTTATAAAGTAAATTTAACAATACGTTGAGTGATCTATGTTATAAAAAAATTTATTATCTGCACAATCCCTGGTAACAAGAAATGCAATATAAAGATACTATACTATATACTTTTATATGTTTCAGACATATTTGGACATGTTTACAAGGTTAGTTTAATAATGTGTGAAATGTGTTCTATACAACGCACAACCTCACGTTTTAAGATTTACATTATAAAGATCTTTTACTGTATATATAATATATAAACAGTATATATATATATATATATATATATATATATATATATATATATAATATATAAACAATATATATATATATGAGGCATTCTCACATAATTTTGACTTTTAAGTCCCTGAATAATAATTTATATTTTCGTACATATCATTTTTTTTTTCCTTATACTGGAAAACATCCTATTGCATGACTGTATAACAATATTAACGAGATAAATTTGGACAATGTTTGGGGGGGGGGGGGGGAATCCAAATATACCATGAAATTCCTTACCGTCCTGTGGCCCTGAAGCTGATTTTTAAGTTTGGAGCAGTCGGTATAAAATTGTTTCAATAAAAGTAATTTGATGTAATATTTTTCTGAAACTGGGACTATTGTTTTATATAAATAAGTAGCAAAAAAATAACCTGCACACATTTTTACGGTTGTTATTACTTTTTTAACTCTGTCCCTGGATTTCAGATTCCTTACTGTCTCTCTTGCTAAAATTATACAGAAAATCACTTCAAATGCAGCCACAGAATTTTTTTCAACTTTTTTCTTATGTAGAAGTATGCTACAGAAAGAATGGCTAAAATTCTTAGACAGGAAATTTACTGCGGAATTTAAATATCAATTTCAAGCATCGTGGTTTTATTGATAGTCTTAACGTCCCAAAATTTATTCCACTTTTTGAGGTAAATTAATTTTTTTTTAAAATTTAATCCAGTGTACATAACTGTTTCTAAAAATCAATGAACACTGTGGCTATCACTTAGTCTTAACATGATTTGCCTTAAAAAAGGTGGTAATTTTCCTTACCATGCTTTTTTTTCCCTTACAGTCCCCTTTTCTCCTTACCGTCTTCTTTCTCTTACCGTCCCTTCTTTAACACCCCTTTAAGACAATGTTATACCAAAATTTTGTACTAAAAATACTACATTGTTATTATTTCTTATTTGAATGTTCTGTGGGTATTATGCAAATTTATTATAAGTAAAAATTTACAAGAAAAGAAAAAGTTAGAGAGGTTAAACGGTAAGGAAAATTAAACTTACAAGTTTAACATAAACCTCAGTTAAGTAAAAAAATTGTCACTGCTGACCATTTTTTCTTTATTTTGAATCATCAAGGCATTTGTATATAAGTTAAAAATGTTATTTTATTAAGTTTAATTTCACCAGATTTTTATTCCTGAAAGTTAAAAGTTTGAGAGAATGCCTTATATATATATATATATAAGCCTTTATTTATATAACTAGCCACTTAATAAAATCAAATTCTTCGGGATGAATATAATTTTAGAAAGCAGATGGGTGCTGTACTTGCAAAATAAATAAATAAACAATAATAAATTAATTAATAAAATAAAAAAAGCACTGTATCAAATCTTAAAACTTATAATACAGCACCATATTTTATTATCTAAATAAAGAATTTCATACACTCTCTACTTCCTTCATGGAACTATACATGGAGTTAAACTAATACAAATTAGAATATATGCTTACTTTAACCATAACTGGTACATAAAAAATTCTTGTAAAATATTCTAAATCTTTTCCATTTTGGAAGCATAACTCTACATGAAGTTCAGCATGATATGTTGCAGCTCGTAACTTTGCCTAAAATGCAAGAAATATTTTATAAAACAAAACCAGAGAAAATCTAAATAACACAAGCTTCAATAAAATTCATCATTTAAGGAGCTATTCTTATGGAACAGATTTTCTCCCAAACTGTAAAATATCATGTTAACTTAATGAAAAATTTAAAATCAGGACTAATCATTGATGAATTACATTATTCAAAATTTGGTTTTTATTGGAAATCTTTGTATGTGACACCAACATATTGCATTTTCAAAAATTGTCTCATTAAATTTTAGTTTGTAATTTAGTTTGTTTTCATTTCGCCACCATACATCTCTTATCTTTTTCATAACTATTTAAAACCCAAACGGGACATTAAGCATTTAGCTTTAGCTTTCATTGTGTATTATTCTGAACTCTGCTAAATTAAATCTTTGTCGTTAATTTAATGACATCACGGTTATGTGCCCGTCCCTAACTGTGTTAATAGTTTAAAATATAATAGAAACTTTATTTAAAAATTGAAAAAAAAAATCTGTTTTTCGTTATAATAGTTAAATAAATCGTAATTTATGTGATTTTATGAATTTTTTTTGTATATATATATATTCTGCTTTATTTTTTATAATTACCGTATTTAACCCTTATGGGTATGGCATTATGGTGGTGAACGCTAACCCCTTTAGCTATTTAGCGATGCTTTGTGATGGGGGGGGGGGGGCGGTTAGTTTATAATATTTTTAAAAGTATAAATTTAATTTTTATCTGATAATTTAGATTTTTTTTTAATGTAATAGAAAGTTTATATGGTATATTTGAAATTTTTTAGTAAATTAAAGTTTTTTTGATAAAGTAAATAATATTGTTACATTAATATTGTTATAATTATGTAAAACTTTATTAAATACTAGTGATATATAACATTCATTACAATTATTACTAACTGCATTTAATATTAAACAGTTAAAACTATTTCAAATTAATAATTATTAAACAATTAACTCTGTAATTAGGAACATATTATACATTTTTAAGCTTTAATTATTAAAATGATAATTAATAATGTAGTATTCATTTTAGAAAGAAAAAGGTGGCAGGATGCTAGTTCCAAAAAAAGGGCACTATTTCATCAGGGTAATGATGTAAGAAAAAAAAAAATAATGTTTAGTATGATAAATAAATTTCCTTAATTTTTAATAATTTTATGAATCACAAATAAAAAAAAATACAATTAAATAACATCATGTTTTAATAATACCCTGTTTTTTCTAAAGAAATAAAGTTTTATTATTTTTGCAAGATCTTGGGCACATGAGTTGAGAAAAACTGTTGAATGGGGAAGTTTTTTACAAGAAATCTCTGGTTACAACTACAGGTAAATTTCACTATTTTTTAAAAAAGGCAGGGTGCACTTTGCCAATTTCAAAAGGGCCAGATTGCTGCACCCTTAAAAAAATGGCCTAGGAGAAACAGTAAGAAATTACAGAATTAATAAAAACTGCAAATAAGTAATTTCATTAGTTAGTAAGACAAATAACAAAACTAACAAACATCATTTGCAGCCCGTTTTGCATTTGCACTTAGAAAAATTATTGTTAATCACCAAAATCTAAATTTACACACATGTATGTGTATGCTAACCAAAGAAAATTATGAAAATGAGTTAAAGCCATTCATACACACATACATAATAAATGTAAGGAGAGCCAGTTATATCTGAAATCCTCAAAATATCTATATAATAGCATTATTACCTCTCAGTAGCGGATAATTAGTTTTCAATGGTTAATTTTATTTTTTCTTTTTAAGAAAAGTTTTGCTGCCTTTTGAATCCCTAATTAATTTTTTTTCATTTAGCATATATGAGTTACAAAGTAAAAAAAAAAAAAAAAAAAAAAAAACATTTATTCAACCTATACCGAAGAAACTCTTGCTGTGCTTAACATTTTTATACCAATTAGTTCTTTTTCTCTTATGCATTCATTTTACAATTTAGCTGTTGAGCAGATGTTACTCTTTCATTCTTCTTTGACTCGAGACTGCTATTATTTTATTATTACAATAGTAGAACAAGAAACTAATGCACTGACTATTTATTCTTTTACTTGCAGAAATTTATTACACTTGCTACATTTATTATTATTTATATAAAATAACACATAATTTGATTACCTAAAGGAAATTATGACATTGCAAATTATATTAAGTATCATTTTTAAATGGAACTGTTTTGTGTTGGATAAAAACAATGTTTTTTTTTTGTTTTTAATTTTTTACAATACTCAGTAATTAAGCTTAGAAACAATTATTTAAAGCTCTTTTTTTTGTTTATTCATAAGTCAAAATACCTGTAGAAACTTTCAAATTATGTTCATCTTAGATTTTAATACTTTTTTTGAGATTTTAAACATTTAGAAAATTTTTGATTTTAATCAATGATTTAAAAAAAAAAATCAGTTGATTAAAATCACGAAAATCACCTGATTAAAATCGCTGACACCCTACCTATAAGGTTCTCTAAGCGAAATATGCTGGCTGGTTGTCGGCCCAGTTAACTTAAACGGTAAAGCATTGGCCTTGTAAGCCAAAGATCTGGGTTCGATTCCGAGCCGGGCTATTTTTTCACTCAGTTGGAAATATTCAATTCGTATGATAACTTTACCAATCAGTTTGATTGTGTTAAAATAACAGTTTAAAATATGAGGATTTAAAGTTTCATGGTATTATTACTAAATTAGTTAGATGATGATTATAAATAAAGTACTTAGGAGCCATGAAGCTCAGATGTAATTCTCAAGTTTGAATCTGATGACCACATTATTTGATTAAAAAAAAAAAAAATCAAACTGTGGTTGACATTAATGCTTCCAGATTGATAAACCCTTGAAAACTTTACAAACTCTAATTTTATAATTTTTTATATTCTTTTATGTTATTTTTAACTTTATCCAGCATAAAAAGTTGTTCTGTATGAAAAACAAGTTTGTCAAAACAAAATTTAATGGATTTTTTTTAGAACTTAAAATGAATGTTTGCTAAAATTTCCTTATGGACAAAATGTCACAAGAGTAACACTTAGCATTTTGCAAAATCAAATGTAACTAATTCATGTGTTATCAGATGAGTTAATGCTTTTTAATAATATATATATATATATATAATTACTCTGCTATATTATGTAAATTTTATTTCTATATTCTTATATAACTAGATGGTACCGGTCAAGATTTGACGGTAAATAACTTGAATGTTTCATTAATAAAATTCTTGAATTTTTAATGAATTGCTTTTAAATTAATTATTGAGAGTGTGACAAATTTCTATATTGCATAAGTGATTCCTATTTCTTTAAAGCGATAGAGGGTGCAGTCAGCCAAACCTATTCAATGAAGTCACAGAATTTTAACTTTATAATTTTCAACCAGTTATGCTTCTTTTACCAGAAATTTAACTAAAAATAGTGGGTAGAGCATTTATTTTTATTTACTATGGTTTCATTTTTTCGAAAAAATAACAGTATTTATTTTTATTTATTTATTATTATTTTTTAACTGCATGACCATTAAAAGCTGCCATAAATTTTATTTTTATCAGTCTCATTCTCTAAAACCCCAAATTTGAAACTTGATGCAGCATATAATTTTTATTACTTGAATTTTATTTTACATTTTTTATACATTTTTTAAATATTAAACAATGGATATCAAGGTAATTTTTTTAATAGTTCTTATATGAATATCTATCTTTCTTTCCATTTTCTTTTTTTAAGGAAAAGAAAGGCAAACTTTTCTTTCTGACACACACAACTTCTCCTCCTAATAAAATATGTCATTATTGAAATAACTTATCACGAAAAATATTACAGAAATCATTTTGCCGGGCGTTAGGTTTGAACCTGCTATCCACTACAAACTATCGGCGCTTTAAACTGCTGCTTTACACCTCTCAGCCACCGAGAACTTGTTCTCAATCCCTCTAAATTAAACAGGGTTGATGCATGTGCAGATGTCCCGAAATGGGTCTACTTAAAATTTTACCTTTGCATTTTAATATGTATGATGATTTTACAGTTTTTGGAGGTTTTAAAAAACTGAAGAAGGATATATGTTATACAACGTATATTAAATAAGGCAGTTGTCCGACTTATAATACGGCATCAGAATGCTTAAGCCTAACATGGCCGAAATAAAATGGCTGATTTTAACGAAAGATTATCAAGATCCGGATGAGTTCACTCCAGAAGCGTTATACACTTTGCGACATTATATATATAATTCACAGAATTTCTATGTCAAACACAATTTTTGTATATTGCATTTTTTTGTGGGCACAAGAGTAACAAAACTTTAATTTATTATCTAGACAAATAAAATGTTTTTTGTTAGAAATTGCATATGGTTTATGTGAGTAGAGCATGAGTATTTTTAAGTGTTTGCATCAAATTTATCCTAAATATGTTTTGTAATAAAAGAATTGGAAGTATTTATGAAAATTTTCTTTGATGGTCACAAGAGTAACAATAGACGTTCCCATATGTATAATGAAGCTCACAATTCTTTGTATTTTATACCATTAAAGAGTCAATAACACTATATAAAAGATAGTCTAACATACATCACAAATTAATATTAGTAAACATGAATATAGTGCATAAAAATTAGAAAAATATAATTTTATTATCTTTTACCCCCTTTTTTTACATATAAAAAAAAACAAGTTAATAAGAACAGGATATGAAAATATGTGGTTCTAAGCAGCACCATTTGACTGATTGATAATTTTTTTTTAACAAAAAGCACAAACAGACATATTTCACGATGATTTACAATACAGTCGAACCTCCATATACCGAACTTCCACATATCGAAATTTTCAATATATTGAACTTTTAGCAAATAATCATATTCATTACACAGAAAAACTGTTTCTGTATATCGAAAAAACCTCTATATATTGAAACTTTTTCCCCACATTCCAGCTGGGGATGATGGGTGGACAAACAGGTTATTGTTCCCTCAACTCGTTTTTGAATTTCGGTTGCGACCTGTCCTGTAGTGAAATGTGAACCCCATCGTTCTTTCAGCCTGAACTTGAATCAACATGTTTTCACTCTTTAATCGCCAAAAGGATGTCTTTTTGGCGGTGATTCCTTTATTGGAAACTTTCGGGTTTCATTCTGTATGGGTTAACTCAAGATCCAGCGAGACATTCTGAGGAGCTTTTGCCGGGAGAAAAATGGGTTTGGCGCACATCTCTGCCCTCTGTCACGTGACGGAGGGTATGATTCAAGATATATGATTCAAGAAAAGGTTACCAGTTCTGGGTTTCTGTGGTGAAACCAGTTTCTAGCTATCAATTTTGCTGATGGTTGGTCCTCCTTCCTGCTTAGTTTCAGTGAAAATTTAAGTAGTGTTTTATAAATTCATTATAAAATTTACTTTTTCTCTCGATCACAATGTCAAAAAGAAAATCCCTTAGTGTTATGGATAAAGTTGAATTGCAGAAGAACGTAGATAGCGAATGCGCAAAAAAGACATTTCTTCTAAATTTGGTATTCCCTCAAGCACAATGTCGACTATTATAAAAAATCTGAATGGCATAATGAAATCCTATGAATGCACTGAACCTTAAAAAAAAAAGGTTCGAAAACATGCACTTACGATACAGTGGACGAGGCCGTTTTAAAATGGATAACAAGCGTTCGAGACCAAAACTTGCCGATCTCTGGTCCTCTCATAAAAGAGAAGGCATTGGAGTATGTTAAATATTTTGGATGTGATGAATTTCAAGCAAGTTCCGGGTGGCTGGACAAATTTAAGAAAAGGCATGGCATCAAGGAAAAGGTTATTTCCGGAGAAAGTAAAAGTTCATCTGAAGCAATATGTGATGACTGGAAAAGCAATAATTTGAAAAAAATTCTAAAAGATTATCACCCTGATGATATTTTTAACGCTGATGAAATGGGACTCTTTTATAAATATTTATCCAACAAAACTCTAACTTTCAAAGACGATGATTGTCATGCAGGCAAGAACAATAAGGACAGAATAACAGTACTGGTAGGCGCTAACATGAGTGGCAAAGAAAAACTTTGATTATTGGTCGTAGGTAAAAGTAAGAACCCTAGAGTATTCAAAAATGTAATGTCTTTAGAGATTGACTACTGTTCTAATAGAAACTCGTGGATGACAGGTGAAATTTTTGAAAAGTTGATTTTGAAATTGAATAGAAAAATGAGTGATCAAAATAGAAAAATTGTTTTACTTGTAGACAATTGTCCAGCCCATCCTAATGTGTCTTCAAAATTATCAAATGTTGATTTGCTATTTCTTCTCCTGAACACCACTTCAAAATTGCAACCAATGGACCAGGATGTTATAAAAAACCTGAAACTTCATTACAGAAAATGCATTCTCCGACGACTTATCTGGACATTTGAAAATGAAAAACCTTTACATAAGGTGATTGATCTGAGAATATGTGTGGCAGAATTAGCCAAAGTTGGGAAAATGACGTTTCTGAATCTACAATAAATTATTGCTGATTATCCTACAGACGAAGACATACTGAATTCGTTTCATGAATCTGAAAAAGAAATCGAAGAACCAGAGGAAGTAAATGAATCTGAAAACATTTCCAAGCCATCGAGAAAAGAAATGCGAGAGGCACTTGAAACAATACGTCGTGGACTTCAGTTCGCAGAAAATGTTTCTCATGAAGTTTTTAGTGGACTGAATAAATGCGAACATTTCTTTGATGAACTTTCTGCGAAACTGGCTGTTCAGCTAGATATTCATAGTTTTTTTAATAGACTATGATCATTGTAACCACTGTCTGGATTATTGTTTTTATAAAAGGTATGTAGTACTCAATAAACCTTTCATACTAATTCCTTTTTTTTTATTGTTAACTTTCATTTAATGTGATTTGCATATAAATTAGAAATGGAGTTCCGTATACGAAAATTCACTTTAATTTTAATGTTTTAGGAGTAATTATTATAAAACTAAGATCGCTTCTATATATCGAATTTTTTTCCGGAAATTTGCTGCTTTGATTTATAGAGGTTCGACTGTATTTACAAATATACATTCGTAAAACAAAAACCACTAATCTCTTATGACACAATTCCTAGTGGTCTGTGGAATACAAAATTATTCAATATAGTATGCCAATATGATGCATCCAATCATAGATAAAATAAAATTCTAAAGTTTTCTTATTAAAAAATATTATTAAACATATTAAAACAATTACCTCACTAGGGTAAACAGTACGTCTAAGATGCCTGGTATCTATAGGGTATTGTATCTGGTGCATGGTTATTTCCTGTTAAAGAAACAAAATTGGAAGTTATTAAAATACAAATATGAAAGACTTTATATAATGAGCACAGCAATTCAGAAACAAACTCCAAGGATTCGAGTAGACAAAATATCTTATCAATAAATTTTCCAGACTCTGCTCCCCTACCCTCTTATATGCTTCCAGTATTTTCTTTGCTTTTTTGCATCAATTTGGAGAATGTCCAAAATTGATTTAAAAAATGTGGAATTCCTCCTTTAGGAGGAAGTCTTTCATGCCTGGCCCCCCTCATACAGTCCCTGGCCAAATTATTAGACGCACTGTTGTTTTTTACGAAATACATGTTTTCGATGAAGTTTATATGCAGTTATGTTATATTTAAACATAGATTTAATGAATTTTTATTCAGATTTGTTATATACTTCCTATTGGTATTTAGTTTTAACGTATGGCAACATAATGTGAACCAATGGATATATAGACGTAAACAAGTGGAAACCAGTTGCAGCCAGTTCAAACCGGCGGTGTTCGCTAGTGCATCAGTTGAGGACGTGTTCCTGTGGCGTTATGTGCTTGGTTTATTTGTTTCAAAGTTGTATGCTACATATTTAGTTGTTGTTTGTGTGTGCAGTGTTTAAATAAGCACATGGAACATTTTCAGCACAGGTAAAACAGGTGACCTGTCACCTCGTAAAAAAGCTGAAGTGAAGGCCCTCGTGGATGCTAAAAGTTTTTCAAACCGCCAAATATCACGAAGATTGAAGATTTCTGAAGCTAGTGTACGACGCATAAAGAAGAAAATTGAGGCAGGGGACAACTTGAGCCCAAAATGAAAGCAAAGATGTGGCAGAAAGCCCATTTTCACTCCAAGGTCAGAGAGATGTTTAAAGAAAATTTGTGTGGAAAAGAGATGGGCTACCACAAGAATTATAAAATTGCAACTTAAAGATGGTAACGTGAATGTTTCTGAGCGCACTGTTCACAGAAAATTAACAGAAATAGGTTTTAAGGCCTGCCACCTCGCCAGGAAGCCCATGTTAACAGCTGCAATGTAAGCAAAGTGTCTGAAGTGGGCCAAACAAACAGTGGTGTGATAAAGATGTGGACTTCTGGAGATCGGTAAGTTATTATAATTTCATCACTAGTCATACATTCAATATCATTTTCTATGCAATGACGCAAGATCCGTAGAGATGTTTGTATTTTTTTCTGTTTTTGACAGGTTTGCTTCAGTGATGAAAGCACATTTGAAATTTTGCAGAATAAAGCTCAGTTTGTGTGTCGTCGTCCTGGTGAAAAGTTCCATCCTGACTGTGTCGTTCAGGCTGTTAAACACCCTACAAAAATCATGATTTGGTCAGTCATCAGCAGCAAGGGTACTGGACATCTGTACGTGGTAAAAGGTACAATGAGGCAAGATCGGTACAAAGACATCTTACAAAATCAGTTGATTCCACAGCTCAAAGAATGGTTTCCAAATAGGGAACCATTCATTTTCATGCAAGATGGAGCTCCCTGCCACACAGCATGGTCTGTTAAAGCTTTTTTAGTAAAGCAAAGTATCCCTCTGTTGGATTGGCTGGGTAATAGCCCCGATATGAACCCAATTGAAAACGTGTGGGAACTCATGAAAAGAGAAGTGGCTAAAGTTGTGATTACAAACAAAATTCAGCTCTTAGAACAGACCATTCATGCGTGGAATCATCATCCTCAAATGCAGAAGACAGTACAGTCTTGCATTGATAGCATGTCGCGGAGAATTAAAGCTCTCCTAGAGGCTAAAGGTGGATCAACGAAATATTAACATTTCATTACATTTTCTTCATTTTTGTTCAAGAGTTAATAAATACATATTTTTTTGATAATGACAATGTTTTATTAGTGTTACAGATACTTATGTGATTAATAATACAGTAAATATACATTGCATCTCGTAAAAAACAATACAGCTGTACAGTATCACCTCATAATTAACGTTTTCTATAAAATCTAATGGTGTGTCTAATAATTTGGCCAGGGACTGTATGTGTGCACCAGGTCAATGTTGTAATAAACAGTGTTCATATTTCTTTTAAAAAGGGCAGGGCAGATTTACTGAAAAGAGCATTTTTGTCCAGTAAAAGGCATTTATATCGAGTAAAAGGGCACATTTTGTTGAGTGAAAGGACACTCTCATTGGATTATCATTTGTGAGTTCTGGGGAGCGGGAATTTCAACTCTAAACCTTTAATTAGTATTAAGTCCTAAATTTCCTGAAGGTATTTCGAGGAGGGGGGAGGGGAGGAGGCACACACTGGATTCACTGGCATATATTATAAAGATAAACTGAAATCGTGCTGTATTTTTAAGAACATCATAAAATAACCTGGTTAAAATAATTTCATTTTTCAAATATTCCACTTATGGAAACATGTGCTGTTCTGGGACGATTTTGAAATAGAAAATGCATTATGATTTGAAAACACAATACAATATGCAGCTGCTGCACGTTTTTTTACATTGATTTAGAACTTACAACACATGAGTCAATCAGAGCAACAGAACTTCTGTTTTCAAAAGTCAGGGAGGAGAGAAAAAGGCCAATATTTTGAAAAAAAAAAAAATAGAGGACACAAAGAAGCTACTGGGAAACGGGTCAGGGCGCATCATTAGTTTAAACGAAAAGGACAGGGTACAATGCCCTTTGAAAAACATCAAATGGGAACACTAATAATAAACATACAGATTTTTTTTTTTGTTGTTGTTATTAAAAACCGACTCATGATTATTCTAAATTTACCAACAATTTATTTCTGACTGATTTGCAGTTTCATGATTAGAAAGTCAGGTTGACTCAAAATTTTAAGGAAATTAATAATAATTCTGAATCTCATTTGATTATGAACATATGGGAAGAGAAATGGATGTATCCAGGGGTGCAGAATATGTCCGATCCGGCGATCTAGGATCGGGGGAAATTTTAACCCCCTGGGGAAATTTTTCAGAAACATATACAATTGATTTCGATTTTAACAACGAATTCCATAATTCCCTGAGACAGAACAATTTCAGTACAAATAAAAATATCCGTATGGCGACCTTTACAAAATCGATCTCAGAATAATATGTACCGTATATCAGGGGTGATTATGTTCCGAATTTTCCGAAAGTTTAAGACACTCGGTTCCCCCCCCCCCCCCCCCCAAAAAAAAACCGTCATCTGAAAATTTGGACATAAAAATACCGCGAGTTTTCGCGAAGAATTACGGAAAAAACGCGAATTTCGTCACAAGATAGCAAAATAACCGCAAATTTCGTCAAAAGATCGCGAAAGAACCGCGGGTTTCTTCAAAAGATCGTGAAATAACCGCAGGTTTCGTCAAAAAATCGTGAAATGAACGCAAATTTTGTCAAAAGATCGCAAAATAAATGCACATTTCGCAAAAAGATCGCGAAACAATCGCAAATTTCGTCAAAAGATCGCGAAACAATCGCAAATTTCGTCAAAAGATCACAAAACAACCTCGAATTTCGTCAAAAGATCACAAAACAACCTCGAATTTCGTCAAAAGATCGCAAAACAACCGCGATTTTCGTCAAAACATGGCGAAATAACCGCGATTTTCGTCAAAACAGGGCGAATAACCTTCTATTTCGTCAAAGAAAAGCGAAAACACCCGCAAATTTCGTCAAAAGATCGCGAAATGAACGCAAATTTACTCAAAAGATCGCAAAATAAACGCAAATTTTGCCAAAAGATTGCGAAACAGCCGCGCATTTCGTCATAAGGGGCGAAATAACCGCAAATTTCGTTAAAAGATCGCAAAAAATCTGGTATTTCGTCAAAAGATCACGAAAGAATCGCAAATTTCGTTAAAAGATCGCAAAAAACTGCAAATTTCGTCAAAAGATCACGAAGAACCGGGAATTTCGCCAAACGATCGCAAAACAACCGCGAATTTCATCAAATGATGGCAAAACAACTGCGAATTTTGTCAAAAGGAAGGAGAAATGACCGCAAATTTCGTCGAAAGATCGTGAAATAACCGCAAATTTCGTCAAAAGATCGCGAAAAAACGCGAATTGCGTCGAAAGATCCATGAAAAATACATAGTGTTGGGAGTGGATTTCCTCCACTCTGCTATAACCTTTCAGAAAATTTGCTGTGAATTTTAGGAAATTCTTTTTCACTCAGAATCACCCCTACCACATATACTCGCGCATAAGTTGAGAAATATTTGAAAAATAAATTTTCTATACCTACGGTAATACAGCACTTACCTATAACATACCGTAAAATTTTGGGGAAATTTTCACGTGGATTGGGGGAAATGTTGGGAGTAGAAACATTTTCTGCACCCCTGGATGTATCATACACGTTAGAATTCAATAAAATACTTAGATTACTAAAAAAAGTTACTTAATGAATCAAAATTTAAAATGATTTAAATTTACTTATTAAATTTTATGAATATAAAAAATTTGATGGTAAAAAAGCTTGTCAAATTCTCTTACTTTTTCAAAACAAACAGATTAGTGATTTTTAATAGGAAAAAAAAACAAAAAAACAAAACAAAAAACATATATTCCTGCATATAAACACGCTGTGATGTATAACCTGCACCTACACTTTCAAACCTTTTTTTTTTTTTAGGTATGCAGTAATCCCTTAACATTTCTGAGGGTTAGTCCGCGAATGTTGAGAGTATCTTCCCATGCATAAAAGGGGGTTAGGGTTTTAAGATTTTGTTTTAATATGAAAAAGAAATTGAAACGTAAAAATATATTTATTAAGCATTAAAAAGTAAATTCTGTAAGTAAATTTGAATAATTATAAATTTATAAATATATAGTACAAAGTTTAGTTGCCAGTTGATGGCTGAAAAAATTTGTTGATATATGATTGTTCAGAAGAACAGATCTTTTGCTTATGAATTTCCATGTAAGGAAAAGTTGCGATTCTCTTTTAAATTCAAGACTACTGACAAGTTAAGGATAGCATTATTATATTGCTTTCACAACAAATTGTTGTTGAAGCTTTAAAATTTCCCATACAATTTTTGCAGAAAAATTTTGACTTGCAATAAAAATTTTCAATTTTAGAAAATTTGTGATTTTTAAAATTTTTAACATCAAGTCATGTTTTGGGTTTATCAGAATTACTGATCTGCATTTTGCCTAAATACAAGTATTGAAGTTCTCGGAATTTAGGTTATACAGTACAATGCAGCTGTACAATATCAAATAGTTTATGAAATTACAGTGTTGACTCTAGTAAAAAAGGGGCGCCGGGCGGGAATTTTTCAAAAAGGGAACACAATTCTAAAAAAAGGGAACACTATCTAAAAAAGGGTAATTTTTTTCAAAAAGGGGACACTTGTACCTTGTTCACAAAAAATATTTTGAACTGGTTTGTTTAGAGTGCCTAGAATTTGCGATGTTTTCCCGGGATCAATTGAATGGCCACAAAGCGCATAGGAAATGTTAAAAAGGGCAGCCGGGCACATCAGAAGGGTTTAAAAGAGCCGCTGTGTGCAAAAAAGAAATAAAAAGGGCTGACGGGCCCAAAAAAGAAATAAAAAGGGCTGACGGGCACAAAAAAGAAATAAAGAGGGCCGCTGAGTGCTGCGCCCAGCTAAAGCGGCTTAGAGTCAACACTAAATTAGTAAAGCAAAGCGAGTTTACTTCGTAAAAGAATTTTCATTTATAAAACAAAATTCGCGAATAACCAAGTTAAGTATTGCAAATGCTGAAATTTTCTTCATTTTCTATTTTGCAAATAATCAAAACTTGCAAATGTTAAATTTGTGAATGTTAAGGGATTACTGTATTTACCACATATATAACACACATATTTTTTGCAAAGAAATCTTCACGAGGTACATAAGTAAGAATAAAATAAAGATTGCTGTAAAGTGTAATAACTATTACTTTTCAGGTAATCTGATAGTGATTTTATAAAAAAAAAAAAATAAATAGCAAGCACGTTTATTAAAATTAGAAATACTTACTTCTTAAGATAATTTTTTTTTTCTTAATTTTAAACTTTTCATTTTTATAATCTGTGTATAATCTGCTCTTGTAAATTTGAATCAATTTTCTTGTATGAAAAGCATACATTATACGCTAGATTATACAGTAATATTTAGTCAAACCTTGGTACAATCTTAGTCTAGAAAACGATACAAAGGTACAGTAGAAGACCCAAAATCTGCACAGCTTGGGAACCAGACCAGACCAGAATTTTGGGTCATAAAAAAAAAAAAAATTACTCCATCCCCATATAAAAGAAATAAAATACATGAAAGTAATGTAAACATGGTTAAAATACTTAAAAATTAAATGCTTTCTTTCATGCTTTTCCATTAACTCATAAATAAACAGAGGAATTGTATATATGCACTATTATGAAGAAGCTAGGCAATTGAAGAATATACAAATTATTATTTTTAATTTTGCAAACGTTTGTTGTAATTTGTTTTAACCAGGGTTCGTAAATATCATGATATTTTCGAAAATATCAAAAATATCTGATATTTTGATATATATCCGATATTTTCAATATGTATCTGATATTTTCAAAACAGTCAACATACTGCTGACGATAAATGTTTTCAAATATAATATAAATTAGAAACTAAAACTAAAACATATTGCACTTAACATGAAAACTTAATCAAACAATATTCTAAAAATGCATTACTTTTTTCATTTTTTTTTCCCGCCACTTAGAGCAAAATTGAAAATCAACAAATTGAAAACAGATACAATTTGCTTTACACACTTATAAAATAAATAAACTACAGGCTTCAGTATGAAGAAATCAGAAATTTATAAAACAAAATTTTTAATACAAAATAGATTTTTAAATTGAAGAATTTTAACATAAATGTAAACTTGTTTTATTTTTTATTCCCTAATATGTTTTACAGTTTAGACTCAACTAAACCAAAATAAAAAAAGATTCTTTTCTAATGAAGCTGTATATAACTGATTATCTAAAATTGACTGTTTATCTTTCAATGGCCTTTCTGAATTAAAGCTTCAAACATAAAGCTTGAAAAATATATTTGTTTTCTTCTTTTGCTGTTAGAGTACCAACAACACAATCAATAACAGTTGAAAATTCCTTTTACACTTGTTTTGACAAAAAATATCAAAATTTTCTTGCACAGTGATATTTTGAAAATAAACATCAAATATACAATCCATTCAAAATCTTGATATTTTGAAAATAAATATCAAATATTCAAAATATCAAAATCTTGATATTTTGAAAATAAATATCAAATATATGAAAATATCGAAAATCTTGATATTTTAAAAATAAATATCAGATATATATCAAGATATATATCATGATATATATCCATTGATATATATCAACGAACCCTGGTTTTAACATTTTGGGATGTTGTAATATTTTTATTTATTTATTTTTTTGCATATAATACACTGTCTTTCTTGGTCTCTTATACAGATTTGCTGCTCTAAAAACTTTAGATATTTTTCTCCTAGAGCCAAACCTTCATAAAAAATTATTTTGTCATTATCCGGTGTATCATCAGAACCATTACCATCTTGTGACTGCAAAACAATGTCAATAATTTCACTATCAGCCATTGGTAGTTATCAGTGACATCATCTGAATTTATATGATCCGCTATATCATTTCCTTCATATAACTTTTCATTTCCGGTCATCTGCTTAGTATAAAGTAATGCCATGTACGCTCATGGTACCTGGTGCATGTAAAATCCATCGTGGGTGCAAAGTCCTCTAAATTCACGGTGAATTATGCCTCTGGAGGTGCCAAGTCAGGTGAAGGTCTCTTAATTTGATCAAGGTTCTAAATTATGAGACCAACTCGAGTAGGGAGAGCCACCCTTCAGGTGCTCGGCATGATGTATAGGTGTACAATGCAGCGTGAAATTAAACAAGTAAATCCACTTTAAGTAAATGGCCAACATATAACCAAAACGAAGTTAAACAGAGCTGCCATGAGTTATAAGCGCTTCTCTATGCCACATCAGGCACTCAAACACATAAAACTGAGTTATTTTAAGGGTCTTGGTCAGCGGTTAGAAAGAAAGCATAAAGTAACAACTCTTTAGCTTTACTCTAAATTGAGTTGTCTCTAAATCCAGAAAATTCAGTTTGATTATCACCTGTTTCTATAAAAAGAGACGATGGCCATAAGATAAGTCACCTGTTAACGAGTGTGGTTTTGGAAATGGAATATCAGGATTCTGCTAACAAATAAATGCAATTCTTGACAGTACATATTTTTTGTATTTCTCAAGTTTGAATGGTGGCTCAGAATTAAGAACTTTCTAAAATTCGGTTTCATAGTGGTATTTAAGTCTTTGAACGATACCCTGGTCCATCAGTTGAATTAAGAAGGTTGTGTTAGGAGGTAGGAAATATGTAATCATATTGTTGGAGGACAAAGCTGGTGAGATCAGAAGGAGCAGTGCAATATTCAAGAAGCAATAAAATTATTTCATGGTAATCTGGAGATTAAAGACTTGGCAAATCTGCTAACTGAATACTTACACATCAAACTACGAATTGTGTGCATATCATCTCCAATTTCATGAAAACAGCTTGTTTTCTACAAGAGTTATGGATGGCATATTTCACTGTTTACATTGGAGAGACTGAATGGATTTTGGGTATGCTGTATTATTCTACTGTATTATTATATGTGGGGTGAACATATAAAAGAAGTAAAAATAATGCATTTGGAGTTTAATGGAGAATTATGATAGATGGTCCTATAAGCAAAGTGACCTTATATTAATATGCTTCCACAATAATGATGGGACCTGATATTAATAAATCAAATCAAAAATAATTTACTACATAAATTTAATATTAATTTTATTTCTTATTAAAAAATCTCCAATCCAGTTATGGCATTTAACAGTCAACTAGCTAGTAACAGTATTTGTTTATAGAACACACTACACACTTAAAACCAAAGTATGGTAGAGACTTCAGAGTCTAAGGTTAAAATTCTTTTAAAAAGGGGGCAGAGCCAATTCATAGAAAAGGGCATTTTTGTTTGGTAAAAGGGCGCTTATGTTGAGTAAAAAAGCACATTTTGTTGTATGAAAGGGTACTTTCGTTACACTTCCCATTGGATTATTTGTCAGTACAACACACCATCAATGTTGGAATTAAACATTATCATCTGGAAGGGATGTTTGCAGTTCTGGGATAGGATAGGGGGATTTCCCTTCTAAATCATTAATAAGCATGAAGTCCTTCTTCTGGAGGGCATTTCAATGCAAAGAGGGAGGGAGGGGAAGGAATATTCCCACCAGGTCATTCCCTGAATTCAGCATTGGCCATTATAAGGTAAGCTGAAATTGTGTTATACTTTTAAGAATATCATAAAATAATCCTATTACAATAACTCCTTTTTTTTAATTCCCCCCCCCTTTTTTTCCCCCACTTAAGGAAGCATGTGCCATTCTGAAGTGATTTTTAAATGGAAACTGCATTGCAATTTGAATGAACAATACAGCATACAATTGCTGCACATGTTTTTCTCATGGATTTAGGACTTATAGTATTTGATTCTATCAGAGCAACAGAACTTCTGTTTCCAAAAGTCCACATGTTTTTACAATAAATAAATAAATAAATAAATAAATAAATAAAGCGAAATATTTTGAAAAAGTAGAAGGTGCAAAGAAGATACTGGGAAAAGGGACAAGGTGTTTTTTTCCTGTCTAAAAAGAACAGTGTGTGATGCCTTTTGAAAAACGTCAAATGGGAACATTCTGAAAGTCTAAAGTGCTGTTAAGTTCAAAGTGCTAAAAAAATTTGACCTTCCCCCCCCCCCCTCCTCCTCGCAAGAAAGCAGTTTGCTTAATTTTGCTACAAGTGAACCCTGCTAGCATTATGCTTTTGAAACACTGGCCAGATGCAGCAGTTAAAAAAAGAAGTATTTAACATATTAAAATTAAATCAACAAAAAATTGATAGTTTATTTAAACTCTAAAATTTCCTGTTTATTGGTACACTAAAAAATAAAAATAGGTCCTTTTATAATCTTTAATTGTGTAAAATTATTGTCATTAAGCATTTTCTATATTTTTGATAATTTGAGTTTTCACTAATCCGAGATGTTCTCAGCATTGCTTAACTTAGGTTTTCAAGACTTCACTATGATATGATTATTATATATAAAAAAAAAGTATCGCCTAATTTTTTGACCGCATTTATGCTTTTTCCCAAAAATTCTCATTACAATACATTAATCTGGCGTGGGCAATGAACTCGATTATGAAAAATTCACTGATTTTTTTGTGCTTGGCAGAAAGTTCACGCAAATGAATTTATTAAAAAATACATAATTTTTTCTCTGCTTAATGTTTAAAAAAGGGAACAGGAAAGAAAATATGAAAAATTATTTAAGTTATCTTTTTAGGATTTCTAAATTGATTTCTTCACATATAATAGTAAATTAGTTAATATTTAACTGTTAAATGATAAAAGCAGCATTCGAAATCCTTGGTGGTCTGCTGGTCCAAGACCACAAAAAATTCCATTGGACCACTAATTTTAAAAATTTAGTAGTCTGCAGGACCACTAACTTTCTTTCCCTCTCTGACAGGCAAACATAAATTTTCCCATCCCTGAGAAAACTGCAACCAAACACGAACCACACAATTTTATTTTATTAAAAAAAAATAAAAATAAAAAATTGCATTAAACCTTACAGTAAGTTGGAATAAATAACCGGAAATAAAAATCTAATTAATAATTTTATAGTTTTTGTTCATGTGCTGTTTAATTTAATTTTTAGCAAATTAGAATTTTACTTTTTATTATGCTGAAAATTTTGAGTAACTGTAAAGGAAGTTTGCTTTATATACAAGGAGGAGGGGAAGGGGGGGGTGTCACTCAAAGGGTTAAAGGTATTTAATAGTATTTTATGTAGCAGGCCAGTGATGATGACTGCGAACCAGTAAACTCTCATGCTTACTGGTCCTTGGGACCAGTAATTTTTTTTAAATCAATTCTACCACTGAAAAGCATATATTTTTAAAATATTATCTATTTAAATATTAAGTATATAAAATATACTCTTCATTTTTTATTTATAATTTATTTTCTACTTTTAAGTCTTTATAATGTTTCATTGTTGCAGGTTCACAGTCCTTTGGTATATATTGGTGAGCATTTATGGGCACATAATTAAATCCATTCTTTTATTCCATTCCCATACAATTGTACGAGTTACTGAGAATATTTTGTGATTTATCACCTGTGGCAGACTAGTTGGAAAATGCCTTAAATTAATGTATTAATTAATAATTAAGTTGTAAAAATATTAAAATGTTGTATTATTATCAGAAACACACCTTTGTAATAATTTGTATAATTCTAGCCTATCAGAAAATGGATTAAAAATTGATTGAAAAATTCCGTCTTTACACAGAAAAACCACATTCAGTTAAATAAAAGAGTGTAAAATAATCATACATAAATGAACTTACTGATATAAAAATCTTGCCTTGAGGAAGATAGACAGATTCAATATCCTAGGTAAAAAAAATTGCTTTCCATTACAATTTTACAAAGTATTTAAAGTGATAATTAAGACAAAAACATTACATATTTTTTAATTATACAAGAAATCAATGAAATAAGTACAGCAGAAGATAAATCAAGTGTCAATTGCTAGCATTTAATAAACTAAAGCAATCAGAAAAAAAAAGGCATTTAGATATTATAAAAGACAGATTTGTGTCGACAATGATGGGGAAAAAATGTGTATTTTTCTGTTATATGAACACTTGCTGCAGCTTTGCATCACATGTGGTAAACTGTTTCATTTCTGACTAATCTGATTATAAATTATTACTTATAAAATAATTTTTTTCAAATTTTTCTTTTAGAGGTGACTTAGATTTAACTTAAAAATGCATAACTGTTATGTTACATTCATTACACATTTCTAATTTTTTACCAATAATTGCAGCCAAAATACCTCATGTGTGTATTTCAAATATAAAAATTTACCCTGCCAAAAAAAAAAAAAAAAAAAAAAAAAAAAAAATACTATATTGATTTTTTTAGCTTTGCAAAAAGACTCATAAATTTTTACATTCTTTTTTAAGTATTATTTTATCTTATGCTAGCAAACCCCGCGGCTTTGCTCACGTAATATTTGAAATATGCTAAGTGATATTTATATGTCTAATTTTTATTAAAATAAATTATACTTTTAGGAATAATTCAAAAATTACTATTTAAAACATAGTTTGACTAAACTTCATTATTACACTGCATTAGGCAGAAATTAGACTTAAATTAATAAAAAGAAATAAAACTAAATAAATGATAATTTAGAAAATATTTTGAAACTTAAATGCTCAATTAATACGCTTATTTTAGTATTCATTTGAAGTTTTGAATTTTTTAGAAACCATCTTCTTACATCTTAAAAATTAACCATCATGTCAAATTCCAAGTCCTACCACCTCTCTCAACATAAAGGGCTATGTTGAAATAGGAACTGTCATCATTAATTTGCCAACATTAATTTTGAAATCAGTTTGTTATTTCCTAATATTCCACAGAAACATAATTTAGAAAGCTTTTAAATACCTTTTTTAGAACGTTTGTTGTTCCTGTGAACCCCAGGTGGTAGAATCATCCGCATAAAATATAATCTGTGTAGGATCAGAGACTGTTACCATTGATTCGCAATTATTACTTTTATAATCGGTTTATATTCCCTGAAATTGCATAGAAATCGTAATTTAGGACTTTTTTAGAAAGGTTTTCGCACCTCCCCTTTCCTTCACCCCTGTTTAATTCAAATTTATTTTCGACAGTCCTTCGAGGGCATTTATATTTCATAAGTAACTACTAACTACCATGCCATATTTAAAGTTTCTAGCCTCTTCAGTAACACAGAAATCACAATTTAGAAAGTTTTTTGCTCCTGCAACCCTCTGGTGGTAGTGGCACAGACATAAAATATAGCTTGTGTTTGAGCAGGTTCTATCAACAACAATTTGTCACCATTATTTTTTAAATCGGTTTGGTATTTGATAAGATTGCATAAAAATTGTAATTTAAAACGTTTTTCGCTCACTTCATCCTTTTAAATTTGGAATTTTCTTTCAACTGTTCTTAGAAAGCAGTTGCATCTTGTAAGTAAATACCATGCCATATTTCAAATGTTAGACCCCTCATACAAAAAACGCAAATTAGAACATGTTTTGCTCTTGTTCCCCCAGATGGTAGTGACAGCAATATAAAATATAGCCTGTGTTGCAGCAGGAGCTGTCACCATCAATTTGCAACCATTAATTTTGAAATAGGTTTGGTATTTCCAGAGATTGAGTAGAAATCGCAATTTAGAACGTTTTTAGAAAGCTTTTCGCACATTTTCACCCCTTTTAAATTTCCAATTTTTTCGAAACTGTTCTTAAAGATAATTTATATCTAATAAATATGTACCTTGCCTAATTTCAATTTGCTACCCCCTACCGATCACAAAAATCGAAATTTAGAATGTTTTTTGCTCCTGCAACCTCCAGGTGATAGTGACACGGACATGAAATAGCATCTGTGTTAGAGCTGAGGCTGTCAGCATCAATCTGTCTACCATTACTTTTGAAATCTGTTTGATTCTTCCTGAGATTGCTCACAAATCGGTATTTAGAACATTTGAAGAATGCTTTTCGCACATTTTCACGCCTTTTAAATTTAAAATTTTTAAAGAAATGTTCTTCATTTATATCTAATAAATATATACCATCCAAAATTTCATGAATCTAGGTCCTTCCATAATTCAAAAATCGCATTTTTAGAATGTTTTTAGTTCCTGCATCTCCTCTGGGGTAGTGGAAACAGACATGAAATATAGCCTATCTTGGAGCAAGAGCTGTCACCATCATTTTTAGACCATTATATTAGAAATAGGTTCAGTACTTCCTGAGGTTGCATAGAAGTCGCAATTTAAAATGTTTTTTACAACGTTTTTCATGCATTTTCACTTTTTTTAAATTTCGATTTTTTTTAGGAAATGTTCTTAGAGACCACTGATATCTTATAAGTAACTACCATTCAAATTTTCATGATTCTAGGCCCTTCCATAATACAAAACTGCAATTTAGAACGTTTTTTTCTCCTGTAACCCCAAGGTGGTAGTGATACAAATATAAAACAGAGCCATGTTAGACCAAGGTCTGTCACCATCAATTTACAACAATTACTTTTGAAATCGATTTCATACTTTCAAAAATTGAGCAGAAATCACCATTTAGAATGTTTTTTAGAACCCTCTTCAATCATCATCACCCCTTTTAAATTTCGAATTTTTTAAGAACTGTTCTTAGAAATCCTTTATATCTAATAAGTAACTAATATTTCAAATTTCATATTTCTACGCCCTTCAGTAACACAAAAACCGTAATTTAGAACGTTTTTTGCTCCTGCACTCCCTTTGGGGTAGTGGCACCGACATAAAATATAGCCTATCTTGGAGCAAGAGTTGTCACCATCATTTTGACACCATTATTTTTTAAATCGGTTTGGTATTTCCTGAGATTGTGTAGAAACCCCCATTTAGAATGTTTTTTAGAACGCTTTTCGCACATTTTCACCCCTTTTAAATTTCGAATTTTTTAAGAACTGTTCTTAGAAATCCTTTACATGGTTCATACACTCGAGAACAAATAAAATTCAAGCACTTTTCAAGCACTATTCCAGCTCTATTCAAGGACTGTTTAGATACATGCATAAAAATGGCATAGAATAACACATAGGGAAAATAGCCATCCCATTGATTATCTATTTCAAAGAAATCTTATCAAATCTTTTAATTTTTAAAACAGGCATTTTCAAGACATTGTTAGAAAATTTTTAAAGAATAATGTGTTTTAACTTATGAAGGTACCATGGGAAGAAATTTCATATATAATAAAAAGTTAAGACAACAGAGCTTGATTTTCTTTTCTTTAAGTGCAAAAAAAAATTAAAAAAAAAAAAAAATGAATGAAAGGTATGGTATCACTACAAGAGCAGAAAACAGGAGTAAACCAGTTAAATTTTATGTTTTATACACTGTGAATGTTTTAAACAAGTAGCAATGTAAGAATGTTTTAAACACTCATCAGGAGTCATATATTAGCATTTCTGAAGTTGTGAACAATATACTTTTTAATAAATATTCTTTGAATTCTCAAACCTTACAGCATTTGCGCTTATCCATACAAAAATAACTGAAATAAAGGTTAGATAATTTACTTTTACTTTTTAAATACAATAGATTTTTTTAAAATGAATTTATAGAAAGGAAATAATTTTTTTTTATCAGTTACACAGTGAAAAATTTCGAATTAATATAATTTGGTGAAGTTTTAACTGATTGACAACATTCGCAATTTTTATAAATGACCAAATTTTTTTTTTTTTTTTTTGTTTTTTTTTAATGACTGATTGACTATGTTAGAAAGGATTTTTTTTTTTTTTTTTTTTTTTTTTTTTGGGGGGGGGGGGGGGGGGGGATATATGAAATCGGCATCAAACTGATGAATTTTGTGCTTTTTTGACAAATTGACGAAATTTGCTTTTTTATCGATGACCAATGGACGAATTTTGTGTTATTTTTCCCTGGCGGATTGTTAAAATTTGCAATTTTTTTTCAATGACAGATTGAAGAAATTTGTGATTTTTTTTCAACGTATAGTAGATGAAATTTTCAAGGGTGATTCTGAGTTTAAAAATTCTAAAATTCACAGAAAATTTTCTGAAAGACTACAGCAGATAGCAGAAGGGGAAAATCCCCTCCCTGCACTGGCTATGCATTTTTTTCGAGGACCTTTGTCAAATTTAGTCTTTTTTCGTAACCTTTCGATGAAATTTCCCTTTTTTTCGCGATCCTTTGAAGAAATTAGTTTTTTCTACGATCTCTTAATGCAGATCGTGCTTTTTACGTGATCCTTTGACAAATTTTGTGTTTTTTTCGCGATCCTTTGAAGAAATTTGCGTTCTTTCTGCGATCCTAGGGGTGATTCTGAGTAAAAAAAAATTCAGAAATTTACCTCAAATTTTCTGGAAAGTTACAGCAGAGGGGGAGAGGCGGAAATCCACTCCCGACACTAACTATGCGTTTTTTCTGCAGCTCTCTGTCGAAATTATCTTTTTTTTACGACGAAATTTTCGGTTTTCGCGATCTTTTGGCGAAATTTTCGGGTTTTTTCGCGATCTTTTAACGAAAATTTCGGGTTTTTTAGCGATCTTTTGACGCAATTTTCGAGTTTTTTCGCGATCTTTTGACGAAATTTTCGGTTTTTTTCGCGATTTTCTGGCGTAATCTTAAGTTTTTTTTTTCGATCTTTCCACGAAATTTGCAGTTTTTCCCGCATTTCTTGGACGAAATTTGCGTTTTTTTTCGCGATCCTTTGACGAAATTTGCGTTTTTTCCGCGATCCTTTGGCGAAATCTACGTTTTTTCTGAAAACGATTGGCAAAATTTATTTTTTTGACGACCGTTTGTCGAAATTCGCGATTTTTTATGACCGAATTTTCGGATTGATGACCAATTTTTTTTTAAATTTTCGGAAAATTTGGAACTGAATCACCCCTACACGATCCTTTGAAGAAATTCGCAATTTTTTGCGATCTTTTGACGAAATTTTCGGTTGTTCGCGATTGTTTGACGAAATTTTCGGTTTTCGCGATCTTTTGGGGTTTTTTCGCGATCTTTTAACGAAAATTTCGGGTTTTTTAGCGATCTTTTGATGCAATTTTCGAGTTTTTTTGCGATCTTTCGACGAAATTTTCGGGGTTTTTCGCGATTTTCTGGCGAAATCTTCAGGTTTTTTTGCGATCTTTCCACGAAATTTGCAGTTTTTCCCGCGTTTCTTGAACGAAATTTGCGTTTTTTTCGCGATCCTTTGACGAAATTTGCGTTTTTTCCGCGATCTTTTGGCGAAATCTACGTTTTTTCTGAAAACGATTGGCAAAATTTATTTTTTTGACGACCGTTTGTCGAAATTCGCGATTTTTTAAGGCCGAATTTTCGGACTAATGACCGATTTTTTTTTTAATTTTCGGAAATGAATACCGTAAATTTTCGGAAAATTCGGAACAGAATCACCCCTACACGATCCTTTGAAGAAATTCGCAATTTTTTGCGATCTTTTGTCGAAATTTGTGTTTTTTTACGATCTTTGTCGAAATTTGCGTTTTTTGCGCGACCCTTTGATGAAAACGCGCGTATTTTCACGATCTTTTAATGCAATTCGCGTGTTTTCCGATCCTCTGACGAAATTTGCGCTTTATTTCAGATCTTTTGTCGAAATCCGGGTTATTTCTCTAGTCTTTGACGAAATACGCTTTTTTTCCACGACCTTTCGACGAAATTCGCGTTTTTTCCGCGATCTTTAAACGAAATTCGCTTTTTTAAAGCGGTCCTTTGGCGAAATTACCGATTTTTTAAAGCGAACGATTGTTGAAATTCATATTTTCGGCAACAATTTGTCGAAATTCGCGATATTTTCCAGCACTTTTCATTCCTTGAAAATGAATACTTTTTTTTCCAGCACTTTTCATTCCTTGAAAATGAATACTTTTTTTCCAGCACTTTTTCTATTTTTTCCAAAGCGTACGAACTATGCTTTATATCTAATAAGTAAATAATATTTCAAATTTCATATTTTTAGGCCTTTCAGTATCGCAAAAACCGTAATTTATAACGTTTTTTGCTCCTGCACCCCCTTTGAGGTAGTGGCACCGACATAAAATATAGCCTATCTTGGAGCAAGGGTTGTCACCATCATTTTGACACCATTATTTTTTAAATCGGTTTGGTATTTCCTGAGATTGTGTAGAAACCACCATTTAGAACGTTTTTTAGAACGCTTTTTGTGCATTTTCATCCCTTTTAAATTTCGAATTGTTTAGAAAATTTTCTTAGATATCGTTTATATCTTATAAGTAACTACCATTCCAAATTTCATGATTCTAGGCATTTCCATAACACAAAAATTGCATTTTCAGAACATTTTTTGCTCCTGCACCCCCCCCCCCCTATGGGTTAGTGGCACCGACATAAAATATAGCCTATGTTCTAAGTTGGACTAACACCATCATTTTGATACCATTACTTTTGAAATCGGTTCAATAGCTCCAGAGATTACCTCTAACAAACACATAATTTTTACTTCTTTATAATATTAGTTATAGATAATATCTTTCGAGATGGTTAGACATACAAACTTTTTGGAGATAACTACTCCAATCAATCACTGCACTCTTGGCAACTGTTTTTCTACCTTTTTGATGTCTATTGATCTGACCAGCCATAAATAAACCTCAAAGCAGTTACAAATGATTGCGGAACTGTCAGACAACATTCCATTTTTAAGAGATATTTGCTTACCAAAGTGTTTTACATTACATTGCCATTGTTTATCCATTTGCAGATAAGTTTCATATTATGCTCTTTAATGCCAGTTTTTAATGGCAAAATTCAATAATCCTGAGACTAGTTTATCACACCAAATTCTGCAGATAGAAGATCCCAGATCTTTTTTTTTTTTTTTTTTTTTTTCGAAAATGAGAAATAGCAGTTAACTTATATCATACATTAGAAAATTAAACTGGCTTATCCACAAAATAAATAAAAATGGAGTAGGTTATACATTGAATGCTAGCACTCCATTTTAAATCAAACATGGTGTATGAATTATGCATACATGGATCCCAGGGACACAAAATTCCAAACATCTAGAAACATCAATGAATTAAACATTTTAAAAGATATTTACAATTGCTCCCAGTAGCAGAAAATTCTCCAAGTGTGTCTGTGAGAGATACTTCAGGGGTAGAAAATTATCTGCAGGTAAAATATTTTTAAATTGAAGCGTTAATTAATCAAACAATCAGTTACCTACAACGTCTTTATGCATTTTATTCATTTTTATTAATAATAATTTTAAGTTTTTGCAATAAGTAATAAAGAGCTAAATATAATATAAAGTGAAATAAAGATGGAAAAAGAATCTGCAAATGAGAAAATAAAATCTGCGACACCCATCTCCCATCTTGAATTTTCTGCTATTGAGCAAATGCTAGACGAAATTACACTAAACGTAAACATATTCAGTTAAATTCAAAAAATTATCTAGTTTTTACAATTTATATGTTATAGTTTTCTTTAAATTTTTAACCTGTATGAAATATTCAAAACTAAGTACAAATATAATAATAGTGAACTAATAGGGCAATACTCACCAAGCGTAATTTATCTATATTTTGTATAACATAATTGAAAGAATTGATTCGGAAAGCTCCCAGATTTCTTATTTTACAAGAGACATTTAAATCTCTTTCTTCATCCATTTTCTGTATCTCTAAAAAAGGTAAAAGAAGGCTTAGTATTTAATATTTATTAACTACATTTCTAATTTGCCACACAATATATTTTTAAAAAGATAGTTTTCAGATTGTCTATCTATTTCTCCAGAACAGGACTGTCCACCTTTGAGGATTTTCATGGTGCCTTTTCGAATGACTCCTATTACTAGAAGTTTTTAAAATAAAAAATCAATTTTAAAAGATGCTCCTTTAAAATCCTTAGTGTTCCACACAGGGTTGGCATGGTTTAAAGCAAGTGGTTTTAACCATGGTTTAAACCAATTGGTTTTTCTGTCAAAAAAACCATTTGGTTTTTTACAACAAATCTAATATAATATTTTTTCTTTTTTGTAATTTAAGTGTTTTAAATTATTGATAGAAGTAATTTCTATTTTTCACACTTCATCTCAGCAGTCAACATGAGACATAATGAACTTGGGTCATGTTTCTATGCATGTAGAATGAAAATTAGCATATGCTGATGAACATGTCTGGTACCCTAAAGATTGATCTTAAGACATGAAATATTAGAAAAGGTAAAACAGATAAATAATATTCAATAGGTATTTAGCATAAAATATTTTCATTTAACAAATGCAGTTTATAGCAGTTAAAAACAAAATACAATGATCTTTAAGATTTTGGTCAAGTTGTAAAAGAAAATTTTCTGGATTGGAGAAGATTATCCTAAAGAATTTAAAAGAGTAACTTAAGATAAGAAGTTGAATAACACAGCTTGCAAAAATTGAGTGCCAGTTATAGCATTTCAATAATACCAATCAATCTTTTCTGTTAGTTGCTGAATTTAATGGCCACAAATGTTGGCTTGGACACTTGGAGTTATCACTCAGAAAACAAAATAACCAGAAGTATTTGGATATTAACAAAAAACAAACAAACAAAAAAAAACAACCACAGAATACTATATATGAAACTGCATCAAATATTTATTGATTATTATATTATTAATCAAAAGATTCTTCATACGATTTTCAAGGTATCAATGTTTCACTGTGCAGAGCAGTATAGGTCAAAATTAACATTTTTACCCACTGGCCACTGGCCAATACACTGATTTTTTTCACTGGCCAGTTTTTTTTTTAACCACTGGCCAGTAACAAAGTTATGTACACTCCATACAAAATTGTGTTTCTTCTAACTATCAACATTGTAATTCACTGATATATATTACTTACCATTCGATATGTTACACTCCACTGAATTTTTTTATTTTTACTATTAATTGCGATGAAATAAATTCACAGGAAATTTTCAGAAAGATTACAGCAGAGCCTCCCCCCCTTTTTTTTCCCGCGATCTTTTCTCGAAATTTGTGTTTTCCGCGATTTTTTGACGAAATTTGTGTTTTTTCCGCGATTTTTGTCACGAAAGTTGCGTTTTCTCTGCGATCGTTTCACGAATTTTGCGTTTTTTCCGCGATCTTTTCACGAATTTCGCGTTTTTTCCGCGATCTTTTCACGAATTTTGCGTTTTATCCGCGATCTTTTCACGAAATTTCGTTTTTTCCGCGACCTTTTCACGAATTTTGCGTTTTTCCGCGATTTTTTGACGAAATTTGCGTTTTTCCACGATCTTGTCACGAAAGTTGCGTTTACTCCGCGAACTTTTCGCGAAATTTGCGCTTTTTCCGCGATGTTTTGACGTAATTCGCGTTTTTTACGTCGTCCTTTACGTGATCGTTTTTTCGCGATTCTTGGACGGAATTGGTGATTTTTTTCCTACGAACGATTGACTCGGCGACCATATCAAAATTAGCGATATTTTTATGCCCGAATTTTCGGACTGATGACCGGTTTTTTTTTTCGGAACCGAATGCCTTAAATTTTCGGAAAATTCGAGACAGAATCACCCCTGCTACTTTCTTTTCTTACGTTCGGGAGAATCGCCGATTTGGACGCCGTAAATTCCGAACGAATTTCATCCCTTTCCACCCTGGCATCGATCTTTCAACCACCGCGTTTGGCGAGTGGTGCCCATTGAGTTTGGCGAGTGAGGACAATAAAGTTAATCGCCACTTTTTAAGTGTTACTCGACGACTGGCGAGTGCTAATTTTGTGCTATACAGAGCAGTTTACTTTGAACATGAGACATAGCTGTTACTAATAATGTTTAAGTTAGAAATGATTTCAACTTTCTACATAATTGACTGTAACTATTTAATTTAAATATTTTCAAATTAAATTATACTACTTATATAATATCCAACAATGTTTATTTTATCAACAAATATGCATCTGTATGCAATAGGAAATTATATTTTAAAAAACCCGGGTTAAACCAAAAAAACCTGGTTTAAATCAAATAAACCAGTTTTTTTGGTTTTTTACAAAAGAAAAACCCGTTTTTTTTGCCAACACTGGTTCCACATGATTTTTTACCTGACTGCCAAGAAGGGTTATGCGTTTGACACGTATATGGGTATGTATGTGGATTTTGAATATAAAGAAAAGTGGTATAAAAAAATACCCTTGAAACATCCCAATGGCTGGATGGATTTTAATTAATGAGGTCTCTATCGATTCGTCTTAAACATCCGATGGTTATAGGCTAGGTTTTGTTTTCATAAATTCAAAATGGCGATAGAGACTAATTTTTTTTTTTTTTTTTTTTTTTTTTTTTTTTTTTTACACACCATACTGAGTGGCATATCATTGGATAAGTCTTTCAAAATGAAGACGATGTTTCCTAGACTATTTTACAGTAAGAAGCTCCATTTAAATATTACAGATCCTGAAAGTTGTGTAGGTAGGATCTCTAGCATAACTGTAACTCTAACCTTCATAAACATCTATAGGCCTCATCAAAACAGTGTTTATAGATAAAAACTAACAATTAAAGACAACTTAAAAGTCATCAATACAAGTAAATAAAAAAATAGATAAGTAATATAAACTAAAAATTCATCAATAAAAAATTAAACTTAAAAAATCAAAAAACCCGACCCCGTAAAAATTGAACTAAAAAGAGGGAAACAAGATGACGTAGGAAAATATTAGAGTGCGTAATGAAAATCCTTTTTTCTTTTACTTAAGTAATTGCAGTTGGAGGCATCAAATTCATGCTTAGGCATGCACTGCGTCTCCTTCTACCTACATATTTGCCTCCGACTGCAATTACTTAAGTTAAAAAAAAAGGATTTCCATTACGCAGTCTAATATTTTCCTACGTCATCTTGTTTCCCTCTTTTTAGTTCGCTTTTTATGCTGTTGGGTTTTCAGATTTTTTTAATTACTTTTTTTTTTTATTATAGGCAGAGTTAAATCATGGCTCCTTTCTCTACAAAATATTTTGATAGGTCTCTCTCTCAGGAAAATGTAATTTTAAATTTACTATGATTTATACTTTTCTTCTGCAGTAAATTTTCGCATCAAGCTCTCCATATTAGGGGATCTTATGGCTCACATTGTTCAGTGTCCGTGCATCTTATAAGACGTCTACATATCATTACTACCTACTGGGATCGCCTCTATGGTCTCCCTTTTTATTAAGAAAATCTGAATTCATACCAGAAATTGCAAGCAATAACTTTTACTTTATTTAATAGACCAGGAGGTGGCTGCACAAACTGTCACCTCATCGAATTAATGGCTGAAATTGCAGGATTAGTTACAACTCGATTCACATATTAAAATGCAATGGGTCTGCCACATCATATCTTGGTAGAAAATACCTACAAACCCTATTTTAGTGGTCGACTGGTGGTTTATTATTGTGTTTTCCTGCTCTCAGTCATCCATACTTTCATACTTTTAGGTGCAGGGATACACAATGATAAACCTACTGAACAACTACTAAAATCGGATCTGCAGGTGGTTCCCACCAAGATATGACTTAGCAGACCAGTTGTATTTTAATAAGCTAATCGAGTTCCGCCTGATCCTAGAATTTCAGCCGACTATTCTATGAGATGATGGTCTATGCAGCAGCCTCCCTTTCTATAAAGAAAAACATTTTAGAATTACTTAACCCTTTCCGGCACAGACAATTGTTGTTGTAAAATGATGAAATGATTGACTGACACCGGAATTTTTAAACGACTTTTTTAGATATTAAAAACATGTTACTTTACATGTTCATTACAAAAGCAAAATTTTACTAAAATATTCTTGGTGCCGTTCGTAAGTTTGGAATTAAAATTAGGTATCCCGACCTGGGCACACTGCATCGGAAAGGGTTAACGTAAAAAAAAATATATATAAATATAAATAAAATAAATCAAAATTTCTGGTATAAATTTGGAATTTATGAATCAAAAAGGAGGCCAAACTGGCAACCATGCCATATAGTGAGGTAATATTGTTCTATATTTACAGATATGTGAATAATGGCACCCTTCACTGTTTGACACTAGATGAGGTGTGCCCACAATTACTGAAAGGTTGGGCAGTCCTGTTCCAGGACGTCATAATATCTCTTGTTTTCTCTTCTCCCCCCTCAGAGCTGTACAAAGTCCTCCCAGAAAAAATATCTGAATTCAACACTGATGGTCACATTTGAATATCTTTGGGGGCACACTCCTCCCTTTATCAATTTATTTATATGTGTATGTTTGTAGAATGAACTCAGCATGAATAGATACAATTTAACATATACAAATATTGAACGAACATGGATTATACAGTGGAACCCCGCTAATTCAGACCCCGTTAATTCGGATCTCCGGATAATTCGGATCGGTCTGGTCGATTTTGTTTTTCAAGTTTGACATGCGATCGGCAAATTTCCATAACATTCATTTATTTCATCCACGTATTCTGAATGAAAAAGTCTTTTCTGAAATCTTTAGAAGAATACCTTAAGCATTCTTATTTAAACTCTTTGATGTTATCCTTCAAAGAAACAACAATGCATCACTTTAAGTTTGGCAATTTTATGGTTCTGGGTGTTACAAAATATTTAAAATCATGCAACTTACCCATCAAAGCTGTCCTCTTAATTGATAATGCCCGGACACACCCCGAAGAAAGTCAACTGACAAAAGGAAACATACTGGTAAAGTTTTTACCACTTAATGTGACAGCGCAGGTACAGCCAATGGATCAAGGGGTTCTTCAGAACATTAAGAAAGTTTATGAACAACAAATGCTGAATGAACTTTTAGAAGATGGAGAACATGGAGTGGTAGAGATTCTCGAATCAATCAATATGAAGGTAGTAATCTGTATGATTGCTGAATCTTGGGATCAGGGTGCTGAGAGTACTCTCCGAAAGTCGTGGAAGAATTTATGGCCTGCAAATTGTGATTTCTCGGATAATAAGCTTGAAACAGAAGGAGGAATAAGCGAGAATGAAAGAGAAATTACACCTGAAGATTTTGTGAGCATGTTAAAAAAAATTGATGGTTGCTTAGATGTCGATATCAGCAACACTAGCAATTGGTTAGAAGCAGAAAATAATTAAGGTTACGCCTCACTTACAGATGACGAAATAATCGCTTTGTGCACAACTGAAGAAAATGAAAATGAAGATGATACAGACGAAAACACCATTATCAATGATGATCAACCAAAAGTTATTAGCCATAATGAAGCAATGTCTCATTTAGAACAATTAATGGTTTCTTTTGAATGTCAGGTGGAGACTACACCCAACGAACTACTTATGCTCAAGCAGATGCATGACTGTGCGGCCCGCAAAAGGTATACAAAACTGGCACAGCAGAAGATTACAAAGTAAACATTTTTTACTGTCTGTAAATATTCGATATGTTTAATATAAAGGTGATTTTCTGTAAGTATGTTTTATTTTATTTCATTTTTTCTCATTCTCCGGATAATCCGGATTTTCGATAATCCGGATTGGGTCTGGTCCCAATTAATCCGAATTATCGGGGTTTTACTGTATTTACAAAAAATGTCAAGTCCAAGGGATAACAAAGTTTCTTTGAAATCGCCAAGACTAAAGAATGCCAAAAACCAAAAATGCTGAGTTGCTTTCAGCGTGCAAGTGAGGAGTTCTATATTTTATTCATAGCAAATTTTATTTAAAGAAAAAAGTGTTCAAATTATGAATTTTTTCTTTCTTTTTATCAGAACTTTCTTCCGTACCAATGTTTTCTATGAGTGCATATACTGGATATATAGAAGTTTATAGATTCTTTGTGGGTTTTGAGACTTTTTGAGTTCTTCAATATTTTATTCACAGTACATTTTATTTAAAGAAAAAAATCAGATAAAGAATTTTTTCTCTCTTTTCAATAGAACTTTCTTCCCATCAATGGATACACTTTTACTACTACTATCACTATTATTAACTATTAAATCATCTATTTATTCTTATCTAAATAGTAATGTATCAGGATTTGAAATATATTTTGAATTGTGGGCTATCCCTAATCTAAATGTTAAGGGTGATTTTTCGATTTTGGGGGAGATTTATGATTTAAAATCTTAATTATCTCATTTTTTAAAAAAATTATTCATTTATTGCATTATTACAGTAATGTAATATTTACTACAATCAATACAATGCTAACAAATTATTTGCTTTTTTATATCATATTATATCAGACTTAGTGGATACAGAACAAACTGGTCAATGTACAGAACATTATATGAAAACCATTTTCAATTAAAAACTGTAATAGATTTTTCACATTTAATATATTTTTAAAGATAGTCAACTATCAACACCGAAAAGCCTTTTTATATGGAAAATGTCAATTATGCATTTAAATAAAGTTTTGAAATGTGCTAAAAATGGCATTTTTGTTATACCAGATATAAAATCACACTGATGACCATGGTTTATAGAGCTGTACCAATAGTTACAAGATAAGCATTGATATTTTCTTTATTATTATACCCACAAAATTTATCATTTTTGAAATATTTTGCATAATTAAAAATGGCTATTGTTACAAAAACATTAATTTCTTTTTAGAAAAAAAAATTATTTATTGGCTCAGATGAAAATTTAAAATTGTGAAATGAACAAGCCAAAACAAATTACAAATTTTGTTATTTTCAAATATCTCACGAAAAAAAGCATCAATAGAAAAGAGGGATTTAGTTTTAATATTCCAATGTTCTTCATCATTGTTAGATTTTAAAAGTTCTGGGAAATCTACTTTTAGAGAATATCCATAAGGGTTCCAATATTCAATGTATCTGATTTTATTTTCTTTGCTTAAATCCCACAAAATACCCTCTTCCTCACCATTTAAATAGTTAGAAATGCTACTCTATTTAAAAACTTTGATTACTGCTTCAGGATTTATATTTTGAATCAAAATTATTGCAGTATTTCTTTTTCTTTTGATGATTTTTTACACGCTGCAACTTTTCCTCAAACATTATAATTTTCCCAAAAACATCATTTCTATTATAAAAGCATGGACTATTACATCATGTACATTCAAAGAACTTGATGAATGTGATAAAACACATTGCTAAATGATATATTAACTTTAAAATATAAAAATTACATTAAAAATATATTTTTACTTTTTTTCCCACCTAAATTAACTTTATGTTAATTGGTCGATGTTCGTATTTTGAATTCTCTGAAATTGTGAAGTCAAAAAACATTTAAATGTGATTGTGTTTTACTTTTAGATCCTGAAGATGGCCCCAGAAGAGGATTGAGACTATTGATTTGTATATTTTTAACTTAATTTTAATCTTTTACAGTTAATACACCATTTAGCAATGTGTTTTATCACATTTGTCAAGTTCTTTGAACATAATTTCTTTTGTACCTGAATTATAGAGTCCAATTATATTCTGAATACACATAAAATACACCATTTCAAGGTTTAACCCCCTTAACTGCCCCGGGCGTATATATATACATACGCCTGTAGAAAATGCATGCATCTATTATAGAGATGGCGAATTCTAATGATAATGAGGCAAGTTTTACCACCTCGGCTATTATATATAACAGTATAACGCGTGCATTTTCTTACTGTTATTTCAGAAAACTTATATACACCTTCTTTAATTGCAGAAATATGCTATTTAAGTAAGGCACTGGGGATCGCGTAAGATTTCGTCGGCAGTTAAGGGGTTAAAAGGTAGGGTTGACATATACACTGGAAAATGCACAGTAGGGTAGATGTCTCAGTTATGGACATTGGACCCTTTCACAGTTTTTAGTTTATAAAAAAAAATAACAAATAAAAATTTAGCTTTTATTATTATCTTTTTTTCCACAACTCCTCCTTGCATGTGTTATAATCTGGGTTATTGTTGACACTCTTAATCAAGTCGATTAGGAAGCAGAAAATAATATTTCACAGACCTACTGTTTTTCAGTGAAAATCTTAATGAACATGCTAAGAGCTAGCTTCAATTTATATCTTTTTTCTTTTCTTACAAAAATTGCATGTTTTTTTTCGATAGTAATAGAAAACTTTGAATATTACAGTACACTTTCTCTAATCCGCACAGGCTGGGACCAAGAGTTTTGCGGATTATAGAATTTTGCAGATTATAGGTCATTTCTTTGTTTACATTCTAATATTTGGAATTTATCAACAAATGTAGTAGTCATACTGCAAATAAATAACTCAGAAATGAAAGAAAATGATAACAATGATGAATAATAATACATTTAAATGATATAATAATACAAAATTAGGGTTTAATCTAGAGCTAGCCAAAAAGCTAACTGGAAGTACTTTTTGTCCCCAAAGCATTTAGAGAATTAGCCAAATAGCGACAGCCAAAGAAATATCCTATATCATTCAGTGGTGTAGTCGAGGGGGGACGCAGGGGGACGGCGTCCCCCCACTTTTTTATTTTATTTCAAGCGTCCCCTTACTTTTATTTTTCAAGGGGGGACGCTACGGACGTGAGGGGACGCTGACCTTCCTGATTTATTAAATTTTTGAAATAAAAGAACACATTAATAAATTAACAATTTTATGAAGTAGAATGGTTTTTTGAACTATTTAAATTTTCTTTAACAAATTGCATTTAAAAAGCCAATTGAAGGAATTAAAGGGGTGAACTGAAAGGGAAGATTGGGGGTGTTTACTTGCTGTTTCATCATAATTACCTTAGTTATAGTACCTTAACATTAGTTCCTTTAGATGCATACTTTAGTTTTAATTGGAAATCTCTAATCGAAAACAATTGTCCTCTCCTATTTCTAACAGAAAGACCACACAAGCTCTCCGAAAAACGTCTGCATACATCACAGTCTCTGTTTAAAAAATGTCCAGATGTAACCAGTGGTGTAGTCATAAAAAACACAGAGGGTATACCGCTCTAAGCAGAGGGTATACACTCAGGGCAGAGCGTATACCCTAGAGTGTATTTGCCATAGCTTTCTTGAGAAACAGAGAGCATACGGTGTTCCTTTAAAAAATCCAGAAGGTATACGGCGTATACCCCGGTATACCCCCCACTACATCCCTGGATGTTTCAATTTTAAAGCCAGGTCATGTTTTTCTCACATGACAATTAACAGCAGCATGTTTCCATTAATCTGTAAATGGGACTTGGAGTCTTTAAGGACATTGAGGGTAATTGTCATAACTGTCACATATGTTGGTTAGTAAGGGTCCTCAGATGGTCGATATGGCGTCTGCAGTCGAATATAGAATAAATCAACAAAAGGGACATCAATGCAGACCGACAACTCCTGATACTGTGCAATTCAAGAATCTCCCAAAACCATTATCCCCCTTCTCCCATCTTCGTTTTTCATTCACATTGACAATTATTTCCCGATTAGATTCGAGGATTACCTCTTTACACAGGAAAAACAACAAGCATTGAATTAGTTTGAATTCGAGCGAGTATCTCTGAAGTGCCTCTTTTTTAAATTCTAGCCATAAGTATTTTGTACCAAATTTCAATTTTTGAAGGATAAAATAACATTGAAACGATATAGGCAACCGAAACTGGAAAGTTTTAAAATTCCTTCCAAACATTGTCGTACAGAAACGGGTATGAAATTATCGACCTCAATTGAAGACCAAAAGTCCGATCCAAAAGAGTTGTAAGTATCTTTTGAGTTTTGACCAATAATATTTTAAATTGTATGCTATGTTATACCATGAATTTTTGATAAGGGTTGTATATTTTCAAATATCAATATATTTTTGTTATAAAACCATATCTTTGTAGAACAGGGTGGAAAAGAAGCATGGGTGTCAGCAATGGTAGTTGAGCAGAATTGCTTCTCTCTGGATTTTCAAACTTAATTTAGTAACATTTTTCTCTTCCTCGAAATTAAAAAAATAATAATAAACTTTGTTCTTCTCAAAGGATTTAAAGTAATTAAACAGTAAAAGAAAGGATGACCAAGAATTATTCATCAGGGAGGTAGTGGGAAACTGTCCCCCTGAAGCCACAGTAAAAAACTTTTTAGTTCTGTTCTCTTTTACATTTATGATTTTTTTTTTTTTTTTAAACCGGCGCACAGCGTAAGATTTTGCAAATCTAGCGGGAAAAAAGTCCAAAAATCGACTTGCAGTAATTTCACTTTTAGATGTTTCAAATAACATCTAACACATTGGAGGGAAAAAATGTACAGTGATAGCAGCCTAACTCCACAACAACACCATCAAAAATCGGCTCAAAAACCAAATTTTCTTTCAACCCTTTTAGAATGGCGATTGTGTAGTTGTAATTGCCATTGATATTTTTTGGCTAAAACATACTTATTTTGTAAATATTTTTTAATGATAGTATGGAATCTTTGCAACAATGTACGTACTTTGTATCTTACTGTTATAATAGTTATTTAGGAGTGTTATATTTAAAAAATATTTTTTTAAGTCAATATAAAAATTATTTGAAAATTTAATAGCATATAATAAATTTTAAAAAGCTGCCAAAAATTTTGTACAGGATTGTACATTGTAATATAATTTTTTGTTGTAATTATGCATGCATGTAGATATAGAATAAATAAATTTCTGCTGCCACTGTTTGCAACTCTTGAATATAAGTAATATTTTTTGTCACGTACGGAAGTGTAAATTTCGAAAAGAGAATTATATGTGATTTAAAAAAATTATGTTACTAGACATGAATCATCCCCCGTTAATTCTAAAAATATCCTGACAGACTATTTATTACATAAATATAATCTTCAACATTGCTCATATATTATGTTAGACCAGATTAAACGGCTGATCCACTCATTTATAATTGACAGTAATCAAAGATGCAGAAATTGACATCTCTTAAAGAATGTGTTTTGAAGTAAAATAAGAGATGGACAGATTCGAACATTAACAATAAATATATTTACAGGGCTGAAGTAATAATTACTACCAGAAAAAGGTTGGACAACCAAACAAATTTTTTTTATTTAAGTGGACCGAAATCAAAAGACAAAAGGTGCATTCGTTATTCCCGGAACACAAATGAATAACCACGCGCCATGTGTTTAAAACTGAGACAATCTAGAAAAAAGGGATACTATGGACGTGTTAGAAATATATCTGAAAGTCCCTAAAGAGCAACGACAATTTAAAAAATCGTTCAAAAAACAGGATACTCGTCATATAAAAAAGAGCTGTAATGAAGAAAATCAAAATTTTATAATGGGTAAATCCACAGCCATTATCTGCTTCTTGGTCTAGATCTATAAAGTTTAAGTTCATCATGGAAACTGATCAGTCAATAACAGAAGAATTTGAAATTGTCCGAAATTAAATCTTTACAGGTCTTGCACATAGTAACTTAAAAATGCAATCTCTGTAACGGAAAATTCAAGGTGGTGAATGACTTTAAAATGATTCGATAATATACGAATAATACTCACAAATTTTCTTGCGGCTTATCGGCACAACATGCACAATTAAGATTTATGGAATGCCTCTTACATATTGATTATAGATTTGATGTAAAGAAATAGCAGTTCCGAAAACCTGAAGAAAAATGAAGTATCGCAGAAAGAAAAAAAAATATAATTGAAAGATTTAGACTTAAAAGAGAATTATTATTAAAAACTCCAAAACAAGGGGAAGATAATATTAATGTAGGAAATAGAAAAAGGAAGAAAATTTAAGGATGATGCAGTGGTCGCTAGCAGTATATTTGCATTTAAGCATTACAAATCATGACATTAACATCTCAATAAAAGGCACAAAGGGGTTTAAACACATAAAAGTTACCGGAATTAAAAAAAAAAATTTCGAAACTTAGTTTAGAAGTTTGATGAATAATGCGCTTTCGGCAATTAATTTTGTAATAAAACCTTCTTCAAGCGACCAGGAAAAAACTGAATTTGTTTCATTCTCTTCAAAGAAATTGGTCGCTCATGGAGGGAGTCCAACTAGGATGGTCTCTGAATGGAGGTAAAATTAGTATTGAGTGTATGGGAATAAATTTCGTTCCATGAAAAAATGGTTGTTCAGGGAGGTGGTCGCTTAATGGAGGTTGTCGCACAGGGAGGTTTCACTGTACTTTTTCATAATACATAACCATTTTATCTCTAGTAAGATCAATTTTATTACTTTAATATTGGTAATTTTCATAAATTGAATTTTGACCGGCTAGATTCGTGAAATCTTACACTGTGCGGCGATACAGTAACATAATCGGGTGTCTCTCTATTCTAAAAAAAAGTAACTACCGCTGTCACCGCCGCCGCCGCCGCCGGTTTTGAATTTTTTGTGACCGGAGGCCTTTCTTCGTTAATATTAACAAAAATAATGCATACAAAAATATGAAAATCGGTGGTTTTATACAGAAATGTTTGATAAACACGCTGATGCAGACAGTTTTCAAATCGAAGAATTATTTTAAGAGTTATTTAATGCTACATTTGGACAAAATCGTTCCACTAAAAAAGTTTTATAGCAGCAAAAACTATACATGGCAGTGTAATCATTTTTAGATCATTTTATGCGTTAGAATTTGCCGGAGTGCAGATTGCATTAATTTTTTTATTTTGACTCATTTTTTCAGGTTTTATTTCTATTTTAAATTCAAATTTTCAGCATTTCTAGAGATATTTTTTACAGATTTCAGAAAATTGTACTAATTTAAACTGTTGCCAACTGTATAAAAAGCGCAAGCAATAATGTTTGCTTCAAATTAAAAATTTATTTACACGTGACTATTATAAACAGGAAAAAAACTTTCAAATTAGAATTAAATAATTACGTATAAAAAGCAGGAACTTATTAAAAATTACGTCATAAAAAGTATACACGTGAATTTTAAAAGAGAAAGGATATTGTAAAATAATAAATTCATTAACATGCGTTAGAAGTCTTAGGAGAAATTACGTCATATTTACGTCACATTATAGTTATTACATAAAATGAACACAAAATAATACTGCAAAAAAGTTTAAATTTAGAAATTGCGCTAGACATTTATTTGATATTTTGAGAGTTAATTTAAAATGTCTCATTTAAAAGAACTTTCTTTTCGCTTTGTTAAAAAATACCAGGAGACAAAGACTCTCTTTACTTAATTCCTTTTATATTAGCTTATTTTGAAATGTTGTTACACGTGTATACGTCATCAAGTTATTTTTATTTCGACGTTTTATTTGCGTTTTTATTAATGTTGTACGAATTTATTTGTTCTTTCGTTATTTAAAATAAAAATTATATCAATTTGTATAATTTGGCGATTTATATAATTTGGCGAAATTGGTCAACAGGATAATCAAGTAGTACCGCAGCGGATTTGGTGTTAAAATTCCCCAATCAAAGAGAAATGAATAGAAATTCGTTTATAGGGAGATCGCCACTGTTTTTTAAATTATAATTCAATCTTTCGAAATCTTTTTAAAGCCGATCAAATTAGCGTGCATTTAGAGTCTGCGGTGTCTGGGCGGGGGTTGGCGAGCGTAGCTCGTAGGGGGCCGAGCCCCCTAGTTCTGAAAAATAATAATAATAATAATTGTTTCATTTTTTCATTTTCTAAAAAAAAGCTGATAGAACTATGATTTTGGGTTTTTGATGTAGTCTTATTTATTACATTTGTAAAGTATTTTTAAAATATAACACAGATTTTATTGAATAACGGCAATATTGTTTAACAATGTTTGCAATCTATAAAATTTGCAGCAGCATAAAAAAATACAAAATTAAAATACAATACTTTAACACTTTCTAACATAGTTGAAAAGTGTTATGACTTCGGTTCGTCATTCTGATTGCCCGTATATAAACTTGAATTGCCGCACTATAGATATAATCTTATGATTTACTATACAGATTCTTTAATGAAAATGAAATGCGTAGCGCTTGTAGTTCGTTTACAGGTATACATTAAACTATTCCATTAACCCCTTGAGGGGCGCTGGTATTTTTATGAAACCACTTAAAGTTAAATCCTGCATGACACATTGGCACCAGAATTTTAGTTTAAAAAAATTCGGTTTTTCATATGTGAGAAATATAGCTTTTTCGTATTAGAAATAAATTTGTTTCCAAATTCCGGTGTCATTCATTAATTTGAACGCTTTAGGAATGAAATTGCTTTGACCCTGAAAAGGTTAAATTATGCTCTACGGAAAGAAAATTCTTTACATTGTATTTTAATAATATTACACTACTTCAAACATAATGAAATTGATATATATCACTGTAATACAATCTGCTTAATATAGAATACAGATTGTGTAGCTTCTATCGTTTATTTACAGAACTAGGGGGCTCGGCCCCCTACGAGCTACGCTCGCCAACCCCCGTCCAGACACCGCAGACTCTAAATGCACGCTAATTAGATCGGCTTTAAAAAGATTTCGAAAGATTGAATTATAATTTAGAAAACAGTGGCGATCTCCCTATAAACGGATTTTTATTCATTTCTCTTTGATTGGGGAATTTTAACGCCAAATCCGCTGCGGTACTACTTGATTATCCAGTCAACCAATTTCGCCAAATTATATAAATCGCCAAACCAATCGTCAAATTATACAAATTGACATAATTTTTGTTTTAAATAACGAAAGAACAAATAAATTAGTACAACATCAATAAAAATACAAATAAAACGTCGAAATAAAAGTAACTTGATGACGTAGACACATGTAACAACATTTCAAAATAAGCTAATATAAAAGGAATTAAGTAAACAGAGTCTTTGTCTCCTGGTATTTTTTAACAAAGCGAAAAGAAAGTTCTTTTAAATGAGGCATTTTAAATTAAGCGTTTTTAATCTGACGTAATTTTGACCAAGCTATTCTTTCTCTTTTAAATATTCACGTGGAAATACTTTTGTTAGAAATGAAATATTATTTGCGCTTTCCTAACAAAAATAGTTGAAAAGATCCTCTCAAAATATCAAATAAATGTCTAGCGCAATTTCTAAATTTAAACTGTTTTGCAATATTATTTTATGTTCATTTTATGTAATAACTGTAATGCAACATAAATATGACGTAATTTCTCCTATTTAAGACTTCTAACGCATGTTAATGAATTTATTATTTTACAATATCCTTTCTCTTTTAAAATTCACGTGTATACTTTTTATGACGTAATTTTTAATAAGTTCCTGCTTTTTGTACATAATTATTTAATTCTAATTCCAAATGATTTTTTCTGTTCATAATAGTCACGTGTAAATAAATTTCTAATTTGAAGCAAACATCATTGTTTGCGTTGTTTATACATTTGGCAACAGTATAAATTAATACCATTTTCTAGAATACGTAAAAAATATCTCTCGAAATGCTGAAAATTTGAATTTAAAACAGAAATAAAACCTCAAAAAATGAATCAAATTAAAAAAAGTAATACAATCTGCACACCGGGAGCTTCAAACGTATAAAATGATCTAAAAATGATTAAATTCCCATGTATAGTTTTTGTTCCTATAAAACTTTTTTAGTGGAACGATTTTGTCCAACTTCAGCATTAAATATCTTTTAAAATAATTCTTCGATTTAAAAACTGTCTGCATCAGCGTGTTTATCAAACATTTTTGTATAATACCACCGATTTTCATATTTTTGTATGCATTATTTTTCTTAATATTAACGAAGAAAACCTCCGGTCACAAAAAATTCAAAACCGGCGGCGGCGGCGGCGGCGGTGACAGCGGTAGTTACTTTTTTTAGAATACAGAGATACACAAAGAAATTCCATTGCATTACTTTCCGTACACTGTAACAGTTTGAAAAGCGTTTTGTGAAATTGATATACGTTATTGAGAAGGGAGATAACGTCACCTACAGAAAACTCACCGCTCCCTAAATACGAGGCCTGAGTGCTGACACAAAAATGGCCGATGCAGAAGGCAGATTTTTTAAAACGTATGTATGGTCCCCTAAATTTAGGCACCAGCCGTTTATAAAATATTTCTTTTTCTTGTTTAATCTCAGATAATTAAAGCGGAAAGAAACTTTCAAAGATTATTGGTACCAAAATTCAAAGGAGCATACACACGCTGAAAAACATTCGCCTTCGGCAGCCGCTTTCAAGAGAATTATTCGTGTTTTCGCACAATTAAGTTTTACTGTGTGAATATAATACAAATAAATTCATATATAAGACTGCACAAAAGATATGGATACACAAATATTGTCGTCAATAAACGGTAATTGCCAGAAAACCTTTTTTTAGTGGTTTTATGCGTTCTCTCCTTTAATTACACTGTTAGTTTGATTGTGTGGTATGTAAAAAATACATAGATTATATACTGAAGAATTTGCGTGTTAAGAGATTACTTCATCCACCTGAAAACACCCGCTTTCTAATGTTGATCCTATGGAAGAATTTTTTTTAAATATCTCATTTGCATTTCGAAGTTTTTAAATGATTTTTGCATTGGATAGCTGAGACCGATCTCTACAATGGCCGTTTTTTACTTTTTCGATTTTATTTGCACTTTTTTTTCAGTTTGGATAATTTCACTTTCGGAACCGATTTCGAAAGTCAACGTATCCTCATAAATATATAAATAAATAAAAGACTGCGAACAAAATCGAAAAAGTAAAAAATGGGCATTGAGGAAATCGATCTTGCCTATCCAAAGCAAATACAAATCATTCAAAAATATTGAAATGCAAACCAGTTATTTTTTTTTTTTAAATCTCCCATAGGATTAACATAGCAAGCGGGTAGGGTTCAGATCCCGTGAGTGAATCTATAGACAGTAATTACTGAAAAAAGGCTTTTAAGTTTGTTAAGACTGTTCTATAATTGAAAAGAGCAACTTCATGACATAAGTTTTAATTTATTTTTTTTCGGAAATGCCTGAAACTAGCAGGTGTTGTTGTTCAAAAACTATATAATCGAACTGTTTTTTTTTTCGGTTTTTTTTTTTTTTGCAAACGTAATAGATCTTTCAGAAAATAGTGCCAAAGTGGACGTTTTGAACAGAATTTCCGCGCGAAAGAAGAATAACCCCCCAAGGAAGGGTGAAAAAGTCTTTGTCACACGATTACAATCGCTTATAACTCAATAGATAATTTATTTATCAAAAAATGGAAAACACAGTTTGATTCCAAATCGTTTCCATAGTCATGTCAAAACGTTTTGCGCTTGTTGAGCAACGCAGTTAAGAACTTAAGCATTTTCTAAAATGTTTATTTATGTGTCTGTGTTCTTTGTATGAAAAAAATAATCATAATAGAATATTCTTGGTACTATTAGAAAATGTTTCATAATCTATGCAATGAAGCATAATTTTTCATTCTAGTTAAAGTTGTATTTTGAGTAAAAAAAAATGTTAAAATTGTTGTAACATAAATTACGTTGAATGAATTGCTTTTTCATTTTGAATAACTGCGTACAAAAAAATAAATAAATTATTTATTTAGACAATTTAAATTAAATTAAAATTTTTAAAGTTAAATTAAATTAAAAAAAAATATTTACATTTAATTTTTCAATTACTTTTCTCTGGAATACAAAATGAAAAGTAAGATTCAAAATCAAGTTTGCCCTATGGGTGATACAGTGCCTAATGTTCGAGACTATGAGCGTCCCCCCACTTTTTTTTCCAGGACTACACCACTGATATCATTCCTATTTTGTTGTTCCTCATTTCGTAAACCTGCGGCCGTTGTACAAAAACGGGGGTAAAAAAAGGCTTAGATGCCATATCTTCCCTCAGCCGTTGTTGTTTTGAATTGTTTGGCGATTTTTTGTTGGCGTGTTGGCGGTGTTTACGGATATGGCAAACTCGATATGTAAACCCCATGTGACGTGTCGTGTTCTGGCAACCCCTGAGAAGCTTAGAATTTTGTGGATGTATTTTGATATTGTGTTCTATCATTGTCTTTTTATTTTTATGTTAAATTTATTGGATGTATTTCATTGACTATAGTTTCTGTAGTCCGTTTAAACGCTCTTGCTGAAGTAATTAAGAAATATGAGGAAATTTTGACAAGAAAGGGAGGTTTGTTTATAGCGTGTCAATGCGTATTAAGCCTATTTTGGAAAATGACGGTGATGTTATCAGAGATATTTTGTGCTGGAGGTTTCAAGAAAGCAGATGTCTGTTAAGGTATGTTGATAATTTTATGTATATTTTGCTGCTTTAAGAGTTTTTTACATTTTGAGATTGCTACAAAACGAGAACTGCTGAATCTTGAGAATTCTATACCGTGAGAAATGCTGAATTTGGCGATGTTTTTTTTTCCGGTAAATGTGCGTGAAGCGCTCATACAACTATTGCTGATTGCAGCTTTAGGGAGTTTCGTTTTTTATGTATATTTTGCTGCTTTAAGAGTTTTTTACATTTTGAGATTGCTACAAAACGAGAACTGCTGAATTTTGAGAATACTATACCACGAGAAATGCTGAATTCGGCGATGTTTTTTTTCGGTAAATGTGCGCGAAGCGCTCATACAACGATTACTGATTGCCAGTTTAGCGAATTTTGTTTATTGTTTACATTTTATTTTCGTTAAGCCAAACATGCGTATAAACCGGTGCTTGGCGACATTTACTACTTGGCGGAAAAGGGGTTTTCACGCCAAGAAGAATTCCAAGATGGTGGCCGTAGGAACTTATGACATCTGTTCCGGAAAAAAACCGCATATTGCACCGTGCTGTGGCAACATTTCAAAATTTGTCTTGTGCTCTCTATGCAAGCGTCTTCAAACAGTGTGACGGCATTTGCATCAGACACTACTCCAGCATATGGCGAAAACGAAAAACGCAGATTGTATGAGCATGGGATATGATGTGCACTAGCTTTGAATCATCAATGTGCCAGATGCATGTTGTAAACTTTTTAGACTTGAATTTATGCGGTTCTGGCTACAACGTGTAAAAAAATGAAACTAGCTTATTGTGTTACAGTTGTTGTACCGATACCACAGAATATTAGGGCTCCGGTACTTTTTTTGTTAGAAATTCAGCCCCATATGAATTTGTAGCATCACTTTTTTTTTGTCTACAGCAGACTATGAAGGGGGATTCAGTCTCATGAATACAACAAAAACTGACTTGAGAAACAAACTGACAATCAAGAATTTAAGTAACTTAATGATGATTAATTTGGAAGGGGAATTTTGAAAAGAATTTCCATTAAAAAAAGCATTTGCTGTGTGGCATACAGCCAAATCTCAAAGGGTCAATCTTACAGAGTGATGTATTTGTTTGTATATTGCATAAACTAAAAATAATAGTACTCATGTATATAGAAATTTTGTATAAATAAAACTTTTTTTTTCTTTGGCTAAAGCTATTTTTATTTGGCTAGAAGTTATTGGCTGCAATTAGCCAAAAAGCTAAAAATCCCTTTTCCTAGATTAAACTAGGGATTGACCGAATACCGAATAGTTGATTCGGTATTCGGTGGTTCGGCATGTAAACCGAATATTCGGCTTTGGCCGAATACTTAAAAGTATTCGGCTGAATAGTTGCAGATAAGTATTTTCTTAGAAGTAGAAGAATTCTCTTTTACTTAGCAGTAAAATAGGCTAAACTATGAGTTTCAATATTATGTGCATGAATTCAGAGTTCAGCTGCACTACAAAAAACAAGTCAAAGGCCATTTTTAATTAAAAAAAACTTTTTCCTTCCTAAAATAGTTTTCTACATAGGTGTGAAATCAAAACAGCTGTCTGAAACAGAGAAAAATAAAGTAAGGAAGATGCACATCTTTCCCTTACCATTTAATTATATTTACTTCTACATTAGTTTTTTTTTTTTTTTAATTTGAATCAGGGGTGCCATTTCAGAACTTTCTTGGGGGGGGGCAAACATTTTTTGAGGGATTCTATATAGCTGAGGGTAGGACCAGGGGGTCTAACCCCCCCCCCCCCTCCCGATGAGAAACGTTTACTGACTTATGCTTACAATAACAGTAAAAACTTCGAATAAGGAAACTCAGAACCAATGAAATATTTCGTTTTAAACAGGTTTCCGTCTTAGAAGGTAAAATTTTAATACATTGGACATGATTTTTTTTCTTTTTAGACAGGATTCTATTATAGACAGGCTTCATTTTTACAAGTATCCTCACTGACTGTTAAACCATCTGCTCTATAGTATAGATCTGAAAAGAGTTGTATTAGAGTAAAACTTGTGAAAACGAAACCTGTCTATAACAGATTTTTTTCTAGAAGGGGAAAAAATCAAATTTCATTGAAAAAACATCATACAGTTATACTTGCTAAGATGGAGACCTTTTTAAATGGAGTTTTTTTCTAGTCCCTTTCGAAATTTTACTTACAGGGGTGCCATTTCATGAGTCTCTTGACGAAGAAGAAGGAAAATTTTTCTTTGACGAACAGGGAACGTGGAAAATTGCACAACTTGCAGAATTGCACAAATCACACAGAAAGAAAATCCTGCACAATAAAAAATGCTCTACGTGATTTTGTCTTATAACTTCTTTCACAAGCATGTGATTATTCCACAATTTTTTTTTTTTTTCATGAAAGTCCGCGATTTTTCTTTCTTTCAAAATCCACAAAATCAATGGCTCGCAGAAAAAAATCGCGAATCTTCGAAATTTTGAAAAATAAAAGTCTCCAAATGGTCGCTTAAAAAATCGCTAATTTCTTCAAACAACCGTGGAAAATATCGCTAATTTCATAAGAGATAACAAAAGAAATACAGGTTTCGTCAAATGATTGCACAAACAGAAATCTTGAATTTCGTAAAAGGATTGCGAAAAAAATCACGAATTTCGTCAAAAGATTGCGCAAAAAAATCACGAAAATTTAATCGAACAATCACGCAATAAAATCGAGGAGAAATTCGTCAAACGATTGCATAATAAGATCCAAAAGCTCTCATATAAAAAAATCACAAATATTATTAGTCGGTGGCAGAAACAAAATCACGAATTTCAATAAATGATAATGATAAGTAATCGTGAATTTTGTCAAAAAAATCACGAAAACAAATATCGTATTTCGTCAGTTGGTCGCAGAAAAATATTGTGAATTTCGGCTAGTACTTGTGCGAGAAAAATCCATTTCGTATAACGCTTGCAGAAAAAAATCGTGAATTCCGTGAATAGATCCCGGAAAAAAAAATCACAAATTTTGTCAGATGATCGCGAAAAAAAAATCATGAAATTCAATCAGTCATGAGATGATCAGCCAACGAACGTCATGAATAGGTCACAAATTTTGTGATCTGTAAGTATAAGAAAATTTTTGTTAGTGATTTTTTGCAAGTGAAGGTAAAGCATTAATTTTTTCGGATTGTGTTTTCACTATTATGAGATGGTTTCATGTTAATCTGATTTTTCAAAGAAATTCTGAATATTTTTCAGATAAAAAACTACATATTTGAACATTAATGAATACTATGTATATATCTTCATTTTCTACAGAAAAGGTAAAATTTATAATTTTCATATAAAAAGCACAAGAAATGCACAAGAATTACTTTCATGTGCATACATACAATTTAAAACTATTTAAAATACATTAGAAAAACCCAGAACGTTTTCAGTCATCACAAGACCGTCATCAGTGGGATTTAAATATTATTATTTTCTTTGCGCTTATTCGAGAATTGGCTAGAAGAAAATCATTGTGATTGTTGTGTCAATGATTTTAACGAGTTTTCCCATGATCAATTTGCACACAGCTGAGAAGCAACTGATAAAAAAAAAAAATCTCACATGTATTTTTAAAATTAACTAAAGTACTCATTAAAGATATATGTATCACCTTGAGGGAGTTCGAATAGTAAGGCTTTAGGAAGTTTTTTTGATAATTATTAATTTCTATGCATAAGCATTTGTTTAACGCATGTTTTTATTGCAATAAAATCTGAAAAGTTGTTTTAGAGTTTGAGCAATTTTCTAATGTTTGTTTGAGTGTGACATTTGATTAGGGATGCAACGGATATTCGGTTAGGCCAAATATCAAACTATTCGGTTTAATGCCTAATACTTAAAAAACCTCTTAAAAATATTTTTTATAACGTTACACAACTTTTACTTTTAACTGTCAATTAATAAAGATATTCAGAATAATTAGAATCTTTAAATAAAAGAGAATGATTTTATATTATTTATTTGTTGTTTTAAAAATGTCACTTAAAAAAATTAACCATTAATGACATGCCATTTGTTCATGGGAATTAATAAATGTGGAAATGCAAGTTACTGAGCACTGTCTGGTAAATAATCCATTTCTTGCTTTTTCGCAAACAGGGTGTTTCTCAACAAAATAGAAGAAAATTTCAGCGGTAATAATACGCATGAAAACAGGCAATTTTTTGTCCAGTAAATCAGAATCGCAATTCACTTATTTAGTCAGAAATACAGTGTATTCCCAAGTCAAACTTTAATTTTCTTTTGTTACTTTAACAATAATGAAGGTATTGTAACTATATTGTCAACAGAGTTACTTTAATTTATGTGAAATATGATAACATGAAGAGAAGTGCTGGAAATAGCAACCATTCATATCTAAACAGCACTGAGCTAGACATTATTTTATTAAGAATGCAGCTAACAATACTAATACTGTACCACTGGCCAAAAACCAGTCTCTTCCAAGGATATCATCACATTCTATACAAGCAAATTAATGTGATGCAAATTTCGCTAAAATATGAAAATTCTGTTACGGCTTGTACCCCTTTCATTTTTGATGAAAGAAGTGGAATCATGTGTTGCTTCTTGTTCAATATGAGAGAATTCTTTTCATTTGCTTCAATTAATAGAAGAAGGCATGGAATTTAAATTTTGTTATTTAAAATTTTTTTAAACCATCCTCTTCTTAAATAATAACTCAAAACATACTTTTTTTAGTACAAAATTTACTTATAGTCTTGTTTGTCAAAATGGAAGTATATGTGCTAAATATTATAAAAAATTGTTTAAAATTTAACTTTTTAATGCTAAACAGTGAGTTATAAAAGTATTTGGCTAGCCGAATATTCGATATTCGATTTACCTGCAAGGCCAAATATTCGGCATTCGGCCAAAATCACTCTTCGGTGCATCCCTTCATTTGATGGTTGATAAATTTTCTGAAATATCAAATTCCTTGGGGGGGGGGGCTACTGCCCCCCCCCTAGCTAATAAAAACTCCTTAAAGAAAATACACAAATAAAACAAGTATATTCCTATGCCTATCATATAGCTTTTATAACCATTATATCAAAATCACTCAAATTTCTTATCTTCATCACCACAACGTTAAAATATTAATCAGAATATAAATATTCTATCAATAATTTGACAGAAAATAGTTAAATGTACAAATTGATATGATACCTTTTGTATTTTGAGAACATTCCTATTCAATATGTTTATAATTAGACAATCAGTAAATCAGCTTAATGACAACATTGTTTCTTTTTATTTGAATGAACTTTTGTTTTTCTGACAATCCTTATCCTTAATAATACCCTGTATAGTTTAATACTTTCATAGGTTATTTTTGGGTATTGACTAGCGATAAAATAATAAAAAATAAGGGATGGGGGGTTATTGAATTTGTGATTGGAAAGAAGTCATTAATTTTTTTTATATAATTAGATTTAAAAATAAAAATGTAACTGAATTAAATTATTGAGAATTTAATTTCAATTAAAGCTTAAAAAAGCTAATAATATGCAAAAATGTGTATTAAAAAGTTTCAAGTATTCGGTTGCTGAATACCGAAGCTTCGGTATACACTTCGACCGAAGCTTCGGTATTGCTGCATCGGTCAAAATTGCTGCTTCGCTCAATCCCTAGATTAAACCCTAAAAATTAATGGAAAACATTTCCATTTTTAAATCTATTAAACACTGCAGTGATAGGGGTTTGCTTTATAGTTTTTAATTTATGCTATGCAGTTTATTCTTGAAGCCTTTTAAGAGTCGGGATTTCTTGATCAGTAACAGAAGTTTGTTTTTCTAAAAAAAACTAAGATATTTATCCCCAAGAGCTAACCCCTCTTTGAAAGAAATTTTATCTTTTATATAGCCAGCGAATGTATTCAGAATACAGCAGTCTAACAGTTATTTATAAGATACATAAACATTTCAGTCTAATGAATGTAGAAATGCATTAAAAACTTCTTAATAAATTCATCAGGGCAGTCAACTTTTATTATGATTATGGTGAAAGTGTACATTATCTTGCTTAAAGAAAGGAGATTTTAACTGTTTGTTTACATCTAAAATATAGTGTGGATTATAGGCGTTTGTGGATTAGAGAGAATGGGCTGTATATACTAATGGCAGTTTACAAAATTTCATTAATTTATAAGGTTTTAGGACCAATGTCCATTACTGGAATGCTTAATTAGCCAATTTCCAGTAATGGATACCCCAAGTCGATATCATTAAAAGTGTAATTTTAGTAATGCTCATAGAGCATAGAATCGTAACAGAAAAGCTAAGCAATCAAATTTAATTTTTAAACTGCACTTAAAGAATGCAGTAACAATTTTTTTTTTAAATATTATATCTGATTTTAATTAATTCCATGTAATTAATAATTTTAATCAAATCATTATTTTTTAAACCGTGTCTTGCATATTTTATAATCTGGCAATCAATCAAACAAATCAGGAAGCAGAAAATAACGTTTGAGGGCATAGGGAAAGGAGGGGCTCAAACCTTTCCCTAATTAAATAAAAGATATTTTTTAAATCACACAAGTTGTTAAAAATCTATCATTTTCTGCCTTAAATGTTTGATTATTCATCTATGAGAAAACAACTCTGTATACATAAAAAATTAATTAAATTTAGTGGTAATAAAACTAGTAAATTTGCAGATCAAGGACCTCAAATGTCAGCTCTGGAACTTATTTTGAAATCCTTTCATTTAGTATTTAAAACATTCAACACTCGGTTTCATTTATTTCATATTAATAATACAAATTACTACAAGTAACATATCAAGTAGTTTCAGGAAATTCAACTGTCAAGAATTAGGGGAAATACGATTCCATGCACTATTGCATATTATACAAAGGCTTTTTTTTTTTTTTTTTTAACTACCGCTCTAAAACCCTCTTTTTGTCAATAATTTGATATATAGGGTAGATGTGCCAGTAATGGACACCCTTAAGGAATTTCTTTTAAAATTATTTTTTATTAATAGTTATAATTGTTATATTCCAGTTTTTTCAATATTATATTAACCTATCAACAATATTTAACCATTCTCAAAGTTTAATTTTCCAATATGAATCGAAATTTAATTTTAAATAGCAGAAATATATCAAAGCACCCAAAAGCCCAATAATGAACACCCTCTGGCCCAGTAATGGACACCCCTTAAAAAGTAATAAATATAATTGCTGTTATGACTGTATTTAGAACCAGAATTTTATGAATACATACTAATGAAACAAAACAGTTATTTTCAAATAAATTTAACAATTAGGATACCAGTAATTAATAAAATATTTGTGATAATCATCTGTTTGCATCAATTATTGTAATTATCAGAAGATCAGTGTTTTAATTATTTTAGATGGATAGTTTAAAATACTAAATATCAGGCAATTACAGCTATCAAATTATTGAAGCAGTGGTGAATTTATAAGGTAATTAAAAAAAAAAGTTTTGAAATATTAGTGTTTAGTTTTGTCTCACTATTTTTAACAATTAATCTTCCAGAGACTACTTGATATATCATTATAATAGTTAATATTATAAATATGAAAGAAATGATATTGTGAGTTGAATATTTTAAATACTAAATAAAATAATTTAAAAATAAAACTGTAGAACTGATGTTTAAGGCCACTGATCTGCAGATTTACTAGTTTCATTAATATTACTCCCTTCCCCCCCCCCCCCCCCCCGTCAGAGGTGAATAAGGAAACATAACATTTAAAAAGAAAAAAAAAAGAATAAAATATTGAAATTTTATTAATCACACAAAATAACTGAAAAGCAGCTATTTATAAAAGTTTTGGTGTTATTACAGTATGGTAAGTATAATTTAAAAATTAAATTTGATTATTTAGGTTTGCAGTTAAGTCAATATATTTTATGCACTATAAACATTACTGAAATTACATTTTTAGCAATGTCTACATGGGGTGCCCATTACTGGAAAATGACTAATTAACCATCCCAGTAATGGACACCCCCCTCTTAAAACCTTAAAAATAAATGAAATTTTGTAAATGGCCATTAGTATATAAAATTCTAAGTTTTCTATTGCTACTCAAACAAAAACATTCAAATTTTGCACCAAAATAAATAATATATAAATTAATTAAACAAAGCCAGCTCTTAGCCTCTTCATTAAGATTTTTACAGAAAAACAGCGAAACTTTGAAACATTATTTTCTGCTTCCTGATTGGTTTGATTAGAAGTGCCAACAATAACCCAGTTTTATAAAACATGCAAAGGGGAATTATAAAAAAAATAATTAAAGCTAAATATTTATTAGTTGTTTTTTTTATTAACCAAAAACATCAAGGGGTGTCCATTACTGGCACATCTACTCTATATAACAGTTTAAAATTTAATATTTTAAACCTTCTATCTAAAATAATTAAAATATTTATTAGTGATAATGACAATAATTAATTTAAACAGTGAATTATTCTCATAACTATTATATTAATTAATGGATATCTAAATTATTAAATTTATTTGAAAATGACTAGTTTGATTTACTAGTATGCTTTCATTAAATTCTGGATTTAAATACAATCATAAAAACAATTATCTATTGCTTTTTGTACGGTGCCCATTACTAGAATTTTGATTTATTTCTGTTATTTACAATGAAATTTTGATGTAGTACATTGGGAAATGTGACTATGAGAATTGTTAGACCATTGTCCATAGATTAATACAATAATTTAAAAAAACCATAATTATAATAATTATAACTATTAATTTAAAAAAAATTAAAGAAATTTCTTAAAGAGGTCTAATAATTTTTTTTTTAATCAAAGAATATTACTAATAATTAGGTTTTACAAGTGCTATATTAAATTTCAGAATTTGTCCTGAAGGGCGATTCTTACGTGATGCACGGGGCATTTACATGAGTTTAAACCATTAAATTTTATCGAAATTAAAGTTATTAAATACTTTCATAATTATGCGGTATAAGACGTTAACTTGTACTTCAGAAACCCATGCTGTTTTTTTCCCAACATTAAAAATTGAATAAATAAGAAATTAAAATGTATGCGTGATGCCCGGTACTCACAAAAAATCAAAATGCATACATCATATGGTATTAACTTTAATTTCTGTGATGTTTCATGGATTTATTGATTATACTTTTTTTTATAATGAAAGAACATTTAATAGATTGATTTGGTGCAACATTAAGTTCATTTAAAAATTTAATTAATAAATTATGTAGATTTTATGGATGTGATGCACGGGACAAGTCTGACTTGTTTGCATACCACCTGAGATTTATGACACTTCTCAACATATTTAGGATGTTAAATTATGAGAATACATGATAAAAAGATACTAATCATCAGGGGTGTAAACATTTTTTGAAAATCTAGGAGCCAGCTCAAAAATCTAGGAGCCAGTTACTATCGATAACAAATTTGTAAAATGAAATTACAGTATAAGTTAATAATAGTACATACAAATTACTCTTTTTAATTAAATATACTGAGACATGACATAAATTTTTCTTGTATAAAAAAGTAATGTTACATAAAATTATAAATATTGATGTAAAAAAATTGGAAGTGCTGATGCAAAATACAAATACTAATAATCATTAAAAACTTCTTTAAACACCTCAAAAGTATAAATATGTAATGCACTTCAAGGACTATAATTTATGCCATAAATGAATACTGTTAACTTATTGTTTGTCCTCATTTGCTTTTAAATTTTATGTTTATGACCGCTCATGTGTCTTGTTGTTTTTGATGTAAAGTACCAGCGTTCAACCGCTTTTGTAGGATCAAATGCTTTTACAGAAGCTCCATTTAAATTTATTAATAATAAATCATTTAAATTTTGTGATGTCAAAGTAGAGCGAAACTTGTTCTTGATTCTTTTTTTTTCTTCTTTGCGCATGGAAAAAAAAAAAAAAAAAATCCATAAATAATCAAGCTTATAAATTACGAATTATTTTTCATTTCCTAAGACATATCTAGGCGCCAGTGTCGAAAATTTAGTCGCCCAGGCGACCTGGTGCCCGGTATTTTTACATCCCTACTAATCATATATTCCACTTGATGCAGATATTAATTACTTAAAATAACTGCCAGTAGATGGCACCAATGTACTCATAATTTGAAATTTTTTAAAAAGTAAATTTTCTAAATGTGTTTAAAAATATGTTTTATTTTGACATGTATCGATCCATACAAATGTATGATTTGTGAGGCTTTCTTCCTAAAGTTAAGATATCTTCAGATAACGCATAATTCTGAAATGTTTTGGGATGAAGCATTATGTAATAATACTAACAATTCTCACTGTTGGCAAGGTGTTTGTAGTGATTGTTCTCATGGAGAAAAGATTGAAAATGATCAGCCAGATGAAAATACCATCATATGATCCAATGGGCAAAAGACAGAGGAGGCAAGTTAAGATGCAATGTGAAAGAAGGCTGCATTGGCAAAGTTTTATCAAGCTTAAAAGAAACCTTTTATTTAGTCACTTGCCATTTAAATATTAAACAAATTCAAAATTAAGAATTTCAGAATGATAAAGGAGGCTACAAAGTAAAAGTTCTCCAGAAAGAATTTGCTATTAATTATAACTGTGAATATCAAAATGAAATTCATAGTGCTTTAGAAGTAGTGTGACTTTATTCACAGCAGCTATGTTGTCTTAGGACATTAGTTCAACATTTTTAATTTGTTCAGATGCAAAAGAAAAGGGAAAAAATACAGTCAGAGCTGTTATTGAATTACTTTACTCTGATCTGGAGCCCCTTTTCAGATGAAAACAACAATTGAAGTGATTTGGACAGATGACATATCATCTGAATTCAAGAATAAATTTATGGCTCTTATCACACAAGAACTTAGCTGGAAATACTAAAAAACTTTTAGCTGGAAATACTTTGCTTCTTAACATGGAAAGTGACATAGATAGAATAGGTAGAAGAGCAAAATCACTTGTTCATCAAAAAGTTATAAGCAAGCAAATTTCTCAAATTGTACATTCGGCTTCTGATTTTTACAACCTTGTAAAGATTTTAATACCAGCAATAAAGTTTTATTCGTTGAAAAAAGAAATATTCTGCAGAATGAAACATATGCCAAATAATGTACCATCTCTCTATTACAGTTTTGCAGATTTATGTTAAAAAACATGATGATGCATGATTTCTTTTTTTTTTTTTTTGAAACCATCATTTTTGTATTTTTTTCAAAAAACATTTTTTTTTATTATTTAGCATAAAAATATGTCAAGCTTTAAAATTTCTAAATTAGTCTTTTTTTTTTTTAGCAAAATTTAACATAAATGGTGCACAGGACAAGGGTGTGTGATGCACTGGACAAATTTAAAATGCTTATAATTAAAAAAAAATATTAACATAAATTTATCTTAACAATGTATATCTTTTTCTTTTTAAAAATATAAAGTAAATCAGGAATGTTTTCCATCTAAAATAAATATAACTACTTCTAGTAAAACTTAATGCAGTTTTAATGTGATGCAGGGGACATCACTTTAAAGTATCTTAAATCATAAACTACAATTTGAAAAAAATTAAAATGAAAGTAATTTTTTATTAAATTAAATAGAAATATGCCTGCAGCTACTTTGAAAAGCCAAAAATTGAATAAAAGTGCAGTACGTTTGTTTACAGAGATTAACAAAGTATAGGTGTATGAATGCATGCATTTTTCAATATTGTAAACATCAATTTGACCTTCATGAACATATAGAAATGAACCACACACAAATAAAAAAATGCACGAATTAAATACTTCAAACTATTTACTTTAATTAGCCATGAATAAAAAATAAAAATGTTACAGTTTATTTTTTGAGAGTATGGTTCACTTTTGGGAGAATCGCCTTGAATCTTACATAACCGACCCTTATTTTTATTTATTTAGTATTTGTTAAGAAAAAAAAAGAAAGAAGTTCAATAAACCCTATTAGTAAATTACAGAAAACATAATGTAAGAAAAATACAGGATGAAAATGAATCATTGTTTATTTTCTGCAAATAACAAATCACTATAAACAATATAAATATAAAATTTAAAGACTATTTTTAAGTAGATGATAATTAATGAAATAGAAATGTGACTATTTAACAAAAACACAAAAAGTATAATTTTAAAATACATTAGTCAGAATTATCAAAAAACTTATCATCAATATTATTATACATACTTAGTACGACATTTCATATGTACATCAATTAAAATTGATCATAAAGGAAAAAAAAAAAAAAAAAAAAAAAAAAGAAAAAAAGATTAATTTTGTTTTTAAAATGCGCTTAAGAAAGAAATAAATCTCAGAATAACAATGTTTACAGTATAAAATCAGACTAGTAAATAATATAGAGAAAACTGCATCTTTAGCTATTAACATCCTACCTACTCATACAAATCTTCTTACTCATTTAAGTTATAAAAATTGCAATCAGTTCAAGTGGTTTCGGTTTCGATTTAGCTTTCGCTATTGTTTCCAGTTAATCATGTACTTTGTCCTTGAAAAGAGGATATTTTTATCAAACAGGCTTTTTGGTACACAACGTGTTTTTTTCTTTTATATAATCGTTGCTATGGTTACGTTTATAACCGTTTAGGAAGAACAAAGAACAGTTTTTAAATACGATTTCATATTCTAAAAATAAAAAATTACCTATGTAATTCAATCATGTTAATCTTTAATTCTTTTACCAAGATCCCGATTTCTCCTTCTTTTTTTGCGTGCCATGGAAACGTAATTTAAATTTCCAAAAATTACACAGATATGACCATGCTTCTAATATTTACATTTATCTAGAGTACGGATTACGGATACAGTGTCAGAAATATTTAAGGTGGCGGAGTGCACAAATTTGCAATCCCAAATGATCAAATAATGGAAATGGAATGGATCCCAAATGGAAAAAGACATAAATCAGTTGCATTTTTTAGATAATGAACTTATATTTCGCGATAACTGCTTTAAGTAAGATTTTTTAAACGTTAGCTTTGAAACAACCACCTGAAATCGATACCTTAATCGATAAAGTTCGATTATTATTCGGATCATAATTATGATTAGGGTTCATATATCGAGGCGGTTGATTTTGTTTTGTTTATTAATAAAAATCTAGATAAAAATTCATTATTTCATGACAGCTATACCATTAAAAATTCATCTGCCGTCTGCCAATAATCACAATGCTCTAAGAAAAATCTTGGAACTCGTTATTTGTGGGCTGTGATAGTTCTTTTTCTTTCTTTACCTTCTAGGAGTATTGTTTACAGGGGCGTAGCCACAGATATTTTTTCGGGGGGGAGAATCCGAAAATTTCCCAACTTGGAACAAATTGCTCCAATTTTCGATTAAAATGATACGCACAACGTGTGTAATAATTATAATGATACTTTACTTTTGCATAAAAAATTCCTTTCCAAAGAAAAATTCTGAAACTGAAAACATAAAAATTCTAATTATGCGTTTGTTTACTAAAAAAAAAAAAAAAAAATACGCTTTTTACTTTCTTCTATCTTTACAAGAAGAAAGTATTGGATTCGTGAAAAAATTCGACTTCCGGTTTTAGACTGATTTATACGTTTTAGTAAGTCCTGAACACGATTCGACTGTTTTTAGAAAATATCTGTCTATCTATATGTGATACAAATTTTGTGGGCGCTCTAACACAAGAACTAATGCACTAAATTTAATAAAACTTTAGAGATTCACTTATACAGCCGAACCTCGTTAACGCGAACACTCAAGGGGAAACCTTTTTTTGTTCGTATTAAAAGTAGTTCGTGTTATCGGAACTTAACTACATTACATACAACTGGACGATTCAATCGGAAACAGATCGTGTTAACGAGGTTTGACTGTACCTTGATAAAAATTGGTTTCTGATTTGTTTTTGGTGTAAATCGTCCAACAGGTGGCACTACTATGCGGCATTTTTCACGATTTACATGATTTTAGCGATAATTAGACTTCAAAAACTATTGCATGGAATTTGATCAAACGTCATATTCTGTTAAACCTTGACATAATTTGATGCAGATTAGCTTTTTATGTATATTATATAGCAGGTGGCGCTGCTATGCAGCATTTTTCACGATTTTGCGATAGCCGTATCTCTAAAACTAATGCACGAAATTTAGTCAAACTTCATATTCCACATAAGTAGCACTTCCACATAAATAGATCCTTATTAGGATTGGGTCTATACTGTCCAAAGCTATCGTTTTTGTGCACTTTGAGTAAGGAATTTTGGTTGCAGACATCTAAGAGGCTGGGTGCCAAAATTGAATGATTTGTTTGAAAAATGCTATGCTTATATCTCCTTTTTAAATGCACACAATTCAACAAATCTATACCTTTAGAGTTTGTTATTATAGGCAAAGAATTGTCATTTAATTTTGGCACTGTGATTGCAAAGTTTGAGGCATTAACATGTATGGACTAGAAGAAAATTTTGGGATTGGCACATCCGACTAGTTTTCAATTAATATTAATTCTTGTGGTCTTCAAAGAAGCTCACCTGTTAATAACATCGCTTAGTTTAATGCAATTCCCTATTTCAGTTTCATATTTTAAAAGCATTAGTCTGTCATGTCTGTCATCCCTCATTGTAGCTTGCAATATATATTTTTTAAATTTTTATTTGACTAAAGATTCTTTCATTAGATGCAACGCCATAAAGATAAGTTGCTGTGAATATTAAGGTACGAGTATATAGTTTGACGGCGAGACCCAAATAGTCTTTGAATTTCATGGCATGAGTAAAAGGTTTATTAAGTGAGTTGGGATTTGGTTTATTTCTATTTGACTCTGCAAGTCCTGTACATCCGGTTTCTCATATCCAGGTGGAGACATTATTAACTTTTCCCTTCCACAATTGTAATTTAAATATGGAATGCATTGCTGCAATATTCTCTTGATATAGGGAACATTGTCATTTAAGCCTATTACTAAATTCCCGAAATTTTCTTGTATTTCTTATAATTCTTTACTGTAAAACTTATGTTTATCAATGTCCATTGCTGTGCTATTATTTTTATCTATTGTCTTTGGTGAAACCGTTTTTCTACGGTGCTTTCGGAACTCAGCTTCTCCAGTCACATCCTAATATTCATAATTGTTTGTGAGCTTGTCTGTAAGGAAATCTTTAGTTCTTCAAAATTTTATTCAAGTGCAACGTGTCAGTGTTAAAGTGTATGTATATTTTTTCTTCAGTTGATGGACTGCTTTCATGGTCATATTTCTGTTCCAAATTAAAATCGTCCATTTTTTACCTTTTTCATCCTCGAATGGATTTTTAGACGTTCCAAAATCTTGCACCAAAACTCTTTTCCTATTATGGAGGGTTTCTTCGTGCTGAGATTTATAGTAACTTTTTAGAACAGCTTTAAGCACAGAACACTGGACTTTTGGTTTAAAATTTTATAAACACATATGAATATAAACGAACAGAACTGATATATATTTCCGCACACAAATAAAAGTAAAATGTGACAAATTTATCTAAAGTAACGACTTCTTATAGCTGCATTTGCTCATATAACGCTTTTTACTTAAAGCGAAGGGTTATCTAATTTTTGCGGCAAAAAAATCATGAGAATGAGTAAAATATTGTCCAAAAATCGCAAAATTGGTCAAAAAAAGTTGTGAAAACTCATCAAATCTTCTTGCCCATAGCTGTGTTTCAAGTAGCTTACTACATTCCTTTCTGTTGTGCAGTTGTGCTACAAGTGATCTCCAATTTTCAAAAGAAGCTGCAATCCCTTTGGATTAAAATAGCTGGATTCTCTTTTGGGAGGAGAAGGGGAGGTAGGGTGAAATTTTTGAGAAAGGAACAAAGTTTTGGAGGAAATAAAGGAACTGGTTAGTCAGTTATTGATGGCCAGGAGTAGAGAAATTTAGGTTTGGTAGATGTACAATATTTTTGTAGAACTGAAAAATACAATGATAGATTGAGTGTGGCTGATTTCTTTTTGTATTTATTTTGATAACTTAACTTGTTTACTGTTGCAGTACTCAAAATAATCACCAAAACAATAAAAATTTCGTAATTTTTTTACTACTACTTTTAAAAAAGAAAATGCCTCAAAAATCTAGAATTTCCCAACTCTAAGCTCAAATTTCCCAACTTCACATATATTGGGGGGGGAGGCTCCCCCCCCATACCCCCCCATGGCGACGCCCCTGATTGTTTACGTTTATATAGTGAAAGTGAAAATTAAACTTATAATTAATGATCGTATTTTTTGTAAAGTATTTTTTACTTATGCTAGTTAGAGATTGTTTTGATAATAAAGTTTTATAAGTAAAGTAAATCTATCAAAAGAATCTTTGGAACATACATTTTTAATCTTGATGAGCAAATACGATTAAAATAAAGATCAATTAATCCTTTAAAGAGCCTTACCTTTAATTTGTTTCATCCCAGCGAGATTATATTGATTGAAAGGGATGGCATTTTCACTTCAAATACACAGACTGTTTAATTAGTTTATGTTCCCTAAATACGTTATTAACATAAAATTAGTTTATTACTACATATTTTTTTTCTAGTCACATTATGCGATATTTCTGTTTTAACATATTGATGCAAGTAATCAATGAAGAGAAAAGAGTGCTCTTTATAAATCAGTGTAAATAGGTCTCTTGCTAGATATTGGATAATGAAGCAATCGAGTACTGTGTTGGCGGGAGGGTGGATGATGATGATAACGATTCGATTAAATGGAAACGGCTGTCTTATAAAAAACAGAGAAAGCCAAAGGGGAAAAAATAAAGTAACGGAAAGGATAAGATATCAACAACAGATAACAAGAAAGAGAACTGTTGGGTGCTGTGTTTTTTTCCGTTTTCTCCCACAACGTTGAAAAGTGCATTTTTTAGTACTTTGCAATCAGTCCAAGCAAACTACAAAATAAATATATCCTGAACCCGAGCAAAAATGTGATAGAAGGTTTCCAAATTGTTTTTTAATCCGTAATCATCACTCAACAAGTTATCTAAAGTCCACTAAAATTGGACCACGGGAACACCCTTAAACGGAACATCTTTATACCGTACGCTAAAACTGAAAAGAATTAACATAAAATATAAATGAACAATATACCAATTAACATTTTAATCAAAACCTGATTATAAATAAGGAAAATTGAAAACAGTAAAACCTGTTAAAATGCATTTCTATATAACGCTGCTATCTGTCTAAAATGAAAAATTAATAAAATCGCATGACAAATAAATGACTAATTTAATCAGTTATATTTAATACAAATGCATTTTATTAACTCTCGATATGCTGTTTCTTTCGGGCAACAATTTAAGTGTCGTACCTAAAAACAGGGGCGGCGCGGCGCCAGAACTTGCCCGACGGGAGGGCACAGTATCCCCGACAGGGGGACCGAATCGCCGAATTCATAATATATATTAGAGGTCTCCATGAGCCCGAGCTCGGTATAAGTTTCTTTCATTAAACTCGGGCCGGGCTTAATGTTATCTAAAAACACGGTACGGGCTCGAGCTAAATTTTAGCTTTTAAAAAGTTGGTCCGGGCCTGAACTTCATTCTTCCCAGGACACGTCCGATTCTTATATTTTTTCTGTAGATTCGGGCCGGACCGGGACTGTATTTATTCTTCAGATTTTTTTTTTCATAAATAAAATTTCCAGCCTTGCAAATTTTATTTAAAACCAAGTTGCAATCCAATCAAAAATATTCTGTCGATCCGCAACCCGATCGAAATACTTAATTCCAAATCCGATCCAATCCGCAATCAATGAAAATTGATCCAAAATATAATGTAATTATGGGAAAAAACGTCTGTAATCATATCTTCAATATTAATGTTATCTTTAATGTAGAAAAATAAAACATGTAAGGAGTCATTCATATTCTATTATACGTAGTTTTTCATCTGAAATAGATTCCTGCGCGTTGTGGGTTATACTCGTACACGAACATCCAGCTTAAAGTCAATTCGAAACCTACCAAAAAATTTCCGTTGACCCAAAACCCGACCTGAACCAGACAGCGATTTTTCCATTGACCCTAAACCGAAACACTTCAACCTGAACCCGACTCGACACAAAAAGATCTATACAATGTAGTTATGAAAAAGTAGCCCGCAATCATATCTCTAATATCAATTCTATCTTTCATGTAGAAAATAACCATGTAAAGCGACTCATTCATATTTAAATATACAGATTGACTTCAAAAATCCGGCATTATCGGGACCGAAACTATGCCGGATTTTTGAAGGAATATCAAAAGTAGTAACTGGGCACATCAAAAGTTGTGCTATATTCTAAATGGTGCCTTTAGCCATAATTTAATTCATTATTAAGTATAATTTTGTAAGAAAAAAGGAAAATTTAATATAAAAATAACTTACTTTAATTGATTCTATGTTACAGAAAAAAAAAAAAAAAAATCTAATAAAGAGTGAAATTATTTCTTCTCTTGTAATTTCGGAAATATCGATGTCAATTTTGTTTGCTTCAATTTTTTTAACCGTTCTTTAACGAGGTTTTTTTTTTTTTTTTTTTTTTTTTCATACAAAGGAAAAATGCCTACTTCGGAAATAATCTTCTTTCTCTAAATCATATATTAACCCTTAAATGCCTGGTTTTGCTTTTCGGCAACATACCCAATTTCGGCTCTAAAATACTATTAGAATAATATTCAAGTTATGATGCCTAATGCTGCCAATAAAATACATTCTGAAAATATTATTAAATCGATTTTCAACATGTGAATGACAACACATTTGCTGTTTAAGAATAAAGATAGATTTATTTTTTTAATTGTTGCTACTGGTTCTTTTTGTTTTGTTTGGGAGCTTGCGAAATACCCTATTTTGACCTGCAGTGACCAAGTAAAAGTTATTTCTTATTGTAGTTCCTAAAATTCTTGTGTGTTTAATATTATAGAATTTTATCAAGGGAAATTATTTTTTCAATTAAACACCAATATTGCCGATTAGTAACAAACTGTTTTTTAGCCGTAAACTATTCTTAAAACAAAATATGAATTTTTAAGTATTTTTCCCATGATTTATTTAAAAAATGAAAGCCGAAAAACATTATTACAATGATTTTTGAAAAATCAGGCATTTAAGGGTTAATTCTCCAGTCAAATTTATGCATTTTTATAGTGACACCTTTTCTTCTGCCGGCTGTTCATCCTAGTCTTCTGAGCTGCTACTAGCATTATCGGCGGTTCTATTTATCACAACGTCAGCGATCTCGCTGTCCGTTAAATTGTTCGTTGTTGATACATTTTCGTTAATGCTTAGCCAATCATCTATATCCCTTTTTTAGACACTTAATGCATATTAAGATTTTGCGTGTTCAATCAGCTCAAAAACTGCGGCCTTCTCACAGGAACTGGGCAAGTCTGAAAATTTTTCCTCATCATTGATATCGCCGTTGCCGAAAATTCGTTCCGGCCATATATTGTGCCATGCATTCGCCAAAGTTGTTCCCATTGCTAAGCACCAGATCAGCTCCCAGAAAATAATCGCCTCTGACAAATGAAAAAAAAAAGTCCAATATTCTTTTATTACATTTTTACTCTCGATCTTGAAGTTTTTAATTCACAAAGAATTTCTATTTTTCTTCTCCCATAACTTAAAAGTGTAAAAGAAAAAGGAAGGGAAAATATGGTTTGAATGCCGGATTTTTGAAGTAATTTTTTATCTAAAACAATAGCTTGGACTTTCTTGTTGTAAAATTGAGGTAACCCGGACTTGGCTCGTAAGTAGTGTTGTCAGGTCGCAAAAAAGCGGGACAGAGAGAAAAAAAGCGGGACTCCTAAGCACTGCAATAAAACCTGTTAAAACGGAACCAGTGCAACGGAATAATGCTTTATACTGAAAATTTTCGTACTATCTGCTAAAACAGTACAATACAATTATAAAAGAACAGTATACTTGCTAAGACTAAAACCTGTCTAAATTGGAAAGTTCTTCCGATTCTTTGTCGTTCCATCTTAACCCCTTGAAGAGCGGTGATGCCGCTATGGCATCACATAATTTAAACCCCTATATGCCACATTGGCACCTGAACTTTTTTTTAATGAAAATTTCACTTTTAAGTACGGAAAAATATGCTTTTACTTGTTTACAAATAAATTTTCTTGTAAATACTGGAGTCATTGAATTATTTCAACATTTTACGAATGCAAGTACCTCGTCCCTGAAAGGGTTAACAGGTCAGGTTGCTGTATTAAAGAGCCTCTTTTCTTCGTATTGAATGTATGTGAATTATACTTTATCCGTAAGGGAATGGTGTGAAATTAATTAGTCGAACTAGGGTTTTTAAAATAATTAATAGAAATTTTATGACAATAATGCTCACTTTATAAATACCACTGTTTATTTTTTTTTTTCATTATTTTGCCTTTCAGCCGTTTTTGAAAAAGCGCAATTACAGTGACACTTCTTCTAAAGGCCACCTCTATTCAAGGGCCACTATTTTTAGGAACGAAAATTTTCCCCATAGACATAATTTTAAATTTACTTTTATTAGGGGCCGCAAGTACCCCTCATAAAGGCCATTTTTTTTTCACATGTGCCTTAAATCCTAAACAGGTGTATTGAATTCCTGAACCAAAAGATAAGAGTTCAGAAAACAACTGCACTTGCACAGGGCCCGACTAGCAAGTTTCTGTGCCCAGGGCACTTTCAATTTTTCGTGCCCCCTTAGATTGGTTGATTTACTTATATTAGTATTTTTTACATGTTACACACTTATTCGAAAAGTTTTATCTCAAAAAATTAAGTTTTCCGGAAAATTGAAAAACGGTTTCACAAATAAAAATATTTTATTATTATTATTATTATTAGTTATTGAAATGGGTTTTTAACCATATATTGAGATATATTTTTGTCATTTCATGGTATTCATATCTTAAATTTCACATATTTTCACAATTATTTTATTTTTTAATGGAAATTTAGATGGAATTAGGAAAAATTTCGTGCCCCTCAGAAGTTTCGTGCCCAGGGCATGGGCCCCAGGTGCCCGTGCGATAGTCAGGGCTTGCACTTGCAACAAAGGAGGCAGGGGGCGATGGGGAGGATTTAGTAACACAATCAAGGACCACAAACATTTCCACAAGTGAGACAAACAGGTATTCCTCACACTTTGTTTCACCTTTCAACCTGTAGGGGTTGGTTTGGAAGGGAAACTTGACCCTTTGTTGTGGGCACACAAAGAATAACAGGATATCTAGAAAAACTGATTCCACATTTACTAAAACTGGGAATGCACATTGAAGAACAGTTTTTACACCTGTCAGGAAACACTAACAGAAATAAATAAACTAATATATCATTCTAATGCGTTAATAAATGATGCAAATTTAAGTAATTTGTTCCATAAAGTAAAAGAATCATTAGAAACCAAAATTGTCTGCGAAAAAATTATGAAAAGTAAACAAACTTGAATAGAAAGTTTTTTCAATCATGTATAGAGTTTTAAAATGTTAATAAACAGTTTTTTTCACCTATATAGGTTTTGATTTCCTTATTTTAGTTGTTGTTTCTTTATCACCCCTATTCAAGGGCCACCCTTCATAAGGGCCAATTTTCAATGGAACGGTAGGTGGCCCTTACAGAGAGATTTCACTGTATTATTACGTACACTCTCAAGAAAACATTTCGTCAAACTTAAAAAGCATCGGCAGCAAGTTGCTGGAACGCACCTGTGGTTGGAATAGATTTTCTATTATTTGAAGAAATTTCCGTCTTTTGACTGCAGAATTTTGAGCTTCGATTCGCGAACTTTTTGTGTTATGAAGGAAAAGGGACATACGTAAAAAATCGCTTTCTAATGCAAAAAAGTAACATGCAGCAAAGTTACGGGAATACCCCTGTGATGTGACGAAAATGCAACCTCAGGTAATTTTTACGTTAGTTAAGGAATTTTCTGTATTTTTGGGGGAAATGGGCAAATCAAAACAGGAATTTTCGTGTTTTAATAATAATAAAAAAAAGCAATTGAAGAAACACCTTCAACTCACTCTTTGTTTTTCTTTTTAATAGTGTATATTGATCGAAACCAGACAGCGTGGTCCTTCAACTTCTGATAAGATACAAAACTTAAATCCGAGACTAAAACTGAAATACAAAATTCTCAAGAAAAATTTAAGTTAAAGGAAAACCTGTAAAATAACTTAGAATTTAAAAGTGCATTATTTTAATAGCAGCTCAGTCATAAAACATAAAGTTTTGATGATCTAAAAAAACTAAATTCATGCTTATTTCGAAACAGTCAAAGTTAGAAGAAGTCTGCACGGGCTCGGGCCTATTTTCATTCATGGCACTCGGGCCGTGCCTGGTCTTCACCTTTTTCGGGCCAGGTTGAGGCCTTACTTTTCCTGAAGTATCGGCCGGGCCAGGCCTAACTTATTTTTAAAGACATTTTTAGTTTGATGCTAAGTTAATTTGAATAATTATATAAAAATCTTTTTATTATATCATTCATTCTTCTTCAACCGTATTTGTTACTGGCGCATAAGTTTGCTGTACATATACACAATAATCATTGAACAGGTGTGCACACGAGTTCTAGTCAAAATACCTGTGGTTTTCGGTAACATCCGGCCGTTGTGACATCAGACTGTAACCGGCATATAGTTAAATTCTTAAATTTTCTCGTCGCAGACTAAGGAATAAAATTTTAATTTGGGTTAAACTTGTAAAAATTTGACGTATTTGGGTATGGGGAAAAATCGGCAGCGTTAAGGGTTCCGCGGGACAGGTCTCGGGATCCCTGAAAATCGAGACACCTGGCAACACTACTCATAAGTATCAAAACTCAACCCGAAACATATCCGAACCCGAAACCGAGTCAACGAAAAAAGTTATCCTCCACACGAGCCATGGGTCGGGTCGGGTGTGGGTAAAATCGGGCAACCTGAATCGATGCAGGACTCTATTCCGAGATATAATTCTGGATGCTTTTTCGAAAAATCAGCTTAAACAAAACCGATACGTAAGAATCAAAACTCATCCCGAAACCGAAAAAAATATAGCCAAGCCAATCCGACTTCCAAGGAAAAAAAAATCAGCGGCAAGCTTTTCCGTGGGTCGGGTTTTCTATAAACTAACCTCGGATCTTTTTTTAAAAAACTAACCGGCACACGACTCGGGTCGTGTAGCCCAATCGGGCGGAATCCGATAGATTGCCAGAGTAATCTGTAATCAGATTTCGTTAAGGATTATGAAAGTAGATAATATTGTCCGGAACTACAAGTACTTTATGGTCAAAAAGTCGAAAATCAACAAAATAGCAGTCAAAGTTTCAAAGACAAAGTTTTTTTTTGGTCGGGCTCGGTTCGGATTTCGGGATAATTTAAAAAAGAATGTTCGGTTCGGATCCCTACGCACCAGAAATTTACAATTAGGGATGCGCCGAATAGTGATTTTGGCCGAATACCGAATATTTACATAATATTTAAAACAGAAACTTTCATTTTGATAAACAAGAGCTTTTTTCAAGTAAATTTTATGCTGAAAAAATTCTGCTTTGAGTTATTTAAGAAGAGGACAGTTATAAAACTTTTTTAATTAGTAAAATTTTAAATTTCATGGCTTCTTCTGTGAACTAAAAGAAATGAATAAAATTTTCTTAAAACAAACATTTTAAAATCAAAGAGAAATTGTGAAAAAATTGGAAGAAAAATTGTACAAGATCATATACTATTTGTTTGTCAGGAAGAGACTCAAGTAAAAGTAAATAAATAATACAATCTATTCAAATTTTATATGGTGGCAACTCAGCAAGAATAACTGTTATACTCCCTTTGATTCAGCAAGGAAGTTTTTAAATGCATTCTAGATCGGTGTCTGGAGTGGGCGATCATTTTCAGAGATTGTAAACATTGTTCTTAAAATCTGAGCAAGAAACAGATTATTTACTGGACAATGTTCAGGAACTTGCATTTGTACATAATTAATTCCTATGAAAATCATCATGATTGGTTAATTTTCTTAAATAATACTTAACAAACAGCAAATAAATAATGTAAAAACATTTTCTCTTATTTAAATATGATTATGTTTCTAATTATTCTGAATATCTTTATAAGTTGACTGTTAAACGTAGAAGTTGTATCAGGTTTTTTTTAAAATATGTTTTAAAAGTTATTTTTATGTATTCGGTTCGGCCGAATATTTCGATATTCGGCCAAACCGAATATTCGGCAGGCCGAATAGTTTGATATTTGGCCAAACTGAATATTCGTAACATGACCGAATACCGAATATTCGGTGCATCCCTAGTTTACATATGACGAATGAATTATAACAAAGAATATTCTGAGTCGCTTCATCAAAGATTTTAAAATATTTATAAGATATTTGAGACTTTTATTCACACTTTATTTCCTTAGCGAAACCGTACATGTTATTTCTGACTTTCGACAAAAGCTTACCAGAAGCAAAAGTGAAAGTGAAAACGAATCTTCGGTCGGAAGTCCGTCCAACTAATTTACACATTTAAAACACAAGGTCGTTTTCTCAATTATCTGCCCTGAGTTTTCTAAACAATTTTGATACTTACCTTTTTAAAAGAAAGCTATTCATTTGTAGATTGGAGGTCTGCAGGGCCTACATTTCCGCACCTGGGCCCATAGAAAAAAATTCGGCCCGGCCCGGTCCGATACAAAAATTGAAAGTTCGGCACGAGCCCGGCCCGAACAAAAAAATATTGGCCCGGCCCGATTTAAAAGTTAAAAGTTTAGCCCGAGCCCGGGCCGGCCCGGTATAAAGGCTGAAAGTTCGCCCCGGTCCGATCCGAGTAAAATTCTACAAAACATAGATTTTTACGTCGATTTCATTAAAAATTTCCATCGTACGAGGAGATTTAACCAAAAATTCCTATCTTAGCTCTTTTTTTCATGTTTATAATCTTTATTTTTATAAAAGTGCCGCAGCCTGCGATATTTATTCAATTCCTACTATTAGCTCACACTCTTGCTATATATATATATATATATATATATATATATATATCTTGTTCAAATTTTCAATCGTTAATAAAATACTTATTATTCATCCAATCAAGTTCAAATAATTTTTTTAAAACTTGTAGTGGATGACACTAGATGTTAATCCAGTTTTTTCTCAAATATTAATTCATTAATTAAATTAAATTAATTAATTTTCAATAATCGAGAGAGACCTCTTCTTGATCAAGGTATTTTAAGACCGAGAGAGCTCTCTTCTTGATCAAGGCATTTTAAGCGCCACTCAAGAGGAAAAAAGAATGGGAGAAAAAAAATTCTCTTATTGACCTAAGTAGGAATTGACTTATTTTTTTTTTTTATATTACTTGCTTTTTTTAATAAATCTCTATTTGTTGTATGTAAGTGTTTCAGTTATCATTAATATTGTTAATCCATATCCCATGTATTGAAGAGTTAAAAATCAGAAAAATACTATACATACATCTGCTAAGACGGAATTGTATAGGGGAGAAAAAAAATTCAGTTATAGACAATTTCCCTTTTTAGCCGGTGTAAATATATTATGTATTCTTTCCTTACGTATTAGTATATTCATTTTGCATGAATCAACACATTTTTCAGTTTAAGACAGGATTCCGTCATAGGCAGGTTCTTTTCCGCACGTTTCACTATATTTTAATTTATCCATATTTTAATTATCGTACAAATTTACTATTCTTTAAAAATAATAAATTTTAATGTCTAATTGTAGAATGATGGCGATTTAAAAATGTATGCATTTTTTGCAAAGATTTTTGGGCCAAGTCTAATTTTACTGACCTTTGAACGGACCAGGCAATGCCGAGACAATGATTTCATACGGGCCGGGTCAAAACCAGGACTGAAAATTTTGGGGCGTGAAGACTAGGATAAATGAAACCAGTCCCGACTCTGAACGCAAAAAATAAGGTAAGGTACAGCCCGATCCTTCAGGGAGAAAGTAAGGCCCGAACCCGGCCCGGACCGAGCCTTCAGAAAAAAGTACGGTCCGGGCCCGGCCCGAGTGTCGTGAATGAAAATAGGCTCTAGCCCGTCCCACAGGCCGGGCCGGACTCGGACTTCGGGCCTTGGCCCGGCCCGTGCAGATCTCTAAGATAAGCACGCACAAGCTGTTTTTTAAACTATTTCCATTTATATACAGTGAAACCTCCTTGTGCGACCACCTCCCTGAAAGACCATTTTTTCATAGAACGAAATTTATTCCCATAGTCTCAGTACTATTTTTACCTCCATTCAAAGACCATCCCAGTTGAACTCCCTCCATGAGCGATCAATTTCTTTGAAGAAAATGAAACAAATTCCGTTTTTTCCTGGTCGTTTGAAGAATGTTTTATTAGAAAATTAATTCCGGAGAGCGCATTATTCATCAAACTTCTAAACTTAGTTTAGAATTTTTTTTAAATATTTTATTCCGGTAATTTTTAAGTGTTTAAACCCCTTTGTGCCTTTTTAGGCAATAACTTTAACTCTGATGACAAATTAAGAATGACGATCGATAAACTCCCCTGCTCTATTCTGTCAGGAAACTCTCAAAGAAATAGATAAATTAATGAAATCGTCATTATTTGTTCACGTCCAAAAAAAGAAAAAAAAATGCATTTATTTACTGAACTTCGAAAGGACTTGGAAATAAAAGTTATAAAAGATAAAACCGTAAAATCACAACAAACGTCAATGTATTCATTATTTAAACTCTGCAGTAATTAACTTATGTAATTAACTTTTGTTTTGATACCTAAATTTTCATATTTTTTCCTAATGTGAAAAATAAATTTTAGTAACATTAATTATTGCCCTTTTTTCAACAAGTAAAATCTAGATTTAAACACGACCTCCATTAAGAGACCACCTCCCGGAGCGACCAATTTTTATTGGAACGGAACGTGGTCGCTTTAGAGAGGTTTTACTGTATCTTATATAAAACTAACTTTAAATGTTTTTAATGAAATTTTCCCAACATGGTGCAATCGTGTTACTTCCATTGCTTTTACTGATGCCATTTTCTCATTACAATTAAAAACATTTTTTTTTAATAATTTGAAAAGAAAATGACGTCATGTTAAAAAAATACATGCTGATTCGCTCATAAAGCTGTTACATTTCAATTTTTTTTTTTCTTTTGCTTATACTGAGTTTGAGACGCTAATCCCAGAGGGAGGCGAAATGCTTCAGCGACTGAAAATGGTATTATATTTAAGAAACACAAGCATTTTCATTGATAAAACTCAATATTTTGTTATGAATGCGTCTAAAATACATACATTTATAGAATTTTCACACACCAGTATTGTTATTAGAATTTCATCTCAAGAGCGCGAATGTTCACGTGCAAAGTTGCAGCTTGTAAACGTTGTTGTAACAGTTGTACACTGGTGTCCAAAATTAAGAACCAATCACAAAATGCTAATTTTCAAGTACGTGAATACTCAAAAGGTGATAATATAATTCGAATAATTACTATCTTTACAGCACAGCTAGTCCATATAACATCTCATTCATGTCACACATGGTCACAAGTGTCACAGTCACAACGTTGAATAAAAAAAATAGGAAATTCCATACATCTCATTATGAGTACCAAATGATCACTATATGTGACTCCACTGAGACGTCACTGTGACTACTGCTTTGTGACGAGTCACCATGTGACTTTACAATGTAGTTACATTGTGACTCTAATGTGACTGTCATCTGTAGACTCAATTTCAAAGCCATCGTGAGCGCTGCATTGTGATAAGTTACCAAATAATTTCGCATTAAAGTCACATGATGACTTTCAGGTGACAGAGAGACTACTGTGAAGTCACCATTGTGCTCTTTTGTGAAAAGTCACCATGTGACTATAATGTGATATTATTTGGTGACTTATCATTATGCAACGTTCATGATGACTTTGAAATTGAGTCTAAAAATGACAGTCACATGAGAGTCACAATGTAACTACGTTGTAAAGTCACCTGGTGACTCGTTACAAAGCAGCAGTTACATTGACGTCTCAGTAGAGTCACATATAGTGATCATTTGAGACTCATAATGAGACGTGGGGAATTTCCTATTTTTTGCTTTACCGTAGTGACTGTGACACTTGTGACCATGTGTCACATGGGTGAGATGCTATATGGACTAGCTGTGCTGTAGGGATAGTAATTATTTGAATTATATTATTTCCTTTTGAGTATTTGCTTATTTCAAAATTAGCATTTTATGACTGGTCCTTAATTTTGGACACCAGTGTAACTTGTCAAGTGTGGAAATCTATTAATAACATTTAAGGGGTCTCAGGACTCTTAAAGCTTCAAAATTTTCGAAATTTATACATTTTTTTTAGATGTTAAACTACTATTTTTTTCTGAACATTTTGATATAATTGATTCCTTGAAATTTCTATTAGAGCAGAAGTTGTGGCTTTTAGAATTATATCCGCTCAATAGCTGAAGCGGCGTTTCCGAAACTTTGAAGTCATTTTTCTCGAAATAATGTAATTTGGGCATAACGCCCAGGATATCTCAAAAACTTCTGAATATTTTTTTATGAAATTTTCAAAACATATGTTTCATGTTAGTCTGTATAAACTGAACCTAAAATTTCCTTTTTATTGTAAAAAAAAAAAAAAAAAAAAAAAAAAAAAAAAAAAATTCCTTTTTATTGTTAAAAAAATTTTTTTTTTAGGTGATTATGCTGTTGAAATTTTCAAAATTTTGTATTAGCTAAATACAACTTTGTATTAAAATTATAAAAATGCTTTAAATACAAATTTATTTAGGTTCTTGTTAAATATTACAATCTGAAGTATAAGTGGGTACCAAAATTTTCATTCTAATTGTAATATTTAATTTGTAATTCTGCGTGTAATCTGTTATATCAATTTTCTGTTCATCAAATGTCTGACAGCTTGGAGTCCTGTATAATTGCTAATTCTGTACGTTGCAATTTTTTAAATACATGAAATAAAAGAATCCAGACACACGGCAGTGTGTCAGCCAAGTTCGCCTGACATAGCCGTATGTTATTTACACGAACCATTTCGAGCTGTTTTCGTCAAATTTCAATGCTCTACTACTGAAAATCTATGAGACCTACGTACTTGTTATACGAAATGTGTGGTAAGGCCACCGTAATTACCTAAAATCCAAAACTTTATAAATAACGCATAATTAGTTTCCGAGATAATGACATTTGAAAATGTCTGATAATCGATAATTTTATCACTAACTGACTGACTGACTCACTCATCAAAAAGATCTTGTATATCTACTGCAGCTCCAGACTTGAAATTTGGTGCGAAGTTCGTTTACACTATAAAACTAAGGAAGAAAATAAAAAAATTGTGAAAATCGATGAATTACCCACCTGGGGGTGCCCATGTTTACTTTAACATTACGTATATTAGGCGAAATTATAATTTACCGTAGGAGGGGACGCTGTTCTGTCGCCAAATACCACCAAGTTTCTCGCCAATATGACAATATATCGCAAATTTGGCGACCAAAATTAGTCGGCAAAAGTGACGCCACCTTGGCGATATCTCTAATATTTCGCCAAATTCCCATAGACTTCCATTGTAAACCTATCTACTTACTAGGGGTTTGTCAGGGTTTACTTGCTTACAGAAAAAGAACAAATTGAGATATTTTAATAATTGAGATATTTTAAACAATTCTTTCTAAGTGAGCCCCTAATTAGGTTGGAGAAGTGAAATTTTGCATACTTATAGCTGAACACCTCACATCAAACGACAAATCATAAAATTTTGAAAAAGGTCGTACATTTAACCCTTTGGGCTCCCACGTGTGTATTTTAAACAATTATTTCTAAGTGAGCCCCTATTTAGGTTGGAGGCGTGAAAATTTGCATACTTATAGCTGAACACCTCACATCAAATGACAAGCCATAAAATTTTGAAAAAGCCGTACATTTAACCCTTTTGGTTCCCACATGTGTATTTTAAACAATTCTTTCTAAGTGAGCCCTAATTAGGTTGGAGGCGTGGAATTTTGCATACTTATAGCTGAACACCACACATCCTACGACAAATCACAAAATTTTGAAAAAATTGTACATTTAACCCTTTGGGCTCCCACATGCGAATCTTAAGCAATTCTTTCTAACTGAGCCCCTTATTAAATTGGAGATTTGAAATTTTGCATACTTATAGCAGAACACCTGAGGCCAGGCGACAAATCATAAAATCTTGAAAAAGGTCTTACGTTTAACCCTTTGAGCTACCACATATGTATTTTAAGCAATTGATGCATGAATTAAGCATGAATTTTTGCATACGTATAGCGGAATACCTCAGATCACACGGCAAATCATAAAATTTTCAAAAAGTCTTATATTATTTACCCCTCCGGGCTCTAACTTGTGCATTTTATGCAATTTTTCTAACCTCCGCCCATTTCACCAGGGAGCCCTTTTCCAACTTTTGTCGACACCACTTTGACCATTCTTTCATATTATGCACCATAGCCTTACATATTTTAGTTCCACTTTTTACCACCAGGGGCGCCTACTTATCTCGGGTGCTATCGGCCCAATCCCCTCGACTGATGTATCTACGAATAGTACATAAAACGGAGTTTCGTTCGGATAGAGGTTTGTTTAGAATAGAGTGCGCCCCTGGTTGCGAAATGTGGAACTAACAGATTTTTCAAAAGGATAAAGTGTTTTGAAAGGAATATTAAACGAAACCTTCTGTGCGATCTGTAATCACACTTACCCACTTGTTTAAATAAAAATTTCTTGTTTGAGATCTGAAATTAAAAAAAAAAAAAAACAGTCATAGCTGCATTTCCAATGGTCGTACAAAGAAAACAAAAACAGTTTTGAATAGTTAAATGTAAAGTGTTTCATATGAAACAATAAAAATAATATGTTACATTTACCGAGAATTGGTTATTTAAATGTACTGGGATATTTTAAGCGGGCAGGGCACGTTGAAAATAAGCAAATTTGCTCGAAATAATGTAAAATAACTCTAAAAATCATTTTATCTTGAAATATTTCTTTAATGTCTGGAATTGATGTTTCAGAAACAATAAAAATTTCGAATCAATACATTTCATTTCAAAACATGCATTCAATATAGCAGTAATAAAATATAGATTTCTGCCGCAAATTGACAGCTAAATACTTTGTTGTAGGAAATTTAAATTAAAATTGAATGTTGCTTGGTGAATAAAATAGTCACATGTAAACACATTAAAAAGCATTAAGTAAAGTGTCTAAATATATTGTAACTTTACAAAGAGTAATGATATCTAACAAAAACATAACTGTGAAAAAAGGGAGCCAAGTTCTGTAAAGACAATGGCAAGAAAAGAAGTGATATCTAAGTGGGTGCCAAGTTCAAATAAAATTCACTCAAACTTACTTACTGAAGTATTATAACATTTTTTAAATTGTTTAGAAATAAAAATTATTGATAGCATATTAATAATAAATCTAGAACTTGGCAAGTTTTTACCTACGAGTCATTTATTTTTATTAATGACATTATTATATCTAAACTTGTTATTTCATGTTTGGAAGCCTGCATTTCAGTGAGCCCTTGAAGGGTGGTGGGCTAAAATATATCCCACCTAATTTTAACTGCAAAATGCCACATTGACACTAGAATTCAGGACTAAAAAGTTTAAATTTATTAAATACGTGAAAAGAAGCTTTTGCCATTTTGAAATAAATTTGTTTTTAAATTCTGGTGTGATTCAATCATTTCAGCATGTCACGAATAAAAGCTCTTTGCCCTGAAGGGTTAAAGGGGTGCAGTCTCTAGAGGGATGACCAAGAACAAGCGTAAGGGTATCTGTCTCTTCCTCAGGCCTTTTAGTCTGTTTGCATTGAGGTTTCCGAAGGGTGGGTGCTAGAGTGATAACCAGAGACGAGCGGGAGTGTATTTGTGTTCAATACATTTGGTAGTGTACATACATTTGGGAGTGTATTTGTGTATTGGTTTATCAAATCTTTAACATGAGTCATTTGTTTATAATAATAACTATATTAATTTTTTTTTTTATAATGACATTGTTGTTAATATTAACATCATCATTTTATTAAGACATGAAATTGATAGGCATAACATTTATCAAAAACTTGCCAAGTTTTAGATTTATTATTAATATGCTATCAATAATTTTTATTTCTAAACAATTTAAAAAATGCTATAATACTTCAGTAAGTAAGTTTGAGTGAATTTTATTTGAACTTGGTACCCACTTAGATATAACTTCTTTTCTTGCCATTGTCTTTACAGAACTTGGCTCCCTTTTTTCACAGTTATGTTTTTGTTAGATATACTTATATCGTTCATCCCAACAAAAATTGTGTTTTAAAATCATATGCATTTTAAGATATTAAATGTTGGAAATGATCTCTTCTTTTTTTACTTTTTTTTCCAATTTTAAGAGTCTCTTAATCCCTTAATTATCGCTCCCGTGATATTCACGGGCTGTGTCTTTTATTCAGATTGTTTAATTCCCTCCAGTTTTATAAAATAGTGTAATTGGCTTTATTATGGTATCATTTTACCTGTCATTAACCCCCTGAGGGGCAAGCAATTACGTTTGTATAATGCTGAATTCCCACTGGAAATTTGGAAACATTTTATTTCAAAATAAGGAAAAGTAATTTTTCTACTCTTTTCCTCCAAAGTTATAAAAGTAAAACTTAATAAAAAGTTTTTGGTGCAAATCTTATTTAAACTTAGATGGGATATAATATATCCCCCGTCCCTCAAGGGGTTAAATAATGTGAATATTTCTTTTTCAAAAAAGTGGTGCTAGTAATCAATTTGAATTTTTAAACCATAATTTAATGCGACCGTTAAGGAGTTAAATGTTAAATATGAATATGAGAAATACGCGTGTAAATTTTGCGATGATGAAAATGACGTTTTGTTTGAATCAGTGTCTCAATTGATAACTTCGTCAAAATATTTATCTTCATTACATGTTGCTGATTTTTTTTAGGATTAAAGTTTAATTTTCCAATTATTTAAAAAGTTCGAGTTAGTGGAAACAATATTTTCGTAACTTTAATTTAAAATAATACAATAGAAACTCGATTATCCGACCCACGTTTGACCGGAACTCTTCGTATACCGACGTCGGTTTCCTGACCTTTTTTTTTACTTTTTCACATCCTTTGTGTATACAAGCGTTTCCGAACTACGAATACAGATAAATATTTTGGTTCCATTTTTTTGTAAGTTTTATTCATTGTAAGTTTTTTGTTTCAAAATAAATTTATTTTCACGTATAATTTGAATTTAGATATTTATTTAGCAGTTTGAATATTTTAGAAACTCGATGACGATGGTACATATTAAACTAGATGATAATTGATAAATTCTCGATTAGATTAATTTTTAACACAATTATTCTAATTGGTAAATAAATCATATCAGATGTAAATTTCCAACAAAAAAAACCCTTTATTTTATGGAAGAGTAGAAGTGGGGGAATCTAATGATCCATGTCTGCGGGAAGTGAAGTGGTGCATACGCCAAAAATGAATACCACAAGTGGTTGGCTCGTAGCTTTATCATTGTGTTTGCCGTACAACTATCCTCCATGTTTTCATACCTTTGTTTGTAGGACAAACACAATGATAAATCTACGAGTCAACCACTGGTGGTATTAATTTTTGGCTTATGCACCACTTCACTTCCCGCAGACATGGATCATTAGATTCCCCCACTTCTACTCTTCCATAAAATAAAGGTTTTTCCCTTGTACTTGATAACATAGGTTTTTGTGCTGTCGGCTCTTGGACTATACTATCTGAGCTATCCCGGACGAATCTGGTGGAACTTTTTCACCCAGGTTCGAATTCTGGTCCGGACATTTTCCGCCCAGTTGTAAATTTACATCTGATATGATTTATTTACGAATTAAAATAATTGTGTTAAAAATTAATCTAGTGTAATTACGTATTCAGCGATTTCTGGAGTTCCATTACCTGCGATTTATTCTGTTGAGCTGAACCAGATTTCAGACCAGATGTTATAATCCATAAGGTTTGCTGGGTGAAAAAGTCCACCAGATTCGTCCGGCATAGATCAGGTTGGTTGGTTGTGTTTATGACGGCCAATTATCAGCACGAGGGATATAGGCCCTAAGGGGGACGGGAGGAGTGCCCTCCGTGGGGGTCTTTCTAAGGGAACCTAACCCGCATTTACGCTTGGAAAACCAAGGTTCGAAGAAAACCACGAAAACTTCGAACGATTAGGCCGATGGGCGCGATTGGGATCGAACCCAACACCTCCTGTCTACCAGCTTCGAGAGCAGAACCTCTCGGCTACTGGTGGGGCAATCAGGGGATAGATCAGATGTAGAGCATAGACGGCTTCAGCCAAGAGATCCCTGGTTCGAATCCTGGCCCGGACATTTATCGCCCAGGTGGAAATTCACATCTGATAAAATTCTCGCTTATCCGATGTAGATTCGGTCCCAATTAAGCCGGATAATCGAGGTTTTACTATACAGTAGAACTTCTTTTATCCGAAACTCTCGATTAACCGAAATCCATTTTTAAAGCTTTTTTTTTTTTTTTTTTACTATCACATTCCTTGTGTGCAAAATCCATTTTGAAAGCTTTTTTTTTAACTACCATATTCCTTCTGTGCAAGCAGTCCTTTCCGAACAACGAGTACATATAAATATTTTCGATCCGCTTTCTTAGAGTTCTTTTGAATTTAACTTGAGCTCCCGTAAGCTGCGGAGTGGAACGAAGAAAACGAACCAATTAGCAATTCTGAAGCTTTTGAATGTCTTGCAAAAGGTTTGGCATGACTGGAGAAGCAGGAAGACTGTGATACTGGCGAACTAATAATATTAAAAAACTCCTGGATAGAGCTTCACAGCAAAAGCAACCGAAACTGCGATAAACAAAACATTTTTTCAAACCCTTGTGATCTATGTAAAAGGTACTTAATTTCAAAATTAAAATTCAGGTAATTTATTCTTGTTTCTATTTTGCTTGTTGCGAAATACGCAGCATTCTTTTCCCTTCCCTAAACAATTATTCAGATTGCGCAATTGAGAAACCCTTTTTTATTACATGCCAGAACAATACCCACGCACTGCAGAACTGAATTAGAAATAGAAGAAGAAGGTGCTTTTAGGAGCGCCTCTGTTGTCCAGATGGGACAGTAGAACTTAAATAGAAGAGTAGAACTTAAATTTTAAGACTTTAAGAATTATTAAATCTTTTACTGTAAATAATTTAACTTTAATGTATAATCTTTTGTGTTTCACCTATATATTCAAGAAAATAGATTAATTACTTAAGAAGAATGCATTTGGGTTTTTTTAGAATTTTGTTATGATTTTAACAAAAATAGAC